>VFFE01007143.1:699542-1005913 GCA_008921705.1 Burhinus oedicnemus | reverse complement strand
TTTTTTTTTTAACCTGGAGCTTTCTGGAATTTGACTGCAGTTACATTTTCATCATTTGGAATATATGAAATTAATATTTTCAGAAACAAACGGTTTCTAGTTGTATGAGGTATACAATTCTTGCTAGCATTTAAAATTTCCTGTGAGCATTTGCCATACTTAAGAGCCATATGCAACTTAACTTTCACTTATTCTGCTTGGTTTTTCATACATTTTACATCTTTCTTGAGTTTTAGTGCTTGATAGTTCGGTGTTGTGAATGTTCAAAGACTAATACGCACTTGTTGAACGAGACGAAAAATGAAGCGAGGAGGAGAGAGAAACCATTACAAATGTACATTACACTCAGTTTTCTTCTGTGGTCAGGTTTAGTACTGAGGCTATTTCCTTCTAAGCCCTTGAAATAATTTTTGTAAAGCTAATAATTGTGAAACAAAGTTTGGAATCAAATTAAATTTCAGGGAAAAAAATGTGTTGATTGCTACTAGCTGTCTAAAACTGAAGGTATTTAAGATGTAGAAGTCCATTTAACTGCCTGAGTTATTTTGGAGGTTAAAAATCCTGACTTGCAGTGAGAATTTAACATATAGTCCAATGTCCTTTTAGTGTAGCTGGAAGCGGTTTAAGAGGATGTTGTTGGCAAACTTGAGTTGTCAGAATGGAGTGCTGCTCTTTAGAGTTGCCAGTCAACTGATTTAGATTACACTGCCTCTTCGTAGGCAAATTCTCTGCTAATGCATCCTAGCTATTGCAATATCCAAACTTGTTAAATAATAAAAATCTCAAATCAGCCATTTAAAAAATAATCTTTGAAGGATGTTCCTGTTCTTAATGGGAGATGGATCCAGTACTAATACAATAGTTTGTAATTGTGACCTATGTTACATATCCAAGGCTTCATTTTCTTTCTGCAACTATAGATTTTTGGAGTGGGGAGCGAGTACTGCCATGGTATTGCAAGGAAGTTATTTACTCCAAAAATGTTTACCTAGGAATTGGGCAGGGCTAAATTGTCAAGGGGAAGTTTGAAACATTATTTAAAAAAAAAAAACAAATTGTAATTTTAAATCTTTAATTTCCTCTGTCAAAACAACACATTGCCTTCTGTAATTGGATTTCAAATATTAGCATAAAGACAGAAGTTGCAAAATGTGTTTTATCTCCCATAGAGTGCTGCAAGTATAGTTTTGGTTTCATATTTTTAAAGCCAGAGGATCTATTATTTAACATTTTGAAAGCATAAATTGTTTTTGTATTCGCAGTATGTTTACATAAGGTAAGAACTGACAGTGTTACTTAATAATTACCCCTACCCAGGTGCACAGACACCTTTTTCGCAGTGTATTTAGAGACTTGATGAATTAAACAGAAAGATAAGGCACGACCATACTATCCAAAACCTGCCAGTATTGTGATCTTGGTTAAGTTATTGAATACTCACTCGCCCGTTTTCAAAAATGTGTCCATTTTATGCTTTGCACAGGGCTATTTGAGAGCAATAGTGGATTATTAAAAGCCCCTTTGTAAACAAAATAGATCTAATGCAAAGGAAGCAATCAGGCATCCACAGCAATTTCTTATTTGTGGAAACCAGTATGTAAAGGGCACTGCTACCAAAAACCCTCACGTAAGACGTTTCAATGTTATCAGAAAACAAATACATTAAAATATAATAACTTATAGAAATTATCTGTCTCTTGGTAACAGTTTCATACTAATACCCAAATGCATTTAACTTTCAGTACCATAGATTTACACCTAATTCACTTTTTCTTCTCATCAGGAAGTTTCTAACAGGTTGACATTGTCTGTATTAATTGGTCAGTTCAGAAGTAGAAACATCTGAAAACTTAAAACTTACCTTTAAAAATGGTGTATCTAAAAATTTAAATTATTTTAAACCTAGATAAATTATTAACTATTTGGGGTGTATTTTTGTAGTTAGTGAAGAAATTGAAATCTGTATACTATACAAACTGCATGGCTGTCCATGCAACTCTTACTGATCACTGAATGTGCAAAAGGTCTTGTAGAAATAATACCACTTGACCATGTAGTTGCATATGCTGTCTGAAATCATTCTTAAAAAAAAAAAAGCCGAAATGAGTTTGCTAAAACAACAGCTACTCAAACAATTCCAAAGTTTACATTTCTCAACTTTCAGTGACTTTACTCTGTAATGTAAATATTATTTTAACATTGGTAGCTTTTAAGCTTTTTTCCTTTCTCTTCCTTGAAAGTAAAAGCTCAGCTTACCATGCACAGCTCTGGTAGCAATATCCCACCACTGGCAGGGTTTGAAACTTGAACCTTGCTGTTTCCCCTACTGGAAGCATAGCAGTGACTTTCTGAGTCCCAGGCTTTGCTTGAGAGCTGAGGGTGTCCTGGGCTGTCGGGGACATACAGGCAGAGCTGTTCTAGCCCCGAATTCTCTTTGTTTTCCTCTCAGGAAAGTAAAGTCCCGTTGCCCATTTGGTGTCCCAGAAGTATGGATGGGATGTTGTAATCCTTTTGCTCGCACAGTAGGTAGGATTGGGCTGCGAGGAGGCACCTGACTTCCTTACCACATGCAGTAGTTCTGTCAGCACTAAAAATCTTTCTATGTGAAGACTTTCCTGCTGCAGCTTGCCTTGACGTGGTTCACAAGAACACAAAAGTCGTTACCCTGGCAGGCTGTCAGACCTTTGAGCAATGTAGCCAGAGAAGGGAAATTTGGAAGCAACACCTGAGAATATTAAGTGAGGATTTTCTCTGTGCTGATTCTTGAATGGTCTGCTGCAAATCTGGAAAGAGGGAAACACTGGTTAACCATTTCAACAGAAACAGTGATCAGCAGGACAGTGGCAGATAAAGAATTAAAATCTGAACTTCACCATGTTCACACCTAAACTCAGATTTGTATATCGTATTATCTGTCTCCGTTTCAAGCTTACATTTGCATTTATTAAATTATGTTAATGTGACAGATGTTGTGGAAAAGGACATTCTTTGCATTTGGAGTCATTTGACATCAAGTAGATAATTCTTATGACAGTGTACTTAAATATCATGAAATATCAACATTAGTTTAAAAATATAGGAGGAAGTCCATAGAAAGATTAGAATGATAATTTCATGGTTTCCTCTTCTTCCTTTTTGATGTAAATCTGCTAGTTCTTGCATGTATTATGTTTTGCAATGATTGTCTTTGTACCTTTAACACAGTGACTTTCTGACACTAGAGATTTAATGTTTAATACACTCAGCATCTTTGGTTATACTGAATTCAACCATCTCCATTTCTCTTCTCTTACTCCAGCATATTGAAGAGCACTAGTGAGTCATGCATTCGTGTTGCTGAAGTGCATATGCATGATCTTTGACATACAATATTAAGCCTCTTTTCTTAAGCAGTAGAATTTGCAGTCCTTGGAAGACACTGGAGATTTCTGAAAAGATTTAGATTTGTTTTGCCAAGACTTAGCTTTTGTTTTAGATGTTGGGAAGGCAATATAAAGAACAAAATGTGGTGTTTTGAGTTGTTGTTTTGAACTGAGTCCTTTCTTTGTGGATCCAAATTAAGAACTTGGATAGTAGAAGCAGCAGCAAGGACTGAACAAAAATATTGTGTTTATTTTAAATTTTAGCATTATTTTGATGATGAATAGATGAGGCAATCTAGGTTTAGTCTTTGATCATTAATAGTTGATGTTACATAAGAGGTCAGTAATTTGCGTGGCCTGGTGGATATTATATTGATGAAGGTTTAAGTTGTTTATTTTCATATGATAGGTTACTGTACTGATTTAAAATATAACAGACTGTTCTGTGCACTTATCTAAATGCTGTTAAACATATATAATTAAAAAAAAAAGTTAAGTCTTCTGGTAAAATGAAACATTAGCAGGATAACAGCAGATCAAATACAAATTTTATTACCCTAGTAGTGAATGTGGGAATGTTAATTATTGATTAGATTATTTTTCTGTATCTTAGAGAGTGTGCCTTGTGGTTCCAGTTTGTAGCTCTGAATAGAGCTGTGATAGATCATTTGTTGTGCAAGATACTATTCCTGGCTAGAAGGTACAATTCTAAGATTACTGTTGTCTACAGTATCTATTTTGCAGAAAAACTGAAGTAGTTCTTAATCATCCTGGGGCCGTATCTAAAATGGATTGAATTGGTGGGAGTCTTTTCACAGCAAGATCTGGATCAGATCCTAAACTCTTAAATCATTAATAAACTGCACATACGGAGTTAAAACCTTCAAGCAAGTATTTCTGGTAACATGTGCGTGCTGTGTTTGCACCAAAAGCTTGTAGAGAGAAAACAAAGCAAGAAAACCCTCCAATGAGACGAACTGGGTTTTGTATACTTGAATATTTGATAGGCTGGTGCGTCAAGCATTGTGCTCTTTCTCTGACTGTTGAAGGGTTTTTTGTTTTATTTTTTTTTTTCTTCCAGTTTTTAGGCTACCTTTTTACTTTGCTTATTGTCCATTTAATTAAGATCCACTTTGGCTTGGCTTAAATCAGTACGCTCTTAATTGATTTGTGCTGCAGCCACAATTGATACTACTAGTACCTAGAAAGGTAGGTATGGAATTAGTGATACTGATACAAAGAGGAGGTAATCTGTATAAATTTTATTCATTTCTGTTACCCTGAATTTTGTAGACTCAGCATTTTGCTTAAAAGCAAGTTGGCTGATTATTTGTCTCGGAAAATCCTGAATCATCTGAAATGGAATCAAAACAGGAATTTACCATGTAAAGTGATGTGCTCTCTTAATTCTACATTTACAGTGCAGAAACACAATCATAAGAGAGCGAAATTGATACTTTATGGAAATTATTTCATGATTTATGAATGCAGATGTAAACTAATTGAATCTATTTTCTGACACTGTTATTCAGCCTGACAATTCCTTTGTGTACCGGTTCATTTAACATAACCAATTATCTTTTGATTACAAATAGCTACGTTAGTACTAACCCTGTAAATATATGTCTAGCACTAAAAGACTACTGAAATGTGGTATTTTCACTCTAAATCTTTAGGAAGGAAAAGTGTGTATTGATGGATTGTGATATTTATTGGGTCATAATGTATTTAAATTTTCTTTAATGCATATGTTAGTGATTGTTTACTGTGATAAAGTGCATAGAGGTCTCTGCAAGGAGTTCTGCATGGAAAGAATTACCTCATGTCAGTGGTCACTCCTCAATTAAAAGTTCCATTAGCAGATGATTCCTGCTTCTGGTTTGTGTACTGATTGCATTTTATTGCCTCTAAATCAGGTTCCTAGACAGGGAATAAATAAACAGTTAGAGTGTGTGGTAATGGTATCCTGATCTTTTTTCACAGTTGGGAACACCTACATCCATTTCAGTCAATTAGGTTTGGGATATTTACTGAAATTCTTTATTCTTTTTGAACTGTCTTCAAAAATGACTAGTTTCACTGCTATTAAAATACAGATTTATCTTAGAAGCATATTCAGAGGTTAGTTACATAGTAGTAAATGTTTTGGTTTTTCAGAAGATTCGAACTTAAATAAGGAGGAGATGTCTTCCTTTTATCTTCAGTTCTTACTAAATTATCTTTAAATTTGAGACAAGAAAAATCTATTAAGCCTTTACTGCAGCTTCAGTAGTGAATGCTAATTATCAGTTATCCAGTGCATCCACAGGTGCCTCTAGTCCTTCCCTCTCCCATCCCTCAAAACCTCCCAAATAACATTGACAGCAATTTATATCACATATGGCCTAAGTTAGAGATAACTGTTCCTATTAAAACAGAAAGGAAGTACCAAGCTGATGAACTGGTGGTATTCTGCAAGTACCAACATTTCTGTACCACTGTATTTTTGGTAATAAAAATTATTTTAGTAAAATTAAATATGTCTTAAGTTTGTAGAATAAAAATACTAGCATGACATTCTATTTTTAAATCAAAAATTAACTCAAGGTGACTATATTTGATATGCTCCAATGGAGTCTTTGGAACTGGATCCCTACATTTTTATGGTAATGTGTTCATGAGTCAGTCATGAGTTAGTTTTGTGCTTATCACACGCTTGCAGCCAATTCGGGTATTTGCACTGACTGCAGCAAATTTGACAGGCAGGCCCTTTGCATCTGAGTGTTGCTACCCCGAATCTGCGGAATTTCTATGAACTTGTACTTAGTGACCTTCAGATTCCCAGTGAGTGGGAAATGAGAAGTAAAACCAATTTACAAAAGGCTTTTATTTTTTCGGGGGGGAAAAAAAAGAAGTTAAATCTGAGGTTGCTAGCATGGCCACAAGGAGTATTAATAAAGCTCTCTCAGAAGTCTAATTACAGGCATCTAGCTATGGAATTTTGGACTCTTACTTTTTTAAAAGACAGAAAAGGCATCCAGTGTTTGAACAAAAAGCGCACCATGAATTTTTGCAGTCATGTAGGCAAGATGGTATACCAGATTTCCCATTACTATGGTGATATGAATGCATCTAGAGGTCTCTCCTATTGCAGAGCTCAGAGAACTGAGAAACAGTGACTTAAAGCTACCAGGTAGCAGACGTATTGCATTGTGACACCCACCTGATAGAATTAGTTTTATCGTACTGGCATTAAGAACAATATCAATTTGGTTTTGTTCACTTTAAAGCACATTATTAAGTATATCTGTGAGAAATTACTTTATCTTAAAATTACTAAACACTAGTTTTAAAAATACTTCAAAAATATGAGTACACGTTAATTTTAATGTAACTTATATTTTTAGTTTTATCTTTTTCATTAGGGTAGAAAAGGCTTTGCTGGCCCAAAAGGCTTTGTGAGTGTGATGAGTTATTTCTAGGATATAAATAATAAGGTAGAAGGAAGTTCTAATGGTTTTGCTATTTTTCTATCATTTTTATTAATGGTTCTGTACAGCTTTGAAGATCTATTGCACTCTGTAAGTGCTAAGTATTATTTAATAGTAACTGTTTAAAATGACTGAAACAGAAAGGGTTATGGTCTTGGGTGCTGATTAGGGAAATAACTGAATTTAAACCCAGTTACTTACTGTCTCAGCCCATAAGCCCTGTGTCTTTCTAGGGTATGACTTTAGCATTGTTTAGGTTTTAAAATACAGTTCTGGGTTGTAAAGGATTAATGGAAAGTAGAAGCAATGACTGATTAATTATTTTTCTTAAGAAAGACTTTAGTTGAAATAATAAATGAGATAATTAATTGTAGACCTGAAAGTGTAAGCGAGGGCACTAAAGCTGCCTCACGGTCAGGGAGGTTTAGTTGGTTCATCTGTGAATTTGTTTACACAATTTGAACCTTATTCAGCATGTTGTAATGCTCATGTAACCTCTACTATATATAGCTAATTTGTCTGAAATGAGTAGACTAGCTTAAATTTTGTCCAGTTTTAAAACATGGCACAAAGCCTTTTTTTTCCTGAAGAGCTGTTCCCTGAATCTTAGGGTCATACCTGAACAATACCTTGTGTGACCAGGTAGCGCTTCAATAATATTCTGATAGTTACCGTGTATAGTTCCAGTCAGATATTATTCTCATTATGTTGAAAACAAGAAAAAAGTCCTCCTTGCCCAGAGAATTGTGTCATTTTTCTTCCTTTCTTACTACGTACTGTATACAGCTGTCCTTCCAGCTGAGATCCTTCTTCCATTAGTATATTAAAGCTACTAATTGCATGCCTGTATTCTAAAAGTTGCTTGCCTTAAAGAACCATTCCTTGTTCCCTCACCTCACAGGTGTTTAATGAATGCATTGAGTATATTCGTAAATATCTGGACATAATATTTTTCACTTTAGATGACCAAGTTGTGATCTGTGTTACTGAATTGAGTAAAGGCATTTGTAGCTAGTCCATGTTGCAATCAATTATAGTTGAACTATACTGTAATTGCAACTAGCTAGTATTATTTAAAAGAGAAACAATAGACTTCAAACTGTGTGCTTTGTGTGTGAAGTCAAAACCTATTAACCACAGTAGACTTTCTGTTATTTTGCTTTTTTTTTGTTTTGTTGTGCTCTACAGGCATTCACGCAAAGAGGTGGGGGAGGTGTACGAAGTTCCTTTTACCGAATACTACTACTTCCATAGTGAAATAATCACTCTCAGCCCTTTAATCAGGAAAAAAACCTTCTTTTAACTATTAAAAAAAAAAATATCAAAAAACCAACCAACCAAACAAAACCAAAAAAACCCCTAGCAAGGCATCTTGAGATAATTGAGAAAACACTGGGGTGAAGAGTACCAAAAATAATTTGTTACCGAAAACGAGTTTTGTTTGCTTTGTTTTGTTTAGTTGTTTCAGAAGTTTGTAAGTTATTTTAATGGTTATCTAGAGATGTTGTAACTTTGCCTCAAGAGCATCCCTAACCTACATGAGTTTGAAATAGTGCTGGGAAATCCAGGTTGGCCCTTTCAGCAGACATAACCTTTTAGCTACTGGGAATGCATCACCCTTGTGATGCTTCTGTGATTGCCTTTGATGTAGATGTCCCTGTCTCTGCTTCAGACCAGCCTCTTGCCCCAAGCTTCCATCTGCGAGTTGCACTTCCGTCAAAGTGGAATGCTAATAATACTCCCAGCCTTTCGAGGAGACAGAGGTATATAGGCTCTGTTAAGGTGTTTGTTCTCCACCCCGCTCTGCATTAGAAACTAGAAGTCTGATGTCATATTTCACCACCAATTGCTCCTTTCAGGACTTCCTGTCTGGATTTTTTGCTTTGTTTAAGTTAATTGCAGTTTATGGGACTGCAGGATAGAGACAGTAAAGTCATGTAAGGGGCTTGTTGAATAGCGAAGTTGGGAGTGTGAACTCTGAGAATTCATCATAGAATGGCATCAGTCCCATAGGATGACCAGAAGAGTTAAAGGAAACTTGCCAAAGGGTGAGAGTACTTCAAGTTTGAGAAGACATCAGTTTTAAAATATATGTTGGTTAAGCTTACTGGCTTTGATCTCTCGACACAGTGTGTAAGCAGGAACTTCTGATTTACAAACAGAAGTCGTTGTCTCCCTCCAAGAGCAAGCCATTTTCCTCCGTGAACGTTGTTGCTTATTGGCTGCTCGAGGGGGGGAAAGAAGAGGACTCCTACTGTGGGGAGAGCATGACCTTATATTGTATTAAAGTAGATATATAATATATTCTAACGGCGCAGCTTTATATCTCAGCTAATTAATCTGACAGTTGGTTACCTCTGTAAGAGGTGGTCAGCATTCCCTTGCCTGTCACTGATGCTGGGCTCCTGCATCCTTTATGTTGATGGTGCAGGCCAGTTCAGAGAGTTCAATGGGCAGAAAATGAAGCTTAAAAACAGTTAACTTATAGCTTCCCAAGGCCCTTCGCTAAGGGAAAAGAGAGGACTGATTTTCTCCTTTTGGCCATTAGATTAGCTGCAATAAGAAAAATACCCATCAGAGTGGGCTTCCATGGCTGCTTCCAACTGGCTGCTCTAAGGTTGTGCTTCCATTGAAACAAATGTTCTTGCTGTTCCTACCTAGTTTCAGCCATAGCTGTGAGCTGCATCTGATTCTGATTTGAAAGAAAGCTCAACTGCAAACAGTGTCCGTGCTGTGTCCACCAACACCCCAAACAAAACACAGCACAAATAATCTGCAAATTTTGAACCCTATTTCAGCATGTTGTAATGCTCATGTAACCTCTACTATACAACTACTCTACTTGCAAGCAAACCCAGTTGAATCAGCATGCTGACTTGTTTCATTGCTCTAGCAGGAATGGGTGGCAGCAACAGGTAGTTTGCTGACTGAGAAACAGGGAAGTTAGATGGAAACTGAAAAATAAAGTTTCAGTTTATTTAGTCATATTCAATTGTACATGGCATTTCTGAGCATCTCTGCACAGTGCTGGAGCTGTAATGGTGTAATTTACCTCTTTGAAACAAAAATGAAGTTTATCAAAACCATACCTTTAGTGCATCTTTTCTAAAACTTCATTAGGATAGTTTGACTTTCAAACTAATCAAAACACTACTGTTTGTCTTGTTTCCAAAAATACTTTGTTTTTAATATTGCAAATCACTTAGCTAAGCGCAGAAGGAATAATTAAAGTTATTCTCAACTTGCACAATTTAGTTTATTTAAAAATGCTTTATATAGTTTTTAGATGAAGTTATAAATGTTCACTTTGGAACTACCTGAAGATTAATAGTGATGCATTTGAAATGCATTATTTTTTTTATTGATTCTTAATGTAGTAAATTACTGAAGTTATTTGGCAGCAAACAGAAATAGCCAGTGATGTTGTTCACATTTATTTTCCTGATAGCGTCACAATTTGCATTAATTGCATTGCAGCTGCACTCACTTATATTAAAAAGCTTCTACTATAATTAATCCTTTTTATTTCAAATCATTTTGGCACAATTTCTAGCAATAAACACTCATAAAAGACAGACACTTGAAAAATAACATACAAGTTTCTTCAATATACCTATTGCTGTTTTTTCCTGACAAGGAATTATTGATAGGCTTCTAGGATCAAGTGTTGCAAGTGGCTAAGACTTAAGACCAGTTTGAAAAATGCTAAGTGGATTATTTTGCATAAAAAATAGACAGGTTTTGAATTTGTGTAATTAACCTGTGTTTAGAAAATACCTTGATTTATGTCTACATTTGTATTTCAGTTGCATACATTATGGAAATTTAATTTATAATCCATTTAGCTGATGTGATCATAGTTTTTAGTGCTATCATTTATTAGTCCTTGTATATTAAATGCTCTAAAGGCTTAAACCTGCCTTGTGTAAAAAATTACACCTCTACATTTACATTTTATGAGTCATAGATGGAATTCCATTTTAAATTCGGGTAGCTTTGATATATTTAAGGAATTACAATGGCTTTATTGTTACTAATGCAGGAACAGCAAACACTGACCTTATACATTGCAAATTAATGATTTATCCCTCTAGTTTGCTTTTAAAGTCAACTATACAAATGAGGATTTCGACTTCTACACCTTGAATAAATCATATAGCTCTAAATATAATGCACCCTTTGGCTTTGAACTCGTTATTCTCAATTCTTTCTGCAAGGTTTAACTCACCTCATAGAAATGTTCTTTCAAAAGTTTAAGGTATTGTGTGTATTTTTCTTAGCGTCTTTGTTGGAATACCATTGAGTGATTACTGCTACATTTATTCTTTTATTTTCCTTTTTTTGCTCATTGTGCTTCCTTTTCTAAATTTGCAGCAGATTATGGAGGAATTAAGTAATGCCAAAACACTGCTCTTGAAGAGCAAAAAGAGAACAAACAATGATGTTATGTTGATGATGCCTATTCTGGTCAGCCTGTCAGTGATATTAATGATACCGTAAAGATCTGGTTGTCATTGTTAGAGATGCTGGTGTGGCAAACAGACTGGACAATGGGAAAGGCTATGCAGAGACAGCATGTTTCAGGAATGTTTTTTTTTAAAGGCAACGGGTCTTTTATTTTTCCTTTATTCATGTAGGCTTCTCTAAATGATGCCATGCTTTCTCTTTCTAGTTCTGAAGTTTCCATCTCTCCTCCTTTTGAGAGCTACCATAAGTACTTTTTTCTTCCAATCAACAAGAAGTTGTTACTTATTGTACGAAAAATATGCAAAGTTGCACTGCGTTACATCAAAATGTGCTCATACAGTAGATCAACTGAGAGTGGTATTGCTGGAGTTCTGTGCATTTTTGAAAATTCTTGAGGGAACTCAGTTTACAGTAAAAATACATTTTTCATGAGTGCTGCATATTCAAGTCAGGCTCATTTTTGATTCAGTAATCTTTCAACAGATGTAACAGTGTTAAGTATAGGAAGGACTGGACATGGGATATAGTCATAGCTGTTAAGCTCTCGGCTTGGAAATTGGGATGATTTGATGATGCCATTAAGCAGTAGAAGTCACCAGAAGTATGCAGCAATGAATCTGTATAACGTGCAAGAGAAATAGTTTATTTGGATTAGTTTAAAATATAGTGGTTTTACATAGTTATTTTAAGGGGCAGACTATTTTACATGTAGTAATTGGTATGACTGGAGAAATATTGCTAACTTTTTTTTGGAAGACATACTTGATGCAGTTGCATTGTCCTTTAGCAAACTTTGCTTTTCTTGCCAATCTGTGCAATCGATGCACTTCCTGTTTGTTATCATACTTTGGATAAGAAGATGAGTGACAGATAAGCAGTGACCTTACCTTTTAAATCACCACATAGTTAATTTGTAAAATTTGGGAGCTTGGTATTTAACAAGAAGATTCAAATTTCAAACTTGGGATGAATATTTTAAAATTCATGCAATATCTGGGCTATTGCCATACCAGAAGATCCTATTCAGGCACCAAATTAAGAAGGAATTACCAAAAAGTTGTGAAAAAGACAGTAGCCTTCAAAATTCCTGCATGTACAGTAATAAAATCTAATGTGCTTTTTTAATTGCTTTGTTTTTCAGGCTCTTTATGAAAATATGTTGGTGGAACTGCCATTTGCTAGTTTTTTCCTCTCAAAATTACTGGGGACAAGTGCTGATGTTGACATTCATCATTTAGCTTCATTGGATCCAGAAATGTACAAAAATTTGCTTTTTCTCAAGAGCTATGAAGGGGATGTGGAAGAACTTGGACTAAACTTCACTGTGGTAAACAATGACCTTGGGGAAGCACAGGTAATAATGTCTTTCAATTTTTTTTTTTCTTTTATGTATGACTGATGAATCATTACTACCCCTACTAATTCATTTTTTAATTTAAAAGTGATTGGAAACAACTGTTAAAGGTGCTGTGAAGCATCATAGGGATTCTGATTCAATATTTGAAGTAGACAATAACTAATCATGTACCTAAAAAAAAAAAAAACAAAAAACTTTTGATGATTACTTAAAGCTCTGGTCTTTTAGGTAGTAAACTATGGTGATTATTTTCTAGCAGTCATATATGAAAAGTTCTATTGCCTGAGATAATTTCTTGAACAAAATATTTTATGTTGTTTCTTTGATTGCACCTCAGATAATTGCAAAAGTTAAATGGTAGGTAAACTATAGAAGTACTGTCTGATTTTGGAATCAGAGCTAGAAATCAGAATGGTTTTAAATAATAATGACCCTTTATTGTGAGATAAGCATTGTCTCCTTTAGCCGTACTTTATAAAGTAGAGGGCCTGAAGTTAGACCTCAAATTTTTATTTGTTTATTTAGAGGGACTGAGACACCAGGTGAGTCAGGTGGAGAAATGGGTGTTCAGTGCTTCTAAAAATTGGGCCAGTTAGTTAGGTCCTTAAGTATGAGGTTTTTAACACAGTTGTACTGTGTAATTAGATTATGGCTTTTATTTGCTCTGTTGTGAGTACTAAAGATCACTTGTGCTCATAGTAGAAAATCAACATCACCAGAGCTTGAAAAGTGTGCCTTTATTTTCTAATACAGTTAACCTCCTTAATTAAAATCTTGTCATGCTTCCTCTTTCATTTTTGAGGATTTAAAATTGTGTACTACTCATGGCCTACTTATATGTGATGATGGTATTTAATTAATAGTTGGATCAAAAAGTTAGACGTGACAACTTTGTGACACGTAGCAGCATCCCAATTCAGCCTTCTTTCTTGTGGAAGAAACAGAGTGTAAAAGGGAGTAGGCAGTTCTCTTGGGTTTACCTGTTGGTCAGGGAAGCTTGGGACTGTGCACATCTCACAGAAGCAGCGGCACCACTGAGATGCAGCAGCTAGTCCTGGAAATTGTTAGGTTGAGTTCTCTACTGCTGCTTAAATCATAGCAAATTTGATGTCTAAGACTTCTGCTTTAACAGCATCAGGCTCAGACTTTATCTTTAGTCTTCTGTCATCCATTTCCTGTCATTTTGGAAGATCCTAAAACCTGGATTGCATTACAGTTTTATAGTAGTATCCTCAGTTCTAGGGTTCCTGAATCATACTGAAGGGCAGAGTCAACAATTGCCTGATATAAGTAATGTTTCATATTAAATGTATGCCATATGTCATTTTTTTTTTCCCTGGGTTACACTCCCTGTATGAAACCTTCTGACCTGCACTGTTGTTAGAAAAACACTCAAAAACTTGAAATAAAGGCATGTGATACTTTCTGATACAGATGTATCACATGCCTTTATGTTCTTAGAGCACCTACTCTGTTGTATGATACTGTACTCTAGAGCTTCTGCTCTGTTTTAGCATGTGCTGTTAAGTGGTACTGAATTGAGTTCTATAGTATTCATGTATTTGGTTACTAGGTTGCAAAACATACAAGATGACAGTTTCCAATATAACCTAGGATTTTTTTGGGAGGGGAAAGGTCGGCTGTTTGTATTCTAAAGCCATTCATTTAAATGCACTTTAAGTAATAGTTTTGATCGCAGCTAATACAAATGCGGTTTAGTCTCTACGTAAAAATGAGAAGTAGCTAATATTTTCTGGAGAGCTTGTGGTTTCCATAATTTATACATCTACTCTGTATGTTCTCAAAAATTAGCTACACAAGTTAGAACCTACCTCAACATGGAAGCTGGAAGGCCACAGAAAAGCGAAATAGCTCAGAAATAACATACAAGGAGATCCAAGTTAGAGATGTGTCCAACTCTACCTACTGCAACAAAAACTTGTAAAAAGTCCATTCTTGCCAAGAAGCCTAATTTGTTTGTTAAAATTCTCTGAGGCTATGGCTAGTATTATCAAGACTTGATTTTTTAATTTTTTGGCATAACTTTAAAAGGAAGATTAAATATAATAGTGAGTTTCCGAGTAACTGAATGAAATATAAGTTAAATTAAACGTTCTGATGCTGTATTGCTATGTTTGTACTGAGAGAGAACATTATACTCGTGAAGTATTAACCATCTTTTAATGAGACTGCATGTTAGTGTAGTTCAACGGAACTAATTGGTTCTTGTCACTGTCTTCTGTGTTTTAATGCAACTAGTTACTTTTTATATTCCATTTCATTATCTTAATAGACCTCATATGGATAAATACATTTTGTCTGGTATTTGACTCGTGTAACCATTGCATACTAATTAACTGTGTCAAGGTAAGGCTAATTCACTTTGGGAAAAGAGCTTAATTTGCACTCCTTATGTTCAATGTACATTATCTCTAGTTTTCAGCTAAACAACCACTTTAGCCTCTAATAAATTAGTGCCCAAGAAATGCATCATAAATCTATCATTGTAAATAGCTATCCTCATGACAGTGTCCATCCAGCAATTGTGGCACAAAAGCATTATCTGCAATGAAAGACACATTCAAAAGGGGCTCTATTGCCTCTGTCAGTAGTAGAAGGTAGAAATTCTATTATCAGCATATTGATTCCAATCCTGTAATGTGCTTTTAGATCCCATTAAACTGTTGTCAAAGTGCATTCACCAGAAGTTGAAAAAGGTACTTAATAATTTGCACATTAGACCTGCTAATTAGGGGAGCTGTGCCATCAACCTTATCTTCCAACCCCAAATAGCTTTAGCTTTTGATAAAGAACTATCTAATGCAGTGATACCAGCCTAGACTTCAGCTGCTGGATCTGCTGCATAAAATGGTGGCCAGGAAAAAGTGTCAAAAGAATGACAGGCTGTAGTTACAAGTGCCTTCAGGTAGGTGTGTATAGTGATTTTATTTTTTCTTTTATCTTGTAGACTAGATAATTATAAAATGGCTATAAAATGCTTATAATAAGTGTAAGGTTAACAAATTCAAGAGAATACCTCCTCTTTTCAGATGTCCCTCCCTTCCTCCCCCCTCTCACTCAATGAGGAAGGTGAGTTTTGTGGCTTCCCAAGGGAAGAGAGGAAGATTCAAATATGTATTCCTCTTCCTTCAGAAGTCTTAGAATCTGCACTCTGGCGAGTCTTCTCAAACATTGATTCTTGAGATTACATGGATCGGAACAGTTGAATATGAGAAGACTCCATAAAGGAAGTGTAGAAGCACAAATGCACAGAAAAGCACTATAATACATATGGCAGCAGTTTCTATTAAATCCGCATAGTATAGAAGTTGGTGTCAGGAAACCTTCTTTGGCTTTTTAAAACAGATGTGAATGCCATTGCTGTTACTGAAAATATGTTGACTCACTAAGGGAGAGTACTTTGTGTTTAAATTTCCCTGAGAGAAAATTTTGAAGCCTTAAAAATAATTCTAAAAGTTTCTGTCTTGGCAGCTTCTTTACTAGGATACAATGGCTTAGGTGAATGATTTTGGAGGTTTTTCAGAAGGAAAATATTTAAGTTGAGGCTGATCCTTCTCAGGCAGATTTATAACACTTATGGCAAATGCATTCTTAGGCGTTCGAATGCAATCTCCTACCTGGAACTCCTGTCTGAACATCTGGAAGGCAGATGACACAGAAAGAAAGCAAGCCTTTATCTACTTGTTTTCAGAATGGGGAAAAACTTTCGGGGTGAAGTGATCAGAGTCCAAGAGAGAAGATAAAATATTTTAATCTGTCCTAAAAACAAGTTTGTAAGAATTCTTGACTATCCATAAGAGTGCTTTTTGAAATTGCACTGGAGTTACCTCTTACATCTTCATACACAAAAAAAGAATGCCTAGATGACAGGTCCCTTATTCTTTCCTAAAATATTTTCCATTTTACCTTCTAAAAATTCCCTTTTCCTCCATTATCCTGGGAAGCAGCTGCCACTGCCGGATCTGTGTGAGCCACAGCTAGCATTAAGGTTGTCAGTCAACAGCCTTGGTGTTGTCTGCCCATAATCACGTTACAAAGCAACTTTGTGTGGCAGATTATTATTGATAAGCCAGAAGATAAATCCCCTGAATTCTGCTTGACAAATATTGTTATTTGCTATTTTCCTGATTTTTGGTGTGTATTTATTTCATTATTATGGTAACTTTCAAAACAGTAGATACAATAACTGAAAATGATCGTCTGAACCGTTCACTTGAACTGCAGCCATACATAAAATAGATTTTTTTTTTCAAACTGCGATGGTTTTCTTAAATAAGAATATAAATATAAGTTGAGCACATTTTTTTAGAATTTTTCTTGCAGAAACATATAATTGAATTTATAGCCAAGAAAACCAGAAGTGCATGCAACCGTAGTTCCGAGTGTATCTAACCTTCAGTCACAGGCCTAATGCAGTACTTATGTCCACATCACTAAAAAATGCAGAGCACCTTGTCTTGCAGATTTTTAAAAATACAGGACTTTTATATCCCATTTTGATATTTCCCCTTCATTTTGAAGACATACATTGTGAGTATGGAATCAAATTCAGTTAGCTATGGTATTGTCTGAATGATCTGAATACTTGCCTAAATAATACATTTGATTTGATTGCTTTTAAAATACATGATTTTGATAAAGAACAAAGTTAAACTGTTTCGTGTTTTTAGGTTCTTTTTTTTTTTTTTGACTTAGATCTACAAAATAGAAAATCAGGTTGCACGTTTTAGGAAGTTTTCTATTCTTGCCTGTCCTGTGTAACTATCTTGCACCATCTAGTGGTGAAAATTGGATGGATAAAAATAAAAATGCAAGCTGATAAATCTTTTGAGGTTTCATAAATTGTGTTGTGGCCTTGTTGAAAAGGAACTCTTCAACAAACATTCCTAATGTTTAGAATTAAGTGGGCATTCTGCAATGGCCCCTTTAAAATGCCATGAAAACAACAAATGGGTAAAATTGATCTACGTTTACTATAGTTTTACCGGCAGGCCAAGTGTTACCATTTTCTGTGTTCCATTTTACATCCTTCTTAGCCTTTATGGCATTATGTGTTTATTATTCCTGCTACGTTAGTCCTTTTGTTTCAGATTGTGATGGTACTTTCACAAAACAGCGGTAGAATTAATCTCATGTTGACAATCTCTGAAAATGGATGGGTAGATCACTGGAAAACCCCGGGAAATTCGGTTAATGAATGCTGTAGTCTTACTTGTGGCAATGCAGGGTTGGGGGGAGGAAGGGAAGCTACAGAAGTGTTGCTGGATGAGAAATGAAACTTTGCTACCTAAAATCATAAAAATAAAAGCAAAAATAGGATTTTTAAAAAAAAAATACTTTTTCCTGTTTTCTAAAAATAGTGGTCAGAAAGAGTACAATGTGTGTTTTCTCCGATTTGCAGGAAGAACGTTATAGGGAGAGATAATAACTTGTATTATACAATGAATACAGCTTTTCCAGCATCCTTAGATCGCTGTGGAGACAATACTATTATAATGCAAACATAAGCAAAAATTAATCTGTGTCCTGATCTCTCTTTGCTGACCTGCAGGGAAGGTTTGACATTTTACTTCACCTAGTGCTGGGATGCATCTTAAAACACAGCAGTTTTCTAGAATACCTTGCCAGTAGTTCCCTTCTGCTATTTTAGGGAGGAAGTCAGTTCAAGCATCTTTTTGTGTAAATAGTGAGCTCACAGAAATTATTGTATGCAAATGGAATAACTATTAGTTAGTTTATTGTTGGTGTCCGTATTCTTGAGAGAAGCTTGATGAGTTGGGTGTTACAAATACGCTTTAATATGGCCAAATTCACTGTGTCCATAGTTCAAAGAGAGGGACTGTATTTACTGCAGTACTGACAAAAGAACAGGTAATTATGCAGTTCTGCAAAACAAGTAGAGAAGATTTGTAAGTGGGCAGATAGCGAAGTATTACTAGTGTCGAGGTTTCAACAATGATCTGTTCATGTGGAACATCATTGGTAGCTGTGATCCCGTAACACTAAAGAGGACAGGAATTTAAATAAGTAAGAGAAAGCTTTCTGATCTTGTTAGGCTTTGTAAAGGGGTATTTTACAGGAAGAGATAAAGGAACTTATTTTAGTTCTGTGAAAAAGTCTCTGGGAAGATTAATGAAGTTGCTACCCATCAGTAATATGCCACGGATATAATTGAGGAGGAAGGTAAAGAGCTGGTTAAGCTGTAGGGCAATGTTGAAATAAGAATAATGGGTATGAACCCATTGAGGCTTTGAGCAATCTGGTCTAGTAGGAGGTGTCCTTGTCCATGGCAAGGGGATTGGAACTAGATGATCTGTAAGGTCTCTTCCAGCTTAAACCATTCTGTGATTCTATGAACAAACTTTACCCATTGGACTTGAAGTGGAAATTAGAATGTTTCTGATCATTAGATGAATCCAATTATTGACTAACTTTCCAGTGACAACAGTAAAACTACTACAGTAGAATGAAACATTAGATATCTAGACCTCGTTGTTGCCTGCAGTAGCAGAGGAGAAAGCTTAGCAGCGCAGGGGCCACTTCTCATCAGATGTTTCCATTGTGGTATGGAACATGTCCCATACTTCTACTAATACTCCTTGTGGACTTTACCAGGAAAAATATCCTCACCCTCAGGCCAGTCAGTGGCACCAGGTGCTGGCCTCTACCCCCTAGACTGGCTGGTTGCATCGCATGCAAGGCTCTGCAAGGGAGCCTCTCTCCCCAGAAAAAGCTATCCTGCCTCTTGGGTCCAGGGTTCTTGTTGAAGGGGACTCGCTCAGAAGAGAGCAAGCTAATGTGTGCAGGGCGTGAAAGAGTCAGCTAAACCAACACCTTAATTTTACTTAATTCTTCAGGGAGGAGGACTTAAACATAGTCAGTACTACCTGCACCCAGAGATGGTGAGGTATTGTTGAGGGTTTTTACTGTAGGTGTAATAAAATCAAGAAGCTTGCAGCTGAAGGATTAAAGTGAGAAGTAAGACGCATTTTTATCACCTATTGTAACTCAGGTTCTAGCTTATGGAGGAAAGTGGTAAATACTCTATCACATGGAGTCTTTACACCAGGATTGCCTGTCTTACTAAAAAATGTGCTCTAACTCATCTCTAGATTTATTGAGTTAAATACAGGAATCTCTAGACAGAATCCTCTGGCCTGTGGTGTCTGGGAGGTCAGATTCACAGATCTTAATGTTCTCTTTTGGCCTTAAAAATCTATGAATCAAGTAAAAATCTGAATGCTCAAAAGCACTGCGAATTTTTAATCTTAACACTTTGCATTTTGCTTAGTACTGGAACAGCTGATATTATTAGGTAGCATATTACAAAAGAAGCAATTCACATGTTTAATTCTCTGTGCTCTAAAGATGTGATCATTACCACAAACTGAAATGGATAGTTATTTGGAAAAGAAGAAAAAAAAATTTTTAAAAATTGCTGACTTCAAAGTGTAGAAAAACAAATTTTTTTTTCTGAAGGCTTCAGAAGGTGACTGTATCTCAGCTTTTCAGGTTTTTTTAATCCTCCTCTTAGTACTCAAATAATTCCTTCAGATTTGGCTACTGCTCAGCAAAATTACCGTCTTGTAGTAAAGAGTAGACTATGTCAAGGTCAGTAGTGTTTTAATAACAACTACTGTTGATCCTGGTTTATATCTTAATGCAATTACAGTATCTTTGTTTTGCTTTTTTCATTAAAAATTCTTCCATGCTGAGGTGTCGTGGTTTACTTGAAGGACAAAAGCTTCTCAGTAGAAAAACAAGGTATAGGCTTGATTTTTTTTTTTTTGTTTGTTTTGTATTTTTATTGAAAGTACTGAACATGTATAACTTGGATTTTCAACAGTAGGAATTGTGAATGCTTATCATTCTATAAATGAGGCTTATATCAGAATCTTAATTTCGACTAAGCGGACATTGCTTTTACCATAATGTGATCCTGCAGAATTCACGATCACCAAACAGTTAGAGAAGAGCCTAGCCAGTCAAGCACAGCTTTCCTAATCCGACTGGAAGGAGAGTACTGTGTGAGAGATCTGTGCTTATACAGGCTGCTCTCTCTTCCCGGGGCACTCGTCAGCATCAGTGAAGCTAGGGGCGAGCTTGCCGAGGGGAAGATTTTCACCTCAGTTTCTGTCTGACTTGCAGTGGTGAATTTAGTATTACATGCTGTCTCCTATAAAAGAGGTCTGACTTTGCCAAATCTGCTTTCTGGTAATAAACCACGGGGCCATGTGGTCAGCTGCATCAGCACCTGGAGGTGTAGGTCGAAGAACTGGATGACATAGAATGTGCTCTTATGAGTAAATAGAAAAAACCCCTACCTTTATAACTGGTCATAATCTTTTATCTTATTTTGAGGTGAATATTCTTGAGTATATTCTAGTAATCTTCAAATATATACATCACTTACTAGAATGTTTTGCATTTCAATTTTATGGTTCTAGCACACAGAATTAAAGTTTACCAAGATGATGAAAATTGTTGTGTTTATAGGTGGTTGAGCTGAAGCCTGGTGGAAAAGACATTCCTGTTACCAGCGCTAACCGAATCGCATACATCCATCTGGTGGCAGACTACAGGTTAAACAAACAAATTCGACAGCATTGCCTTGCTTTCCGTCAGGGACTGGCCAATGTTGTGAATCTTGAATGGCTTCGAATGTTTGATCAACAGGAAATACAGGTACTTCTGCTTAAAACCGCAGAAAACGATTGCTTTAAACAGAAATAAATGCTACTTTTTGCCTGTAATGTAATTGTCTAACTTCCTTCACTATTAGGTTCTGATTTCTGGTGCCCAGGTTCCTATTAGTTTGGATGACCTTAAATCTTTCACAAACTACTCAGGTAAGTATGTTTTACTTCAATAAAAAAATGTATTATGTCTGACTCAAGAGTAAATAAACTTGCTTTTTATCCTAGCTTTTAAATAAAAGTTGTAGGGTCATTCTTGTTAACTTTGACCAAACTCTGTAGATGGGCCTGAATTTCAGAAAATTTGGTAAAATGACAACGTATTTTATAAATGCTGGGAAGATACAGGTATGCAGTTTATTTTATTTGTACCCTTAAATGCAAGTTTATAACCAGATAATTAGAGGACATGTAATTGCTTTTCTAAATGGATGTTAGTCGATGTTGTGTCTGGTTCCCCTGAAAATAAGTCTGCAAATGACTTTGGGAAACTTCTTGTTTCTACCACCACATTCAGATGCCTACCGTTTCTCAGATAGCCTGAAAACAGAACTCGTATCTTTTTCCTTGTGGGAAATGCAAGGTGTCTTACTTCATTTTTCCCTGCATTTATCATGAATGTAATCAAAAAGTAGCTGCTCTATCATCAGTTTACATACGAGCTTACCTCAAGGTAAGTTGATTCATTAAATATCAGCCCGAGTCTTGCAGATTTTGCAAACTCTTGGAGTAAAAGGCAGTAATTCAAAGTTACTAGGTAAATGCTAGACTAAATAAAGTTAATCTAAAATAAGCAAATAGGATTCAGTGAAGAAAACTGCAGTTAAGAAGCTGAGGGAGATGGTAGCCATAGGTAAGCAATGAATGAGAAACTCAAAGTGCAGTGATCAAAGAAATCTATAGATACTGAAAGTCAGCAGTGTAAGCCTGCTGGTTTTAATATTTTCCCCAAGCTTTTCAAGATTGATGCTTGTTTTCTGAAGAATTTATTTCTTACATAAAACTATTCTACCTATAAATAATTTAAATCTCATTCTAGGTGGCTACACAGCAGACCATCCTGTAATTAAAATATTCTGGAGAGTTGTAGAAAGCTTCACTGATGAAGAGAAACGCAAACTACTGAAGTTTGTAACAAGCTGCTCTCGACCGCCTCTTCTGGGGTTTAAGGTGCGTTTCTTCCTGACTTCCTTGCAAGTTTCTGTAAATACTACAGGTTACAATATACGCTTTTCTTGTCTGTAGGGATTTACAGTTTGAGAATAATGTTCCTCTGTGACTACAGAAACAGCTTCAGTGTTTGCACTTGCATGTATAATGAGTCTAGTTTTAAAGTATTATATGAAATGTTGTTCTGTTGTTTTCTATTTTAACTGCAAAATATGATAAGCCTAAAACCACATTGCTTAGAGTGCTTACTCTTTGTCATGGAAGATCCTTGGTGCCATTTCATGTTACTGTACAGAAGCAGTATTGCTACCAGTTTCAAGGAACAGGTTGAGTTAAGAAGAATGTCTTTTGAATCAGGCAAAAGAGGATTTAGGCTACAAAAGCAGCTATTAAATTTAAACCTCTTAAATTAACCATTTGAAGCAGGAGATGTGTTGTGTTTCCTTCTGATTACTATTTATCTGCTTATAGGGTCACAGCTCATTACCTTTTGAATCTAAAATATTTTGCGGCTATCTTTAGATTGCTATTTACAGTAAAGCTTAAGTATGAAGAAAACTTCCGTGTACTGCTTATAAAACCAAAGAGAGGCCGAGGCAAGTTGAAGACATTTTGAAATTAAATTCTGGGGATGTTCTACCCATGAGTTTCAGTTGGGCTGCAGAATTCTGGTTAAGAACGGGCCGTGGACTTCATTTCCGCTAAAATGCAGGAACATTCAATGCTTTTCTGTAAGAAAATAAAAGAATAAATTGCTTCATAGCAACACCATCGTGTTTAGTACAGTGATCAACAGCATGTTGACTATTGTAAACAGCGTGTACTATTTAGTACAGTTAATACAAAGGTGGGGTTATATAGGCATTGCATCATCCAGTTGCTCACAAGTAAGAATAAGATTTGTTGCTAAACAAAATTTGAGTACATGTACTTAGTAAATTTTCACATTAGAAGGTACTGTGATACAATATTTAATTAGCAGTGGATAGTAACTAATTTCCCACATTTATTAGGTAAAATAAGTAGATGAACCCATAAGAAATGAATGCAGGTATTTTGTAAGTCCTGAAGGTTTATTTGCCGTTTTGTAAAATAGGTGGTGTTGAATGAACATTTTCTCATTATAGAAGTACTTCAGGGACAGATACTAACATTTTATATAGGAACAAGGAATTCAGATATACATAATAGTCTGGAGATGGAAACAACATACTTGGAATTTTGCACCATTTTTTCTTGAATCATACTGTGAAAGTTCATTCTGGTGGATTTTTGTTTGTGGGGGTTTTTTTTGGTTTTGTTTTTTTAATTGGCATTTAAAAAAAATAATTGAAAGGCAAATGCTAGGAGAATTTCTTCTCAACTCTAGGAATTGGGCCCTTTCCTGTGACATGTCCTGGGGCGTGACACATGTAAAGATGTTCAGAAGTAAAAATGAAACAAAAACCCCTACCTTCCTCTTCCACACACACAACTTAGATGTTTGTATTACTTAACGCTGTATTTCTTCAAACTTCTGATGATTTTTTTTTTTTTCATAAAAACAATTTTCCTCTGGAAAACAGGGAAGATGACACTGATACTGAAATCACAGTGGTCTCCATCACAGACCTTTGCTACTTGAATGATTTCAAATATATAAAAGCATATGTGGGCTGTCATACATGTAGATCAGTTGCTACAGGTGATGAAAGAATACTGGTGGCTTATAGAGCTTTTTGGTTTTTTGGGGTTTTTTTTGTTTGTTTTTTTTAAGGCTGCAGAGTGATTTTGAAGTAGGAGAGTTGTTTCTAGTGACACATTCTGCAGGGAAGCATGGCCCTTTTCCCTTGACTTCCATCTGTCCCCTTGTGCTGCAACTTCACGTTGTCTTCCCTCTTTAATCCTTTTGTTTCCCTATTTCTTCGTTAGCTGATATGGGCATGCAGCACTGCCATTGCAGCGTGTGATCATTTAAACCTCCCTTTGGTACAATTGTTCTATAAACCTCAGTGCAGTCTCGTCCTCTGCATAATCCCTTCAGCTGCTGTAGCAAGTGCTGTGTGGTGCTGTTAGCATGTGGGTAGGCACCGTATCCTCCACCTTCAATATCTATAATCTGTAGTTCATCTACACTCATTTTACAGGCACCTAGGAGAGGAATGAGCACTTTCAGTTGGTAATTTGTCTGACTGTTCTATGTGTCTGCTTCAGGATGAAATGAATCACATCTTAGATTCCACAAAACATACTAGCTAGATCCCTTTTAAGAGTAAAGAGAGCCTGGGGTGACCGGATGTGGATATGGAGACAGCGGAGATGGCTGTTCAATCACATGAATCCTATCAAGGGTATGCATTGATTGATTTGTGTGATTGGTTATTTAAAAGCCTGCAAACATTTCTCTTAAACTCTCCAAGTCTGTGTGAATATCGCTGCACGGTACTCTAGCAACACACAAGATTTTATAGGACAGTAGAAGGAGCAGTTAGAAAACTGTGGGATGAGACCAAGATAGAACAGTGTGCATCGGTCATGTAATGATGGGAGAATAGGCAAACAATTGTGTGGAAGCAAAGTAAAGAGAAGTCTCCATTTGTTGTCATCTTTTTTAATTACAAGGGGAGAGCAGGAAATGCAGATGTAGCTACCCAGCTTTTTGAGGTAGCCAGCCTGACATTTGAAGAGATGGAGGAAGTGAATCAAAAGTCTAAAAATATTAAGGCTAACAGTGACACATTAGCAACAGGATGTAGCGAAGCCAAACGTGGGAAGTTGAAGTTTGTGTGTGTACTTGGGAGACAGGCCACAATCTGACTTTAAAATACTTGGCTAGGAAAAAATTGAAGTAAAATAGTCATCAAATTTTCAGCATGATAGCAATAAGTTAAAAGATTAATTCACTGTACAATGAACTTGCAAGCTCAGCCACATGCAACAGTCTTGGCAACAGAAAGCAGAATGAAAAGGCATTACTGCCGCTTTGCTGGGCAGCACTGAGCGGGAGTTAGGTCAGTGCTTGCATGGTGCTTGCAGTAGTATCTTGTTAACACGGATTTACCAACACACCAGGGGTTTGCCAGGAAATGTTTGCCAGCAAAGGAAGTGGGTAACTGGTATTGTCATCGGCAATAACATCTTGGTAGCCTATGACAGTGTGTTGTTTAGAGCTTTGAAAGTGAAGAGTGCAAAGCCTCAGGAGTGCTCAATATTACCAGCCAAATAACTGTATGAATGTATTTATGTTGATGGTAGATGTTAACACAAGCTATCTTCAAAATTTGTTTACAGTTTTAATATGGGTGCTGCGTTTTTCTGAGAGGAACACCATTCCTGGTTCTCACTCTGAAATCTTCTGTATGCTCTGTATTGTGGAACCTTCACGTTTTCTTAAAGTTAGTGCATCTTACTTTGAGATAAGGAAATGTCTTGACATTCATAGCTTATAGATAGCACAGTGTAGCTTTGCATCATTTAAAAATTTTAAATTCTCTCTGCCAGATTCAGACTTAGAATAACATTTACTAAAGCTAATTAAAGTTTAATAAGTTTAATAAATGTGATTGTTACGGGCAAAAAAAAAGTCATTAAAGCATGGCTGAAAATTGTTAAGTTCCAATCAGGTCACATAATAAATTGATGATACTTTTCACTTCGAAACTATTGCAGTTTCCCGCTGTACAGTATTTAATTATGCAACAAATGGTGCCCTTGGCATGACATTTCAATTTAGAACTTCATTTTTCCATTTTCAAAGCTAAAGTAGGGGAATTCAATTAGCATTTTGAAAGGAACACTAAAAATGCAGCATTTTAGCCATGAAATACTTTTTAAGGCCTCCATTTGAACAATAATTTAGCTTAGAATCTAATTGACCTTCTGCCTTTGGAGCTAGGATTTTTTTTCCCAGTTTCTAAAATCTGAGCTGTTTTACCTCAGGCAAGCATTTGATAAAATGAATACCTCCTTGCCAGCAAAAGCAGTGCTTTAGAGGTAACAAGTAAATATCTTTTTCACTATGCTCTTTCTCAGAAGAAAAAAACCCCAGGTTTTACTAAAACAATTAAATATTACATACAAAATGTGTTAAAATCTGTTCCTTGGATCAACAGCTATCACATCAGAAGAATAATCAGGGTTTGACAAGTTTGTATCATTACAGAGTCACTACGCACATGAATATCATCCCAGTAACAGCTGAGTGACTTTATAATCATTCTGTGAATAAACACCAAGTATAATTGCTTTAAATAAAGTTCGCTCTTTATTTGGAGGGTATAAAGTACCTCTTGATTCAGAGTTCTAGACGACAGTAGTGTAAATACTTGGTTTATCTTACACATGAACAGATCCACTGAAGTCGTTAGTACTGTTTGTCTTGAAATTCATAAATTGTAGGCTTGCTGAAAGATTAGTTTAGACAGAAATCCCTTTAGGGCAAGAAATGCCTTTAGCGTTGTATCATACAGTTGATTTTTAACAAAGAAATGATCATTGTATATTGTGGTGAGTAGAAGGAAAATGATGGCTTGATACTTATCCACTTGAATAATTTATTTTATATGTTGGGCTATGCTAACAAACTGAAGCTTTAGAAGGAAAACACTGAAAGGGTGTGTTTGATCATGGTTTGTTTATTTGTTTTTTGTTTGTTGTGTGTTTTTTGGGGTTTGGTTTTTTTGTTGTTTTGTTTTTTTTTAAGAAACCGTTGTAGTACTATCATTTGTACTTGGATCTGGTCACTCATTCATCATCTTTGTCCACAGAGCATCACTTCAACATGACAGAGAATTTGTACATAAAATTGGCATAGCACATCATTAACTAGAGCAAAATTGTCTTTGTTGGGATTTTTGTGTATACAGAAACAATGTCTTCCCTGCCTGGAAAGAAAAAATGAGAAAGTATAATTCTCAGAAGAAGCCATGTCATTATACAGTGACAATTATATGTCATTCAAACACGACAGAACATAGTTTTCCATCTACCTGTGTTACTGCTAGTGGTCTATAGTCCCCTGCGTTCAGCAGGTATTTCACTGTCAGAAAACTTCGGTGTAGCAGGAACCCATCCTTTTCCTGTTCCTACAGAATGAACAGCATCCATGGGCGTTTGGGAGGCTTTGTAAGGAGAGTCTGAAGTTGTGAATCCCAGTTGTTTCTCCCTAATACAACAAAAAATTTCTTGCGTGCTGCTGTAATACTTTTTTCATGTCATGTTTCACTGTTTCTGTCGCATCATAAATTTGCAGAACAGAGCGTATGAACAATAACAAATTATTATTTTTTCCTTAGAAGCAGATAAATTGCTTTGTGTTTTGCAAATTAATGGATCTTGGTGGGGACAAGGTAGAGGGAGGCACTACACAATTCAAGAGTGCTTTTGGGGCCACCAAGAATGAAAGAAAATGACATTTCAGTATGTCACTGTGACAGATTTTAATCTAATGATTTATTTCTAGAAATCTGTGCCAGCTGTTACAGGGTAGGTTTTGGCTTGTATGTGTGTTTTGATATATGTCTTCCTGTTGCATTTTTCAGGAGTTATATCCTGCATTTTGCATTCACAACGGAGGATCTGATTTAGACAGGCTACCTACTGCCAGTACCTGCATGAACTTGCTGAAGCTTCCTGAGTTTTATGATGAAAATCTTATGCGAAGCAAGCTTCTTTATGCCATTGAATGTGCTGCTGGATTTGAACTAAGCTGAGTTGAACTGATGCTTATTTGGATGATCTGCAGAGGAACTAACCCGTGCCTACGCGATAAGCAGCACCCATACCCAAGCAGTTTTAAGGGAATTCTGTCTAGATTTCTGCAGCTCTTGTGTCTTATCAAATGTCCTCAAATAGGTTTCATTTTAAAACACGATTTCTTAGTTAGCTTTCATTAATTAATATTACATTGACACTGCTTTATGATTCAAAACAATGAATGCTGTGTGCAGTGTGGCTGTTTTCTGTGTTTATGCGAAGAAAGAGGACATTTAAAGAACAGTGACATCTCAGTGAAATTAACCAAAGATGAAGCTTTGGCTTTGTGCTGTTCAAACATAAATAATTTCACAAACTGGCAATAAAGTTGTGTACCATGCAGCACATTGGGATGAGATGGGGCTAACATCCTGTAATTAATCTTTTAGGTGGAAGTAAAGCAGATGTTTGCAGATATCCCAGAACTGAGAGGATGAAAATGCTCATTACCGATAACCTAACATCTTTACTTACATTGTAGAATTGTTTACAAATCATAGTTTTGCAGAACTGATTTTGTTTTATACTACCTTCCCTCAAGATGGTAGGCACTGAGATAAAAACGTTTATAATATTCTAGTTGTGCTTTCTGAAATACCTTGGAGAAATTGGATTCGCGTTATTTTAAGTTCAACCTTTGGCTGCATCATTATCACTTGAACACTGTCGTAAATGGATGTGACTATCCATGTTTCCTTTGTTCTGTTTCTGTCTTTTGTGCCTGTACGAATTTTTTTTTTTAATGTATCAGACTCCTGTTGCATAAACAGTACCTACAAAAGTCATCACTTTGGAAAAATATACATGTAACAACTATTAAAATTATTTGAACCAAAGTTATCAGGCTTTATCTTTTATATTTGAAGCCTGTGGTGTTCACATTCCTTTTCCCTGTCATTTCTTTTCATCTTAAATACCGTATCTGTGCCATAGACACTAGGCAAATTCATTATTTTTTTTGTGATTAAATAGCTTTTATATCCATCTGCCTGCAGTATTTCTGCTAAGAAAAGTAGGTGGGAATATGCTGCTTAATGTAATTTGATGTCTGGGGAAAAAAAACAGCTTTCATATGGAAGGAACTGATCCTCTAGCAGTAGGCACATCATTGGGTATTTGTATGCAAACTGCAGTCAATTTAAAAAAGGAACTATAGTTCAAACTGTTAAGATTCGTAAGTGCATCCCTCTGAACTTTAGTTTTATATTTTAAATCATCAAAATCTACAATCAAATTTGTATTCATCTCTTATGCAAAAAATATTTTGCTGTTACTGGAAACTCTGTTGGATTTAATATTTAATAAGCAGTAACCAGCAATATCCTTTTAAAGGTGGGGAAACTGAGTGATTTTGAGATGTTTACTAGTAACCGTATAAAAATGTATAATTTGTTAATTTGGGTAATAAATGAAGTGTTGAAATACTATTTGTAGTCTTGATGTACAGAAATAAAATTACTGGTTTTCTTTTTGGTTTTGTTTTAGGCTTTTTCTTTATGTTAAATGTTACATATCCAACGTATCCTTTATCCCAAAATTCTTTTCTTGTATATTTTTCTACATAAATTATGGAACTTGGAAAGAAGTTGAAAAAGCAATCAGTAATAGTGGAGCTGCCTCCTCCTTATCACAAAACCTATACACTTCTTTTAGATAGCATTATTTATTTTAGAACTTAATGCTTTAAATATTTTGAAATTATTTTTCAGTTCATTATTTTGCTATACTGGGTAGTGTTGTGTGTGTATCTTGTAAAAATGAATGTAGATTTTCTATTAAATATTTGTATTTTGAAGAGCGTGTTGGAGTCATACCAAGTAATCATGACTGGTAAAGTACACTTTCTGCTTTTGTACAAGGAGACGGTGCACGCTCTGCCTGCCTGTTGCCATGAACGCAAGTTCAGCAGAGAGGGTCGGCTGGGGGAAGTGTGAGTTGCAGATGGGTGTAGTCACGTAACCGCAAGAATCACACAGTTGCAGAAAACTTCAGAAGAGAATTTGAGTTTGCTGAAAATACTCTCTTTTGTTCAGTATATAGTATTCGGTGATCTTGTTTTGTATATTCTGTACATAAAGTATGAAATTCTGACATACTTGAGTCAGTGAGATTGTAGCCTAGATTTCATTCTGCAGGTAGTCAGTTGAAAATCTGTGCTGCAACAGTTTACACCACCTTCGCTATCCAGACTGCAATAAGAAGAGGGTAGGGCTTTCCTTTGGCAACGAGTGCTTTTAATTCTGACTGTCAGCTGTTTCCATACAGTCAGGATGAAGCATGAGTCCCTGCTTTTCAATCATCTATGGCTGGATATTTTAAGGAACAGGAGATAAAGGTATGACAAATAATATAGGTATAGTTAGCCATGTCCTAAGGAGCTAAGTGGTCTAAATCATTTCTCGTAGCTCTTATGTAGCAAGAATTGTTTATATATGAAAATGGATTTTCTGTTTTGTAAAAGCAGAGCAAACTCTCTCCCATTTGTGATGCTCCCGGAGTTTAGGTAGGCAGAGACAGGAAGCAATCTGCATGCAGGTAACCTGAAATATTATCGTAGATTTTGATCATCAGAATTATGGCCAGGTTTGGAGTTATTTCCTGTGCAAGACAACCCTTCCCTAAAGTCAGTTTCTGTACTTCAGTGTTTTGTCCTAGTTCAGCACTTGCTTTTTGAAAAATGACAGCATTTTCTGTTCTGTTTTTGTTTTCAAATAATTTTGTTTTATAATTTTGTAAACTGTTTTAAAAACATTTTTGTCAGGATTTATCTTTATGATGGAAGAGGTCACAAATTCTTCATCTCTCCGAAGTTAAAAGGCATAAAAGTGGAATAAAAAAATAAAATTGGCACTTGGTCTGTTTATCTTGGTGACAATTTTTCCCTTGTGAGTTTAGTCCTACTAGCTGGACAACAACAACAAAATAAAACAAACCAGAAATGATTTGCCTTGTTACTTGATCTCAGTTGTCTTCCATCATGGTCCTGAAAGCCAGACTTGTATAAATTTCATAAAACTCACTTGTGATTTCTAGGGAGAATTTATGTCTGCAAAAGAGGAAAGATTTGGCTCCACGTTTCACGCGTAAACACTGAGCTGATAGAAGTCTGATTTGAACAACAAGGATATCTTCAGTTATTTTTGTGGGGGGTGCTCCATAATGGGGGGGGGGGGGCTTCCTGATACTATTAATAGTATTGTAGGACCCTTTTTTTGGCATCACTTGAGTAATCTAGCACAAACATCCTAATTTCATCTATAAAGGGGTTTGGAAATCAATGAAAACACTCTAATGAGTGCAGTGAGCTCATGCTAAATCTGTTTAAACCAAAAATGACTTGTTAACTGCCAGTGAGACAGCACATCTTTTTTTCACCACTGAAAAATAGTACAGCACAGAAACAAAAAGGAAAAAACAAGAGCTGTTTTTCTTGGAATGTTTTGTTGGAGCTGTAATTTTATTTGTATTTATGATTATATGCAAAAACTTTAAAACATTTGCTCATATACATGAATCTGTGTTAATAATGGTTTGTGATGTAAATGCTTATTACTATTTTTTTTCATGATGCTTTGCCTGTCAGTGTAGGAGAGAAGAAATGAACATGGTCTGTAAAACTGATCAGGATATCTATATTTTTATTGACTTCTGCTTTTGTGAATAAAATAATTTGAGTTTTCTTGAAACTTTGCATAAACACTCTTGTCTTTCATTTTGTTTGCAGTAAATGTGGCATTCTCTTGCTAAAGATTGATGGTACTGAACAGGATCTAAAAGGGAAGCTAATATTAACTGTTTATTGGTTTTGAAGTTACCACTGCTTCTGGATGATTTGTAAATTCAGTTTTTGAGCTCTAAAGTTCCCACTGTGGCAGTAAAACTGCAACTAAAGGGTTTAGCTTTGTTTCAGTGTCTTTCAAACAATGTAGCTGAGATCAGTGATGTGTTTTGAAAAACTTCAGAATTTTTGGAAAGAACAAAACTCCCTCCTTGGATTAAAATTTGAGAAGCTGTAATTCATAGTGAAGAATGCTGCTCTGTAAGTAAACACATACAGAAACATCTCTTTCAGCTTCTGGAATTTTAGCACATATATGGGCCACTCTGGAGGTGTAATTTATTTTTTATCTCCTTTGAGAAACACAATTATCTGCTTCCCTTTGCTTTTCTATTCTTTTCATTCCTAAATATAATTTTAGTTCCACAATAGCGTTTATAAAGTTAGTATTGTGCATGTTTATTTTGGAATACTTACAAATACATATGCTTCAGCTTATCTGCCAATAAAAATGTGGTAAACAGAAAATTAAAGAAAACTTCTCATGTAGGGCACTTCATAATTCATAGCATGAATAGAACACAAATGCCCAGATACTTTGCCTGGTTTTCAGTATGTATCTGGTAGTCTGGAAAGCTCGTAAAATTTCTGGTACGTGCGGAGACACAACACAAGGCAAAAAATGATGATGAAGTTACACCATTTTAATCCATTTCAAAGAACACGGAACGGTTGAGGCCAGCAGGAGTGTCTGGAGATCACCTAGTCCTCAAATTGGGGTCACTTAGAGGAAGTTGCTTGGGACCTTGCCCCGTGGAATTTTGAATGTCTCCATGGATGGAGACTCCACAACCTCTCTGGGCAACCTGTTCCAGTGTTCAATCACCTTTACAATAAAACATTATTAATCACGCTTAAACACAATTTCTTGTATTCCAGTTTGTGCCTTTGTGCCCATTGGCTCTTGTCCCATCGCTGGGCAGTACTAAGAGGAATCTGAGCCTTCTTCAGGCTGAACAATCCCAGATCTCTCAGCCTCTCCTCACATGACAGACGCTCCAAAACCTTAAACCCATTTGTGATCCTGCACTGGACTCCCTCCAGCACGCCCATCTCTCTCTTGTACTGGAGAGCCCAGAACTGGAACCAGCACTCCAGATGTGCCTCACGGTGCTGTGCGAAGAAGAATCACTTCCCTCAACCTGCTGGAAATGCTCTTCCTAATGGAGCCCAGGATGCTGTTGGCCACCTTTGCTGCAAGGGCACCTTGGGGGCTCATCTTCAACTTGCCTACCAGAAACCCCAAGTCATCTTCTGCTAAGCTGCTTTCAGCCACCTGGTCTCCAGCCTGTACTGCTGCATGGGTTTACTCCTCTCCGGGTGCAGAACTCTGGACAGAATTAGATCAGTACTGAAGTCCTGAGACATATTTCTTAGTTTCATGACTTTCTTCTTTACTGGGCTGTTTGCTGTAGAAGATGTTTGACTTCTCATTTTTGCTATCTCAAGACAGTAATTTTTTGAAAACAAAGCTCTTGGCTCAGCTTTACTCCATCTCACTGTCAGTGATTCGTTCACAAGGGCCATACGTCAAGAGCTGTGAATTTTGAGGTATATGGAAATTCATTCCAAGAATAATGCTGTCATGTCTTTGGAATAAAGAGTAAAAGTACAGAATTTCCCCGAGAAAAAATAGAAGGCGTTCAGCTGCATTCTGTGTAGACAAGGCTTTGTTGTCCCGGTTTAGGTGGCCGGGTAAGACCCAAGCAAACAATTCACAGCACCAAAAACTGTTTCTACAGATTTTCCCCCACATTTAACTACTTGTAATATGTATCAAGCGGGATCTTGTTTCCTGTGCAGATTGTAACTAGAAACTGCAGTCTACAATTAAGTTTAATGTCCTTTGTAAACACCCCGTATAACATAGGAAGTTTATTATTATTATAGTAAATGAGTAGGGAAAATATGGGAAATAAGATGTGCAGCTATGTAGAGAAAAATCTAGACAGCACAAAACCACCTAGCACTTAGAAGGGTGTCTGGTTTTAATTTGGCAAAAGTACATTTTGACGTTGACAAAGCAAGTTAACGTAAGGATTTGCAGACTTCAAAATGAAGTTCTTTTTTCTCTTGGATATTGACTTGTACTGTCATGCTCCCTTTGACTCCTATCAGATGCAAACTCCTACAACATTAACTTCTCTCTGACTTGCTTGTTCAGCGAACGCAGTGGCATCTTCAAAATACCTGTTGTGGAACATTACGTGGCTGGGGGCTGAGTATACTACACTACCTCTCTTCCTTGTCGGATGCATCGAGATGTCTGTAATTGTTAATAAATGGCACTTAACCAGGTAAAGGTTGGATTTAAGATTTTGTGGCTTTGCTTTTTCAACTTCCAGCGCTGCTTTGTCTTCAAAGGTTTTGCGAATCTGTTATCAGCTACAAAATAAGACTCAGTAAAAACTGAGGTCTCAATTATTTTATCTGCTTTTTATAATACGATGGTAAGCATCAATGCAAACCCCATAGGACTAATGCTAATGTTAAATCGCCTCAATGTGTATTCACTACTTATGAAGGTGCAATTTATTGGACAAACTCCTGTAATTTGGCTGTCTTCTACCAAGGCTGGGTAGCCCAGTGCTAGGTGCAATCCAGCAAAGCACGTCAGACAGTCAAACGGGAGAAACATGGGAATTCTGACTGGCGCAATGGGACTGCTTGTACATAAAGGCATGCACAGATGTCCTACAGGTGTGATCTCACACTGTCAGGGGATGAGCTTTTCTTGTGTGATGGTTAAATCATTGCTACGTTTTATTACCGGAATAGCTGCTCTCTGGTCTGGGACCAAGTCTACCTGTCCACAGCTCCGTAGAGAACATACACTGTTTGCAGTGTTTGCTAATGTATTTTCAGGAACAGCTTGCTCAAATGTCCTACTATATTGAAAATCCTTCTTTTCTGCGTTCCCAGAGCAGCTGTTAGTTCATTCTGTGTAACATTTGACTGAAAAGTAGTTTTGCATTATTTCTATTTTATTCTCTGTTTATAGTTACACATAGCTCTTGATTGCTGAAGAAGGAAACAGGCATTCATCAGATGCTGTTATTTCAGATCATCTTGCTACTTCGGCTTACCCAAATGTTAGGCCTAGGAAAAGCATCTCTCATCAGTTGCTATGTAGTTTTGCTGCATGTTGTCAAACACACCTTCTGAAAAAACTAGTTCCTTCTAGCCTTTGTATCTTTAATTAAGAATAATTCTTTTCATTACAGCTCTGCTTACTGTTTTTCTTTTTCCCCTCTGCGCTTTCAGGCAAACAGCACCAGAGCTCAAAGTTCTGCAGAGATATTTTAGGCCTAATTATCTGTTAGATCTATCTGGCTATTGATGAAAAATGACACAGAATTAACTAATACTTGGCACTGGCATAAGGGATAAGAAAGCATATCCCTGATCGAGTTAATGAACATAAATGCTGATCAAGCTGTCCTTGCAAAGAATAAGCGCTTGCCATAAGCTGTGAGATCTTCTGATGGCCCACAACAGTTAAGTTGCTGCCTGCACACCCCAAATAATCGGCAGAATACATCTGACACTTCATGAGGAATTGCCAAAACCCCCAACTATCCTGAAATGTTTCAACCGCTTGCAAAAGCATCATCTGCTCGGCTCAAGCTTGGAGTGACAAAGAGGAGTCCAGACAAACTTGCGGCCTCTTGATTACCTGAGCAGCTTTGTACCAACGAAAACTGAGGTTGTGCTTGGCAGAAAAACTCTGGAGAATGCTAATGAAAATTGGTTATTTTGTGCTTTTAATGCTTCTACTTAGAGTTTTAAACATTAGGTGTATTGCCCATATTTCAAGTCTAATTGTTTCTGATAAGCTATCAGCAAAAAGTTAATGCTTATATTTAATTAAGTGGCACTTTCCAGAATTACTTTGCCAGTAGTACTATAATTAAATGATGTGAGAACAGTCTTTGATACATATGCTCATATTCTTTGCTGATACCAAAAATAGAATCTGTAAATCTGTAAATAGAAAAACTGGATGCATTAAGCAGGAGGCCAGAGCAGCAGGCCAGGAAGGCTACAGCCATTACCACATCAAAGGGACTAATATTAATATCTCTCTAATGCAGCATTTTCAAGCATTTCTTGTGTTCTGATGGGTTTTTCATAATTGACCTCCATAAGTCATAAAAAATGATTACAAAAAAGAATCTGGGAACTATGTGAATTGCTAATACCTCCTGGAACGCTGCCACATTATTTCCATCATTAGGTTATAGCTACCCGTTAGGTCTGAATTCATCTCACTTAACTTCAGCCATCTGTAAGGTGGCTGTCGAGGCACTTCCGATGAAAGAAAGGCGACCCAGAGACAGCTCCAGAGGGTGGTTCTTTCTTTACTAAAATACATCTCCAAAGTGGGTGGAATAAATCATGCCCTGGAGGTGCCCCCTCCTTCTCTCTCTCTTCGTAGACAGAGGCTTTAACTTTTAGACAGCTAAAGTTACTTGAAGTGGAACCAGACCTTTGCCTCATGTTCCCAGGTGAGAGCTGACAATTCCTGAACAATGAAGATCCTTTGATAACAGAGTTTATTCTGACTTATGACTCAGCACTTGGAGAACAGCCCAGGTCTGCCTGGATCTTTGATACCAGCTTTGACAGACCCACCAGACTTTATCAGCTTCTGTTATTGGAATGTTGATCCTCTGCCAGCAACATGAGATTTCACGCTATTTAACACAATATTCCAGGTTTTTGCTGCAAGCAGCTAGCCATAAAAACATAGAACTCTTTTACTTTATAGTTTTGCAAATACCTTTGAAGAAAGTTTTCTGAATCTAAAAGCTTTCCTGTTTTATTAGAATCATAGAATCGTCTAGGTTGGAGGGGACCTTTAAGATCTTCGAATTCAACCATAAACTTAACACTGCCGAAACCACCACTAAACCATGTCCCTCAGCACCACGTCTACCTGGCTCTTAAATACCTCCAGGGATGGCGATTCCACCACTTCCCTGGGCAGCCTGTTCCAGTGTTTGATAACTCCTTTTGGTGAAGAAATTTTTCCTAATATCCAACCTAAACCGTCCCTGGCACAACTTGGGGCCATTTCCTCTTGTCCTATGGCCTGTTACTTGGGAGAAGAGATCAACCCCCACCTCCCTACAACTTCCTTTCAGGTAGCTCTGGAGAGTGATAAGGTCTCCCCTCAGCCTCCTTTTCTCCAGGCTGAACAACCCCAGTTCCCTCAGCGGCTCCTCATAAGACTTGTTCTCTAGATCCCTCACCAGCTTCGTTGCTCTTCTCTGGACACGCTCCAGCACCTCAATGTCTGTCTTGTCGTGAGGGGCCCAAAACTGAACACTGTATTCGAGGTGGGGCCTCACCAGTGCCGAGTACAGGAGGACGATCACTTCCCTAGTCCTGCTGGCCTCACTATTCCTGATACAGGCCAGGATGCTGTTGGCCTTCTTGGCCACCTGGGCACACTGCTGGCTCATGTTCAGCCGGCTGTCCACCAGGACCCCCAGATCCTTTTCTGCCAGGCAGCTTTCCACCCACTCTTCCCCAAGCCTGTAGCACTGCATGGGGTTGTTGTGACCCAAGTGCAGGACCCGGCACTTGGCCTTGTTGAACGTCCTACCATTGGCCTCGGCCCCTTGATCCAGCCTGTCCAGATCCCTCTGTAGAGCCATCCCACCCTCAAGCAGGTCAACACTCCTGCCTAACTTGGTGTTGTCTGCAAAGTTACTGAGGGTGCACTGGATCCCCTCATCCAGGTCATTGATAAAGATATTAAAGAGAACCGGCCCCCAATACCGAGCCCTGGGGAACACCACTTGTGACCGGCCGCCAACTGGATTTAACTCCATTCAGCACAACTCTTTGGGCCCAGCCTTCCAGCCAGTTTTTTAGCCAGCAAAGTGTATGTCCATCCAAGCCATGAGCAGCCAGTTTCTCCAGAAGAATGCTGTAGGATTAGTCCTGTAAGTAGATCTAATTAAACATGTTACAGAGTCCTGCCTCTAAAATCCTTCCCATGACATTACCTCTGATGAGGAGGAAGGTGGTTTTGGCTCTTCACATTATGCAGTTCCTCCTCCTTTTGTTTATCAGCGTTAACTTTTTACACAGAGACTGCAAGATTCTTCTGTTGCGTGGAAAACACTGGCATGGGCAGTTCTCATTTCAGGACTTTCAAACTATTGTAAGACATCTAAATATGATTAGCACTGAAGTTTAAAGATAATTCTGAGAAATACTAGCTGAAATGAGTGTGACTGAATATACTGATCAAATCGAACTATGGGTCAGAAGAATTTTAGTGGATTCTTGGGGAAGCAGTCAGTCCTGTCCTGTGGTACCTGACCTATGTAACTTGAATGTGAGAAAGGCGGTTAAAAAGGTGGTTCAGCAGTACGTGATTAGCATTACAAACATTGTTGATCAGAATGCTACTCTTAAAAGCAAAGTAAGCATAGCCACAATATCTATTTTGAGCTTTGGGTGATGTGGGAGAAGCAGAGACCTTGCCTGGATGCGTATAGATTAGATGACATTAGCCTGACGAATCTGAGGCTGAGCTGACCTGCTGAAGACCTGAAGGGGTAAGAGGTGGGTGTGCTGCCAGACTGGGCACAGGCAACAAGTGCACTGGGCAGAGCAGCATGGAAGCAGCATTTCCTTCACTGCTTACCAGCGAGCAACGTTCTTCTGATCAGAAAACAAACAGAAGCCACGAAAACAAGACCATGAACGTGTATGTTTTCAAAACTAGTCTTGAATTTATGTTTTGCCGTCTCTCTGTTAAATTCTACAGGAAGCTGAGCGAAAGGGATAAAAAGCTGTCACTGTGCATTTTTTTGTCTAGTCTTGTGCTCCCAAAATGACAGTTAACATGTAACCCACTTCCCTGCAATAAAAAATGTGTAGGCTTAAACCTTGTCAAGGTGACTTCCAGTGGAGTGCTTGGTCATTGACCAACCGAGGCAGCTTGAACCAAACGTGGGAAGTAGGGACGACTTCTTCGGGAAGAGCTGAGCAGCCTGATGGAGTCTGATGGACGCTTTGTTAGAGGCAACCTCAGCCTGGAGCCTCTAGAGTTATTTCTCTCTGCTCTTAAGACCTTGACATACAAATAGAACCCTGTAATTCCATACAGAATTATGCTTTTTTTTTTGCCACTGTTGTTCCACCTGTGTGGATAAATAGAAGATTTTATGGTCAGCATCCATCATGGCATAACTTTAATATAAAATCTTTTCTGTAAACAAAGCAAAGTAACGGCTTATTCTGCTACTTCCAGCAGGTTTACTGCAGGTTAGATTTTTAAAAGACTGAAGACATTTCATACTTTGTTCACACCTGTCATCGGTTATGAAAGGTTGAGGGAAAAATGCTTCACATCAAGAAATATTTAAAGCATTAAATAAAAATTTTATATGATCTCCCAAGCTACACAGCACTGACGGTCTGCTTGCCTTTGCACTTGCTAGGCTGGCAATCCTCTCCTCTGAGGTTTGCAGCCATAACTTTTAGAAAGAGCCAGTCTAACCTACTTTTTTTTTTTTTCTTTTTTCCCCCAAGTGGATCAACAACTTCGACTTCACAGCTACTTGCTGGTGAGACACTAATAATGGTGCTAGGTGTCTCTTTGATCTAATTTTAAAGACTTGTTTCCATGACCACAATTTAGCATCAAATCTCATGGAACAGTATTTCTTCTGAAGCTTGTATTTCCCCCAAAGCACCAAGCCTGTACTTTTCTTAGGGTTGTCCTACTACTTGCCTTGCTGATTTGTATTAGGTTTTCCTCTGTCTTATTCCAAACTTGTTTTTTTCTTTTTGAACCGATCCCATCCCCACATAAACACCTCCAAATTAATGAGTAGCCTTTCAATTGACTTTATTTGGGGAGCGCACATTGCAGGTGTGGAAACTAATTTCACCTTGATGATCTATACATCAATGCTTCCTCCAACTTTTTAAATAAAGGGCAAGAAATGTAATTTTACAGCAATTTAAATCATGGATAAAGTCCAAATTTTTAAAACAGAATAATAACTTGGCTGCTTATGCTTTGCTCTCAGCCATGACACTCAGAAAACCACATACTCAAATATAACCCAAAGGATGCTTAAATATATTCCAACAGCACAAGGGATCTGTACAGGTGCCAGCTGGAAAACGATGACTCTGGCCTTAAGAGAATTATGCGTGAGGGTTACCATTTGTGAGACTGAAATAAAGACGCCGGGGGGCGGGGGGAGGGGGGAATTTTGTTTTCTCACTTTTACCAGCCAAACCCACCTATTAAGAGAGTGTTTTTTTCAAATTATTACGATTTTTCGTCTTTTTTCGCTCAGCAGCACACCTGGACATGACTCCTTTTTTTCCCCTCTCAGAGAAACCCGCAGGGGTTTTCCAACCAACTGCCTGTCCCTGAGGGCTTAGAAACCCCGCGGCGGGAGCAACGACGGTGCTGTGACAGGGGTCGGCGCCGGGGAAGGCCCCTGCCCTGCGGCAGCCTCAGGCGCTGGAGGCGGCTCTCCCCGTGGCCTGACAGGGAAGGCGAGCGCCCCGCCGGGCCCGGAGCCCCCGCCGCCCTGGCTGCAGCGCCTGCGGCCGCCGGCAGGGAGCGGGCTCTGCCCGCGGGCGGCGGGGCAGCGGCACGCTGTTCGAGAAACTTCCGGAAACAGCCGGGCGGAAGTGACGTCGCGTGCTGACGGAGTTTCCTGTTTGCGGCTGAGGTGAACTGCCGCTGTTGCCGTCGTGCCGGGCTGCTGGCGGGGAGTGTGGCGGTCGCGCTGCGGAGGTGCCGGGGCGGGTGAGTGCGGGGTGCGAGGCCGCCCCGGGACCGGCCTGGCCTCGTTCGGCCATGTGAGGGGAAGAGGGGGGAGCGGGCGGGGGGGAGGGAGATGTCGCCGGTTTCTGGGCCAGGCCTTGGATCGTAGCAACAGTGTTGCTGGTAACGGGGCCTGGGCCGGCGCCGCCGCCATGCTGCGCGCTGGGAGACCCGCAGGGAGGCCGGAGCGCTGCCAGCCTCGGGGTCTCCTTCCCCTCGGGGAGGTGTGTGGCAGCGGCGATGGGGCGGCCGGAGCGGGGTTTGCCTGGGGGGCGGGGCGGAGCGGGCGGCGGGGATCTCCGGCGGGGAGGGAACCGCCCCCGTGCGCAGGGGCTGCCTTGGGTTTATCCCGTACCTCGGAGCGGAGAAGATACAGTTTGGGATCCCCGATCGGATTTGTCTCCTGTTTGCCGCAAGCAGCGGGGACCTCGGGAAAAAAAATCCGCGTTTCCATTTGTGCTTCCGGAGGTTTCAGTTACAAAAAGGTGGGGGAGAACCTCAGTTCACCCTTTGCTCTTGAATGCCTTGAACAGACTTTTTACTTAAAGTGCTTTTCTTCGCAGCGTAGTTTTTTGGCATGCTTGTAGACTAAATGTGCTCCCCCCTTCCCCCCCCTCCCGACTAGAAGCAGTTTAGTTAAATTCTGTTCTGTGTTCAGTAACTCAGAGTAGGGTCAATAGTAAGGTTTGTTGTGGGTGAAGGTGGTAGTAGTCAGGTGTTTAGAACTCGCTGTTGCCAAGTTCCAAGCTCAGTTGAAGACTGTTACTGGCAGGTAAGGAACATAGTTTGTCGTCAGTATTTGCTGGACTTCGGAGAGGGCTGTGAGTTTGGAATTGAAGTTTATTTATGACCAGTGTTCCTGTTTGTAGCTGTGTTACAGTTTTACTGTTAGAGCTCTTTTTGGCTGCTGAAAACCTGTACTGCATGCTTGAGCCATTCTAATGAAGGCATTAGAAAAGGCTATTCAAAATACTGAGCAAATTTGTTTTGAGTTCTGATAATAATAAACTGCTTGTTTGGTTCCTGTTTGGACACAGTAGTTTTTAGGGTGTAAAGTGTCAAAAAGTGATAAGAACAAGGTGTTGACACAGAGGGAACAGCTGGAATGAAACTAGGCTCTGCCTCTCTGATTCTCTGAGGTTGCAGTTACTGCTGACCTTAATTTTTGTTTACTCTTTTGAGATCCTTGTACTCTAGTTAGGAGGGATTTTATGTTCAGCTGATGGTCAAGAGCCTGGTAGTTAAAGTACCATTTAGTTTGTTGGATTATGTTGTTAAAGAAGATTTGTTTGGACCAGTGAGTAAATGTATTTACAGATCTTGTCTCTGTTTAGTTTTTTGTGGTTTTTTTTGTTTTAAACAACCAAAATGCCAACTAGCGCACAATTCTAATGTAACTTTATTTCCCCCTCTTGGATCTCATGCTGCCTTTCCAGTGGAGAAGAAGAGACCATTGGGAATGGAAGTTAATTCAGGATTAAATTTTCTTAAATAATCTCAGACACTGGAGAAGAAATTTAAATTGCCACTTCTACTGGCAGTACTGTTTAAACTGCATTGTTAATAATTTCTGCATCTGTAAACTGCAAAGTTCCCCTCGTTCTCCATCAGATTTGTCTTTTTAGCACTTGTGCTTTCTGACTATAGCATGTTCTTACCAAAATAGCTTTTCTGTCTGGTATTTTCTTCTGTCTTTCCTAGATTGATGCAGTTTGCTAATTTATCTTGGCTGGACTTTGAGGGAAAGCATGCAAGGCTTCACTCTTGTGTAACACAGAATTTTTAGTTGGAGGGATTATATATTTTGCTCTTTAGTTTTTTAATACATATATTTGCTGCCACCTACCATATTCTTTCTTTCACACACTGGAAATTTTAGAATGTACATGGAGAGGGGAAACAACTTATGTTTAATCATCATCTCAATAGTAAGGATATGTGAGTTCCTAATAGCGTTTGGGCTGTTCTGAGGAAATAAATACCTGTGGGGTTTTTTTAACTGTAAAACTTTCAGGACTCCTGCATCTGTGCTTAACACATTGGCACAGTTAGGTCTCTGAGCTGAGGTCGTGCAGGATGAGGGTGATGACTGTTTTATTGTGAGTCCAGAGGCATTGAAGTTCTAGCCTGGAATTGACTGAAATGTCACACCAGGTTGAACAGACCGAGTGCAGCCACCCGTGTTAGCTATGTTCAGCTCTTGTGCTGCTGGCTGTGGAAGATAGTGTTTCGATCATGTCAGGGCACTGGACTTCCAGACTTGAGCAGACTGTGTGTTTCTTGCCATGTAAATAGTGGCGTTTTGAAGGGAATATATTGCTTTACTTTTCAACTTAGCTGTGTGAGGCTTAATATTCTAGTATTTTGGTCCTGAAGTAGGAAGTGCTCCATTTCTTTAATAGCGTTTATAAAGAGCCTCATCAGCAGCGTCCTGAAAACATTTTCTGTCAACAGGTTTTCCTTTGCCTTGATTTATTCCAGGAATGGAAGGATTAGTGAGAAATTACTTACCTTTGTCAAAACTTGTTGGATCTTATATACGATGATTGTTTATTTCAAGATAGATTTAAATTAAAACTGTAGTTGATGATAATAGTAGGTATAAATTATATTTTCTTTGCTTATGAATGAAATGTGACATTTGAATGGATGTTAGATTTTTCTTAAGTTTAGACTTAATGAAAGCATTATTCTGCTTCTGTTTGTTTAGCTGCTAGGGAAGAAATAATTAATGCATGTGAATTTCACTCCTACAGTTACTAGTTGTAGGTTTCGTCTATGTTTTCTATTTGTTCTGAGTAAGTACTGAAATCCCACTGATACTAGTGAGGACCCAGCACTTAACCAGGGTCTCATAGGTCATATAATAAATCTGAAGCCATTCATAGCTACATTGCAGCCAGTTTATCTTAATTCTTTTGATAAGAAATTCTTTTCTGTCTTAAAATGTAGTCTGAATCTATGACAGCCTGTCATCATTGTTCTGAAAGAGAAATTGGCTTTTGCTTTAATGTAACATTTATTTTTTGCTGGTTGGTTTAAGTAAAATTATCACGACTCCAAAAACTACTTCAGGGGAAGTGTGTAGAAACTTTAAACTATTTTCTTTTCCCTGAAGGATCATCTGGTTGCATGTGATTATTTGGCTGAAACTTTCTGGACCCGATCTTTGCCAGTTGAGGCTTTCACTGTTTTTAATCACTTAATCAAACACAGATCATACATTTTTTAAAATGAGTTTGGCATATTTTTACTTGGTATAAAATAGCCTTTTATGGTTAGTTTTAGGAGGGTACCAGTGTTCCAGATATTTGTATGACACAATTCCAAATTTGGATACCTGAGTTGTTGTGTTTTGGAAAAATGCCCCTTTGCTTTAAGAAGCGATTGTGAATAAGTACCCCTTGATTTAAGGCATGCTCAGATCAGATAGATAAGCAGTAGAGTATCAGGCAAGGGTGTGAGGGTAACCTATTCACTGACCTACTTCCTTCTCCAGTTTTTGTTAGCTAGTTTACATATCTTTCACAGATGAAGATTTTCTATTTCTTCTGTTTCCATTTTTGGTAGGCTAATTGTTTTTTAATGGTTTCTTACTTGTTGCCCTCTTCAGGCTTTCTGTGTGCCAGACAGTAATACAGACAAGAAAGTCCTGTAGTTCTTGCCATAGTTGTGTCTTGCTCTCCTTGGGGAGGAGAGGAACACACAGGGTTCTTTGCAACTTCTTGCCTTGAGGAAGCGAGTGACCCCTGTACAGGTGGCTCTTTTTGGGTTATGGGTTTTGTTTGTTTTGTTGGGGTTTTTTTGGTTTGTTTGTTTGTTTTGGGTGTTTTTTTGACTTTTTTTTCTTTTTTTTTAATTGGTAGAACTTGAACTGCACGGTAAAGCAGTCAGCCTGGCTGCCTTTTTCCCTGTTTGAACTGTGTCCTCTCATATAATAATCACTGTTTTCAAATCCACTTTGTTTTCTGACATAGAAACAGGATGTTTGGTGTAAACAGGAGATTAAACTAAGCTTTTTGGAACGTTCATTTTATTAGATTCATCTCATGGGGATGCTGTGGTAGTATTAATGTAATGAGTATAAACATTGCTATTTAAGTGCATTTTATTAACTTTAATTATATGGTAAATTTACATTATTCCATGAAACAATACATTTCAGGAATCTGTGAAGTTAAACTGTGACAGCTTTTCTAAGCTTAGGTAGGTAGAAGTTAAAAATACTGAAGTTTTTAATATACCTTAGTCTGTACCACACTGTGCATATATCAGTGGGAAGAAAAATGTAATGCTGGTGCATTATTTAAATATATTTGTCAGATTAATTAACCACAAACTTTATACAGGTTTTCTTGTTCCGTATTACTGCACTCATCAGAATTAAGGTAACTTTCTTTTGGTTCCTTAGCATTCTTAAACCTCCTCTTACGAAGATTCTTCTGGTTTATAGTGTGGGTATTTTTATGTTAGCCCTTGTACAGTGCTAGCACAGTGGACCTTTGCGAGTGCAGCCAGGAGACTGCTCATGGTCTCAGCTCAGTTGAATATGGCACATCCCAGATATTCTTGCTAGGACTGACAAAGATCTCTTCGTTTCATTTGGGATTTGGACAAGATTTTGGGACTTGTATAGCTTTCCGTGTTGCTGAGTTATACTAGGTAAAATGCACTTGATTGTTCCATTGTAGTGTTCCACTCTGAAGAGTTGTGGTGTGAGATTTGTCTTTTTTTGGTTAGGGCGTAGGATGACACCAGAAGGCAGTTTCTGTTACCAGTATCTGTGTGTTAAAGGCAGTGGCCTCTTCAAGCCAGTGAGAACTCCATGAGCTACTGGTACAAATGTGTCTTGGAAGCCTCGGCAAGTAGCTAGTGCTTTATGGTTGATCTTTATTTACCTTTCTTTTTAGATGGGTAACTTGGAGAGATACAGGCAAGTAAGTACAATTCATGGATTACATTTGAAATACATAGCTTGTGAGCAAATGAAGTGACTGAACATCTGAAGTTTGTTACTTGAAGACTGAAAATATTTGTATATGCCTCTGAATTTATGATACTGTAAATAAGAAAAAGCTTAGCAAAGGTGTCTTAGCTATATAAAAATCAAATGAAGAAATACTAGAAAACTTTGAAAGTGTGTGTGTTGCTTGGCATTCCTTGTATGGCCCTGGATCCACAGCAGTATTAATGCTACTGTAGTCTTGTTCATACTTTCGAAGAGTGTAAAATTTCATCAGGTCCAGCTGACACACTGCTTTCCAATAAAACTCTTGGAATGTGAAAAATCATATTTTTTTTAAACCATAGGTTGTAATTCCCAAACATCCTCAAGTATGTGCATCATCTATTAACATGCCAGAGACATCTCTTAATTGCTTGTCTGCTGTTGAGTAGGTTCTACGCAAGCTCAAGCTGAACTGGGATTCAGAACAGGTGTCCTGGTATTCTTTGTGTGTTGCCAGCAGGATGCAATCCTTTAGATATGTTCTTAGAAAGCAGGCAGGTACTAGGAATTGGATGGCTGTGCAACTTGTTTAGGATGTTGATGACTGGCTGCTTCTGTGAATTGTATGAATTGGGAATTTGGAACTCCATCTCCCTCTACCCAGGTGACTGCACTAGTCACTAAGCTTGAGCTATTCTGGCATGTTTCAGGACACTCTGTGCTGCCCTGTTGCTTCATGGCCAGAAATAGATAACTTTTTCTGACTAGGCTGACTGCAAAGGTCGCGTGCCCCTTGCTGTCTGAATTCCATCCTGACTGATTTAAGAATTTCTTGTTTGGATACCTTCCTCCCTTCTGTGTTTAGTTGGGGGTGCTGCATTGTCATCCTTGCAGGTTGTGCATCTGATTACTTTCTTTTATTTTCTTTGTCTTCTGATCTTATAAAAGTTTATAGCTCTCCACGTATCTACCCTTCGCATGCCTTTTATGTAGCTGAGGACTTTGCTGTAAACACAGTTTATGAGCTGGGTTTCAAGGTGACTCTAAACTGACCTAACTTTGGGCTCTGCTGTAAGAGAGAGGTCCCAAGCCTGGTCGTGTACTATCAGTTGTCTTGTGTCAGTATGAGTATTCAGGGCTGCTGCTCGGTAAACCAGAACAAAGCTGACGTCTCCTGTGGTGACTGAGAAATCTATAAGCTATGGAAACTTAGTTTTCATGAACGTTCGGATGTTTGATTTGTTCATGCTCCAAAGAAGGAGTTGGAGTAGCTGATAGCATCCTATAAACATAGAGCAGTTATGAACATGAGTAACTAGATTTTTGCAAGTAAACAAGAAGGCTGTGTTTGCTCTTTCATCTGGAGGTTTTTTTGCTTGTTTTTTCTTCTGAGACTTTGAAGATTTTCTGTGGTTGGAGGCGGGAAATTAGCTAATGTGGGCTGGCTTCCTTGTGGCTTTGGACAAAAAACCGTCGTGAGTGCCTAGTTAATGAGCCTTGCTTGTGAATTTAGAGACAAATTGTTTGACAGATTTGGGGTTGGAATAAGATTTCTGTCATGTCATTTTGGTAGGACAGTTGAGCAGGAAGGTACATGGTTTGCTTCTTTGAATTATCTAGGCGTTTTGACCATGCAGATTCCTACTAGCCTTTAAAAAAAATAAAATGAGTAGTCTTATCAGCCGCTTTGTTTTGTTATAAGTTGATGGGGGTTGTTTTCTTGAGTGAATATTTTAAATATTTTTATTATTTAAAATTTGTTGTTGGGTTGTTCGTGTTTTTTTTTTTTTTTTTTTTTTTTCTTACCGGATGTTGAGCAAAAATCCAAGTATTTTTAAGGGGCTAAATATTAGCTGATGCTGTTTCATGATTTTGGATGCTTTGCTTAAGCTGGACAAAAAAAAAGCTGCAGGCAAATTTTCTTCACATAAATATTGCTAAAACCATTTTGCACACAAGAAAAAAAAGTCCCTATGATACCTAAAATTGTAGCAGTGCAGTTTATGCTTTATGGTAACTAGCAGATAGAAATAATGATTAACTGGAGATGAACACTGCCTGTCACACGAATGCTTGATTAAGGGAAGGAGAATATAAACAGTTTCTTTTCTTTAGAAGCTGCTGACTTGTCTTAATTCCAGACTTTATATTAGTGGCAAGTAGAAACTGAACAATAACACGCTCACGAAAGAATAGAATATGCAACTCTCAGACATTTCTTTGAAACAAGTAATTCCTCTGTTCTTGGAGGATTTACTTTTTAGGGTCAGAGTAATCTAGTAAGCGCTAGTCATGTTGCCTCAGCACTCATTTTTGATCCCAACTTCAGGCTTCTGTTGTTTAGGATATAGTAGTATATGTATTGAGTCTGAACTTAGAACACCGCAGCACTCTTTCTAAACAAAAAGCTAAAGCATTTGAAGAAATGTATGTTGAAATCAATACGACTACCAGTGTGCACAAAATTATCTAGGAAAACATGAGATTTGTTTTTTAACTCTAAGTTGCTTTTCCTACGTGCTTATTCCAGCTAGAAGCTTGAGTATTGAATTTTACCTCTAAGATATCTGTCGAAATTGAGAGGAGTGCTAATGCAAGTTTTGAATTTAAGAAAAAAAAGGAGAATGTAGAAAAAACACTTAGCAGTATGGTATGTGCTCTTGTGTGTTGTGGCTTCCTGCTGTTAGCTCACTGGTTTTAGGCCACTATGTCTTGTTAGGAGGGGCTCTGACCTCTAGCTTTAAGCTTGACTCATACTAGTTTCCCCCCGCCCCGTCCCCCCCCCGATTTCTTTCTGTAAACTATATGTTCCATATATGCTATTACTCATAAGGATTGGTTACAGGATTTGATAACATACTTAACCCATGCTAACCATACTCCTTACAGCAAAACTAGCGAGGCTCGTTGATAGCAAATATTCTGGGATATTTTTGGTAGTCTATATGTTTACATATTGTACCCTGCCATTACTATATTAGTATTGGCATTCTTAATGGTCATTTTAATGCACGTCTCCCAACTTCCCTTGGTATTGGTCACAATATTAACTATACCCTTACTATTTTTTTCAGTGTGCAGATTTCTTCAAAGGGCAAAGTCAATTAGAGGTCTGTTTACCTCCTACACTTTAATTTTCTAAGTGTTAGTGGGACTGTATGGTTAACTAGATTGCTAAACCCACCTGTTCTAAAAACACATAGCTCCTCAAATAAATTTGTTTCTGTAAGTAGTTTGGAGTGGGGACGTAGCATGGCAGGGTATCTCTTAAACTGGTTTTGCCATTTGAGGAAACGTGTGTGTAACCACATCCCTAATTAAAGTTAATTAAGCTTTAATTTACAACAGCAATGTATTTTGAAGATGTACCAATTTATTTTATAAGGAAGTCTCTCTTTAATGTTTGTATCCCAGGATGTTGAAAGATAGATGTAATACTAGTACAATAAATTAATTTCAGAATATTTCACTGGGCTATATCATGCTTGATTCTTTCAGCATTTATGTGAAAGAACATGAAAATGAGACTTTGCCTGGGCTGAAATGAAAAATACTAAAAGACCTGAAGACGGGGGGAAGTGATTTCAAGGAATGTTTATTCTTGATGCACAGGATAAGAAAATGTGACATACATTGCTGTATTGTTATGTTCTAAGTATGTTTGTGTGACTTTGCCTGCAATGAATTGATAACTCATTGAAAGGATCAAAGTTGCCTTATTCATAAAACTTGAAACGAACCAGCAGCAGTGATAGGATGGAAAGGTGGTTGGAAGTTTTGCTGGAATGGAGACTTGTTACAGTGGTGGGGAGAAGAAGCCTTTGCATGAAGAGGTGGAATGTCTTGACATAGTTAGAAAGATTCTTTAATCTTAGTGGTCATTTGGTTGAAGTAATGGTTAGTATAACTTCTCTTTGTAACTATTCTCTAGTGTTGACAAGAAACTCAGTATTTAAATTGAGTAGGGCAAATGCTTTTTATTCTAACTTGTAGGTTTGTTAGGACTCTTGTAAAAACTTTACTCTCTTGTACTGAGAAATGCAAGGTGCTTCTGTACTTGAGTTGCCTGGTTAACCTTGCGATATGAGCAGTCTTGCCTGGCTAGGTACTTTATGTTGGTAAACATAAAGGAAGTAAATGGAATTCGTTAGCTTTGGCAATATGTGAATTTTCTATCAAGGTCTGAGTACAAGAGGGGCTTATTGGAAACTATAGATGGAATTTTAGATTTTGAAGACCCGCATATGCATTGCTTTTTTGAAGGGAGCATCTCAGTGGAAGTAATGATCTGAACAGTAGATGTGAAAGATGTGGCCCTTTATTTATGCTCATATGTTTAAGACATGACATAGGTATCAGAGATAACATAAAGTGAACATGATGCATGGTTTCTTTTGCATTGAGTTACTAATGTATATATCAAAATGGTGATGTAGTATATATAATCTTCTTAATATACTGATTGAATCTAGCTTTTCGGTCTAATTTGTTTCAGGAACCTGCTGTTTACCTGTGTCTGTGTGCACTGTGTTTCAGTGGGATTAAAGAACAGAAACAAAAATCAGAATCAAAGTAGTTGTTTGATCTGTGAACCTAAAATAAAGCATTTTTATTTTTTGGTGTTTGGAACATTTGCATTTTTAAAAACAAGCAGCTCTCGGATCACGTTTGGTACTGGAAGATACTAGGCTCCTACCTGACTTACAAAGTAGAATTACTGGACAAGCTTAATTTACAAGTTCTTGTTGTTACAGGACTTGAAAGGCTCAGCTGTTAACAAGACAACTTACTGAAACATGGTGGATTACTATGAAGTTCTGGGAGTGCAAAAGCATGCCTCAGCAGAAGATATTAAAAAGGCGTAAGTATCACTGGTACAGATATACAAGATAAGTTATGTATTTTAAGGAACAAATATAATGACATGGTTTCTGGATTCTCACTTTATTGTCAATATTAGGATGAGTAGTAGTCATCTGAGGTGATACTAACATACATGATTTTGCTAACAGAGAAATATTCAGTGTTCTGAAGAAAAAGCATTTGTTCACTTTTATGAAATTGGGAAAAGAATCCTGGGTACTGCTAAAGTGAAAGTGCCATCAGTCACTGGGTTTTAATCACCATTAAATATATTTCCATACAAGTGTGCCTCCAAACTTGATATGATCCAGGCAGTGCCAGCCCCTTCTGTGGCTGAATTGCAGTAACTAGTCTTCCCCTCCATTTGCAGAGGTGCTTTTTCAAAGTTCTTAACAAGTATTTGGCATGTTGCATTTTTGGATACTAGCTCTTTCTTAACATGAGGTCTGGTTTCTGTGCTTATATTTTAATGGACTGAACATCTGTTACTATTAAAAAACCCACAACACTTTAAATTAGAAGTGTTAAAAGGAATTAAATATAGTTCTTTGTTTAGATTTACTGTTTATGTACTGTTTTAAGATGGGTGTATGTAACATTTTCAAAAGATACCATTTACTTTTCATCAAACAACTGGGGGGGAAACATTTCCATAGTACACGTTTCTAGTATACCAAAACTGTTTGACAGTAAATTGCAGTTTCAAATGACCTGGAAATACTGTGTTTCTGCCTTGCCTTCTCCTAGGTGCCTGAACTTAATACTCAAATTGCACTAGTGTGTGGAAGTTTGATGTATGGTTTTTTCCTCCCTTGTTCTTTTGCAAATTCCTGTACATACCACTTGGTCAACTCAAATGTTTGAACTGTGATCTTGTATGACTCTCTGTAAAAAAAAAAAACCACCTCCAAATCAACCTAAGTGCAAGGTTAGCTGGGCCCCTCTAAGTAGTTACGAACACTTTGAAATATTTGAGGATAGGAGTTGTGTGCAGGTGTAGCAGTCAAAGAAGCCACTGATGTTAGGATGCTGCCACAGTTTTGTATCAGGGTACTGTTGGAGCTTTATCATCTTCGTCTGTACCAGAAGAGTACTCTTGATGCTTCCCATGGTTGAATGAGTATCGAGCTCTGAGGAGAAAGCTATAGCAGAAATGTTATGGAATGTTTTGCTTAGACCTGCCAGATGTTGATCATCAGAAATGCATAGGAGTAATCTCAAAATATCTAAAGAACCCTAAACCCACTTTTTTGTTTTAAAGCAAATCTGAGTAGATGGTTCTTTGTGTACCTGCAGAATCTGGTGGTACTGGCCTAGACGCAAAATACAAAGCAATGGAGAATTTCTAAATACTTCAATCCCTGACAACTTGTTTGAAACGTTTTGTGTTTATCTGTATAGCATATTCCTTCATTTTAGAGTAAAGTGTCCTTTATTTTCCTTCCATTTAGGTACCGTAAATTGGCATTAAAATGGCACCCTGATAAAAATCCAGACAATAAAGAAGAGGCAGAACGGCAATTTAAACAAGTAGCTGAGGCCTATGAAGTTTTGTCAGATGGTAGGTATTTTAAAAGGGGTCTTGAACTGCAGGTCTGTAGTCTGGATATCAGACTGAAAATGCTGATGTGTGCTGCTAAAGGGATATTTTAACTTTTGTTTACTATCCAACTCAACTACTTCCTTTTCAAAAGAAAGGAGAGAGGAAGAAGCTTGTAGATAAGACAGAATAAGCAGGAGTTTTGAAACAAAAAATTCAGGATCTGTGTAGATGAGTAACCAAACCAGTTTCCTTCTAGAAATTGAAATCCTGCTTGCCAGGCCCTCTTCAGGAGTTTCTAAAGAGATGTCTGTGAATACCAAGATTCATTTTATCTTAGGATGTAAAGCCAATGTTACCATCAGTATGGGAATTATTGTACTTATCTAATAAAAATAAGGCTAGACAAACTCTAAAGTATCTGCTGCTAAGCCTGCTGCTTCTAGTTCTTGTAACAGTACACTAGTCTTGACAAAACCCAAGCATACTGTAAACCTTGCTGAGAATTTGGATTGTGTTTGGGTGAATTCCGTAAATTCAGTCAACTGTGATACTGAGGAGAGTGTTTATATTTTGAATTGTTCCAAAGCAGTTGCTTAGCCTGACCCATGTGGTGCAGAAATTCAGCTTATATTTCACCCGTATCTTTTTCCTTGAAAAGTATCTAACTTCTGCTAATGTTCTGGCAAAAGCAATCTGAATCATAACAAAGTGATTTAAGTTACTTTGATTATTTTCCCCTGTAATTGACTGCAGCTGTCTATATGCTATTTCTGAAGTGTCCTTGATTTCACCTGAGACCAGTGAGCATGGGAAAGCTATATTTAAAGCACTAGCAGCATCTAGATTACCTTTCAGAATTTGGCCTGGTTTATCAAGCTACAGTCTTTCTTTTTTGTTGGTTTTGATGCTTAATTGACATGGGAGAACCAGAACTTAATTTATGGGCAGTTCATTGTATGCTTGTCTTCTAGAGTAATTCAAGCTTCTTAAGCAAATTTTTTGAGCAAGACAAAAATAGGATGCTGGTCTCCTTGTTACACAGATCTTTAAGTTCTTCAGAAACAGTGCACTGCTAGAATTTTAGAACATCTTCTAAAAATGCTTCCTGTTTTTGGATCTAGACCAAATCCTAAGTTACTGGTTTCTTAACAATTGTTTATGCAGCATGGATATCTGAATCCTGAGCCCTGTGGTTGAGAGGCAATCAGCTGTTCTGCAGACTTAATGAAATTTCTGTCACCATTACAGGCTTGAATGAAGAAAGATTTTTGTCAGAAGAATAGTTTTGTAAGGGGTTATATAAGCAAAGAATGTTGAAACTGAGTGATCATAGAACACACTTCCCTTGTGGTTTCAAGAACGGTGTATTTTCCAAGATGAACATTGGGCCTTGTGAGCTTTCAGGTCTTCCTCGCTGTTTCCTGTTCCTTCTGGCAATTTGTCTACCTTGCTGCTTTGGTCATTTTTCATTGGTGGGTGGGCTAACCTTCTTTCTTTAAAAACTGCTTTCTAGAAAGGCAGTACGGGTAGTGTACTAAGATTTGCTGGGGATATGTGTGTGTGTGTGAACCTATTGCAAGTTTCCATTATTTGTAGATGATCACCAGTAGATAAAATTTTAATTCCCGTTAGAAGTATTTTGCTTTTCAGCAGCTGTTTGAGGTAACTTCATGTTCTTTCAATGATGCTATTTAAATTTCAAAAACATCTTTCACTGAAGAGATTCCAGTGGGAATAGCATGTTAATATTAAGAGTCTAAAATCAGATGCCCTGACTGGTTTTTGGCTGATGCTTCCACAGCAGTGCAAGCAAAATAAGCTGACTATCTGCCTCTTCAAGCTCTTCGGGTTCCCTTCCAGTACCAACAGTATGGTCTGATCTTATGTAGTAATGTAGAGTCAATTTTTCTCGTCTTTCTCATGAATACTGGAAGGCTGGTCTACAGTGAAATTAAGAGCAAGCTATTCCATGTCATCTGAATTAACAGAGAGCAAGCAGTTTGAGTCAGATCCTTCAATGACATTTTTTTAATGTTACTTTATTCCCCTTTATTAAACTACAAGTGATTATAATTAATTTGAGGGGGTTTGCTGTCACTCATGCAAACAGTGTCCTTCCTTTCTCATAACTCTGTCACAACGGGCTTGGTCTTATGCAATTAAAGGAAAAGAGGCAATGGTCAAGGCTTGCAATAAGGGAAATTCTGGCAGGATAGAAGGAAGAAAATGCTTACAATGAGAATGCTTGAGCACTGGAGCTGTTTTGCAGGGAGACTGTGGAATCTTCTTTTTTTGGAGATTGATGAGATCAGGGCTTTATCCAGGCAAGTTTTCACCAACTTTGAGTTTAGACTTGTTTGGAGGAGAAGGTTGAATTATAGAGGTCTTTACAATCTAAAGCATTCTGTGGTACCTATGTAAAGATGAAGACTTCAGTATTCTTTTTAAAGGCAAACTTCCTTGTGAAGTTTGTCCTTATACTAGATTTTTTTCTGATACAACAGGACCTGAGCTTCTACAACTAAATGGTAATAAGTCTAAAGTTTAGTACCTGTTTTATCTGAACGTGAACTGCTTTGGCAATCCTCAGCTAAAATCTTCACTTGTTACATGCCAGAACTTTCTTAAATAAACTAGCTTTGAGAAGATATATAGCTGAGACTACCAGTTAAGTCTTTTTGGTTTTCTCCAAATTCAATGTGCCTATTTACTGACATGATGTACAACTTTTCCTTTTAGCTAAAAAACGTGACATCTATGACAGATACGGAAAAGAAGGCTTAATAAATGGAGGCGGAGGTAAGTTGACAACTAGCAGTTCTTTGCTGTCTCTGTTCTGGTGGAAAGCCATTTTCTGCATCTTTCCTTTTAAGGCAGGAATCTGGAAATGCTTATACTAAGGCCTAAAATGTGATCTTGTGAAAACTGAAATTACTTTTTTTTTTTTTACAATTTTTCTAGCTGTTGTAGAAGATATTACTGATATCTGGAAACAGAGAAAAGAGAATTAATTATAAAAAGTATTGTGTGTACTTAACTTGAGTGATACCTGAAAGGGAAAGAGAAATTTTAGACATGTGTTTATTTTTAAATTGTTTGAATACTATATAGGCCTGAACTTTCTTGTTTGTAAAATGTGTGAGGGTAATTGAAATTCAACGTCTCTTTGTAGGTGGAAATCATCATGATAATCCATTTGAATTTGGATTTACATTCCGTAACCCAGAAGATGTCTTTAGGGAGTTTTTTGGTGGAAGAGACCCCTTTTCATTTGACTTCTTTGGTAAGTAATACACTGGTTTTAGTTATAAGTATCTAAAGTGTGGCTAAAACTTTACTCTTACAAAACAAACATAGCTAATGCAGCTTTATTAGAAATAGCTCTGAAAATTGGAGGTAAACAATTGGTATTTCTGTATTATTTTTAAAATGTTTGTTTCCTACCTGTTTCTTCTTGCTTGATTTGATAGTACAGAACAGGTATGGCTTGCCAATTCATGTTTTATTGGAAGGCCTCATTTAAAAAAACATAAAATGGTGGCTGTGACGTCTCTGTAGGTTGGAAGGAACTAACATTCAACAGAAAAAGTATACACTGGAATTCCCTCTGGAGAATTTGATGAGGCAAACTTAGTCTGTTAAATTTGATCTCCTTTGGTCTGTAAATATTTAATGTGGCTTTGAGAGCTTCTGAACTGGGCAGGTTAACTGTAACTGTTACAGTGTGGCTCTCAGTGTAAGCTTGTATCATACCAGGAATGATTTTCTTATATCAAAATTAGAACAGCTGGACATATAATCTAGATGTTTTCCCAAATTCATGTCACATGTTTGCTTGGGGGATAAAGCCCCTAAAGGTTCAGATAACTTAAGTAGTTCTTGAAGCGCGGATGCTTCATTTAGTTAAAGGTAGCAGTAACTGATAAAGTTGTCAAAGTAATCTCTTTATCATAGTGTCAGTGGTCTTTTGGCTTGTGATGTTGCTTGCTGTAGCGTATTGAAGGTCTTTTCAGAGGTGCTGGAGTTGTTGCTCAACCGCTCCGTGTATGCTCTACTGCATGAAATGCTGACCTGTGAAATGGAACAGATCCTGTGTTTGATGTTTACTTAGAGAAAGTAAAAAGTCCCATATGGAAAACTGGAAGAAGTGTACTTGAAAAACAAAGCTCTCTTCTATTCAATGCCTTGATATTGATTAATCTCTATAATAATGCGTATAGATGTTTTAACATTTTTAAAGGTAATTTTTTATTTTTGCTGCAGCATTGAGGGCCTTATTCAGCTCAGCTGTTATTTATATCTTTCTTTAGTTTGCTATTCAGGGATCATCAGCCGTTTGACTAATGAAGGATTAGAAAGGGGTCAAAGGGCTAGAGGTTGAATTCAGTAGAAGGTTAGATGATGGATTAAATGAGTAGCTAGAGGAAGAATCTGGTTGAGGATAAGCAGCAGAACTTGAGCAATTAGATCCAGTGGGAAATCAGCAGAAGTAGTAAAGAGCAGATTGGAGGAAACATCCAGCAAAATACTGATGGGTAAAATGGGCTGAACTAGGAAGATGCAACTTCTTCAGTGTTGCCAGCCGCAGAAGAATCCTAACAAATACTAGGTGAGGATTTCAGTTTAGGTGAGATGAGTGATCTCAGCACTGGTTAGGCCACATCTGGAGTATTGTGTCCGGTTCTGGGCTCCCTAGTACAAGAGACAGAGCTACTGCATAGAGTCTGGTGAAGGACCACTAAGACAAATAAGGGGCTGGAGCATCTCTCACATGAAGAAAAGGCTGAGAGCTGGAATTGTTCAGTATGGAGAAAGCTCAGAGTGGGCTCTTATCAATTTATACAAATATGAGAAGGGAGGGTGTAAAGAAGATGGAGCCAGGCTGTTGTCAGTGGTGCCCAGTGGCAGGAGAAGAGGCAGTGGGCACACACGAAAGCACAGGAGGTTCTGCCTGAACTTAACACAACACTTTTCTACTGTGAGAGTGACAGCATTGGGGCAGATTGCCGAGAGATGTTGTGGTCTCCATGTTTGGAGATATTTAAAAGCCGCTTGGACTTGGTCCTGGACAGCCTGCTCTAGGTGGCCCTTCTTGAGCAGAGGATTGGACCAGATGACCTCCAGAGGTCCCTGCTAACCTCAACCATTCTGTGATCAAGTGGTAGAAAACCTAGAAAAATCTGAGCAAGATGTTGAGTGGGAAGCTAGTGAGGAGGAGCTGGGAGAGGGTGTTTAGCTCTTTTGTTTATTTTTGAATCTAAGATACTTAAAATAGCTGGTTCTCAATCAAATATCTTTAAAGTAAATTATATCAGTAAGACATGTTCTAGATTGTAGGAGACTGATTTGATTTTGATTGTATTTGATTTGTTTGGTTTTGGTTGTATTTACTTCTTCATTGCCAGCAAAAGATTTAACTTGCTGTCTCTAAAAATGTCAGTGTTCATGACTAACCTTAAAGCCATGAAGTTAAGTTCTGCACGTTAAATAGTCATGGACTTAAAAAGAACCTGAGAACTTACCTTCTGAATTTCCTAGAAGGAAGACTGTACGACATACTGCATAGAGCTATCTAGCTTGTCAAATGGAGGTACCTCTGCTGCCAGAGGTTTCCTGGGATATTGCAGCTACTTTAGCCTCTCCTGTAGAGGAGTATCTTACCCTGTGGAAACAGTGGACTTAAAAACATACCTCTGCACTGGTGACATTGAGGCATGCTTCCAAAAATATTCTCCCTCTGCTTAATATCCCAATTTATTTCTTTATTCAAAAGCAGGTTATCTATTTCATGTATTGATCACCGTCGCTGTCAGCTTTAAGATATGAGTAATGTGGTACAATCTCCACTTCTTGCAGAGTAAGGTTCTGGCACTGTCAGCAATAGTATGTATACTCCAGGGGATGAAAACTAATTGTTTCAAAGCTCTGCACTTTATGTGACAGTTGCAGTGTCAGTGACCAGAGTCCTAAAACCTGTGTTGAGCTTTGGATTCTGAGTAAAAACTCTTGTAGTTTTTTTTAGTCAGAAGGCTTCAAAGTGAGCACCTCTTTTTTTTTTTTTTTTTGAAATTTTTTGGCTTTAATTAGGATGTTTAAGACAGTCTCTAATGTGGGAAAGCGTAACTCCAAACAATTTTTTCCACAGCTTTCTATGAAAAGCGTTTGCAACAATCTCTGCAATATTTCTGTGAAAGTTTAAGGTGGTACAACATGAAGATATGAGTGCTTTCAGTTGAACATATTGCATTTAATAATGTCAAAAGGAAGCAGTAGAATTGTATGTATAACATGGATATTTGTATTGGTGAACTACAGCCCTTGTAGATTCTGCTTTGTTGATATGCTGGTGGGACAGCTTCTGTCCTGAAGAATAAGGGAATTTATCTTCCAAAAATGAGACTTTTCAACTTGTTGATGAATTTTCTGTGGAACTAGTGACTTTTTAATGAGCTACTCAGGTTATAATCGGTTTTATAAGCAACTGAGTAAGAACTGAGGTCATGTGTTCTAAAAATGTATGCTGGTGGAATTGAAGATTAAATTGAATTAATACTTTGAAATGTTTGCACCTTTTATACAGTTTGAAGTAGCATGTAGTGAAGCCCACAGAATGCAGGTGGGACTCTATATCCTGATTGCTATTGCATATGTAAAGAGCAGCATTCAGATGCTTAATCCCTGTGAATTTATGGATGTGATGAATTTGTAAAATTGTGCTATGAATGGGGTCTGTGAAACTCCACTGAGCTATGTTGCACTGCTATTGCAGTTACAGAAAATTTTCTTTATAAACAGCATCTTTATTCATCTGTAGTAAAGAAGAGAATGTATGAAGACTTCTGCAGTGATTTTTAACTGATGAGTCCCTTCAGACTTTTCAAATGAAAATTTATAATACTGTTGAAGACAGCTTTGAACGCTTCCAAATGGAGCAAAGTTAATGTTACATGCTGTGTATTGCACTGGAATTAGCTCAGTCAGTCACAATTTCTCTTCGCTGATTTGCAGGCAAATTCTTTGTGAAAATAAAGGTGCATGAAGGCTAGTACTTTTTAAACCTTGATCTGATAATAAGACAGAAGGTTAACTCTCTTAACTTTTGAGAGATTCGGGCTTGCTTTCTGTGACACCTTGTTGCAGCAGAATCTGCTTTTTCCTAGTGAGCTGTTCCAGTGATAGTTGTCAATCTCTGACATATAGATGGATGGTAATACTTAAAACGGGAAGAAAAGAAAAGGTGATGCTTCCTATGCAGTACTACTCTTTGTATTGCAAAGTACTGCCTTGGAATATCAGTGTCTGGTTAACTGATATTCAGCACTCTGTACCATATACCTCTTCTTACTCTTTGGCTGTCCTTTGACATTAGAACTGTTTACTGTTAATGTAGGGATTGATTTCTCATTTCACTAAGTTTGTTTCATATTTAAACTATATCCTGCTCACTTCATGCTAGTTGCCTTGATTCAGTTTATTTGTGTTCCATGTAGTGTTTTGTTGGTATTTTATTTGTAAACTTTTTAAGGACATTCTTCTGCTGTATTTTAACAGTTCATGGTGAGGGAAGGATCCCAATGTTACCACTGGTAATGGAGGGTATATTCATTAATTCAAAAACTGCTGCTTCAAGCATTGTGCGGAACAGAAACTAATGTGTTTTGGTGTAGGCAAAAATGCTTGGCTGTGGTTCTGGGCTATTAAAGAATTGACTCTAGTTTTGGTTGACAGGTTTTTCAGATTCTCACTTCAAGAATGAGTTATGTGTTGGAAGGGATTATCAGTGAAGAATTAATTGAAAAATGGAGTGGATATCACAAGAATATAACACTACCTAACAGGCAATTTAGTAGTTCAAACAACTCCTTCAGTAGTTAAGTCATCTTGCATGTACATTGAGCTTTGCATATGCACCTGGTGACATTTGAGGTGTTTTAGGGTATCTGAGATGCCTGAGTAATTTCTCTGTAGTCTGGAAGGTACAACTCAGGACCTACAGCAGACCTCTGTCCTCCAACAGCAGTAGCTAGAAGCTAGACAGGATGTTTCAGAGCATTTCAAACAGTTTAGGTGCGTGTATATCTAGTCAAAGGAGTCACACACAGAACCATGCTGTCTTCCATGGTAAAATGTGTTAATGTAATAAGTTGTTCCAGTTGGATGCCCTCTCTAGACTTTGTTGTCAAGAGAGAATTCTGTTTGCATAATCTCTTTCCACATAGATCATAATCTTTATGGTTTTGCTGTAGTTCCTAAACTATGTAGCTTCTGAGATGGTATTCAATAAATGTCTTAGATATTTTTCTTAGTTTGTGAAGTAGAATTCAGGATGTATTTTAATCTAAATTTAATACCAGATGATGCAGGTAAAGACCGACCTATACGTTCTGTGGAGTTTTCCCTTGAGAATTCTGATTACCTGGTTAATGTGGTATTTAAAAATCTATACTGCCAGAAACGGGAAACAAAGGTAAAATTAAACTTAACATCTTTATATGACAAGCTAGATACAAATATTTGTCACAGAGAATGTCAGCTAGCTAGTTATATGGTATTAAGTTTGGTTCAGTTGAACAACAGAATTACAGCAGATTGACTACTGTAATATTGATTACATAAAACGAGGCATGAAACTTCTTGAAAAGCATAGCGACTTACTTTAAGCATCCAGGCTAAAGAGTATTCATCTGACAGGAAAGTGGAAAATGTATGTGCAGTAATCAGTGCAAACTGTATTTTACATGATCTGTGTTTTAGGACGTTGTTTAGGAATGGAATAATTTCATCAACCTTTTTGTCTCAAGGACAGAAAGTTGTCTTGCTGGGGTAAAAGGTTTGCATAAGAAATCATGGCTTTAATCCACATGTAATCCCTGATTTCTGATAATTATGATGTTTAGGTGTTCTAATGAAAAATGTATTTGTTAGTCAAATGGATTCTTAAAACTGAACATGGAAGAGGCTTTCAATTAAAGCTATCTTGCACAACATTGTCTTCTTTCTAATTAATCTTTTTGTTGACATTAATTTGCAGCTTTTGGTATATATGAAGTGCTCAGAGATCTGCATGTGCATTTGTTGCTCTGCTATGAATGTGCAGAATTGTATTTTGTGAGCACCGGTCTTAGATCATAATTATCCACTTAGTGGTCCAAATCTCACTACCATGATTTTTTCAGAAATAACTTGATCAGTTCAAAGAAAGTCTTTCAAACACAGGAATTGTCTCACTCAGACAGTATTAACAAACACGAATACATGGAACTAATGCTGTGGCTCCATGGGTAGCTAAACTAATATATAGCTTCTGCTGCTGAAAGAGAGGATGCCTTGCTCCAAATTCTCACATCAGTCTTAAAACTTTAATCTTTGACTAATATTAGATTTTTAGATGCATCAATTACATGCGTTGAGAAGCTGTTCGATAGTGCACTGGCTAAAGAGGAAATTTGTCTCGGGCATCCCAAGCCAGACCGGGCTTGTTAGTTCTGAAGAAAATCGGTTGTATTTTTTTCTTGCATGGCTAACTAGTTAAATTGGTCAGAGGACAAATGCTGAACATAGGACGAGGGGAGTGGGTCAAACAATGGTGGTGGAAGATTCCTCCATTTTTAAAGTGTGCTTGAACGTTTGGGCAGCAGTTTGATAAATATGAGGTTCAACAAGGCCAAGTCCAGACTCCTGCACCTGGGTTTGGGCAACCCCTGGTATCAGTACAGGCTGGGGGATGAAGGGATTGAGAACAGCCTTGCAGAAAAGGACTTGGGGGTACTGGTGGATGAAAAGCTGCACGTGAGCTGGCAATGTGTGCTCACAGCCTAGAAAGCCAACTGTTTCCTGGGCTGCATCAAAAGCAGCGTGGCCAGTAGGTCAAGGGAGGTGATTCTGCCCCTCTGCTCTCGTGAGACTCCACCTGGAGTACTATCTCCAGCTCTGGAGCCCCCAGCATAGGAAAGACAGGGAACTGTTGGAGTGGGTCCAGAGAAGGGCCATAAAAACAATCAGAGGGCTGGAACACCTCTGCTGTTGAGGACAGGCTGAGAGAGTTGGGGTTGTTCAGCCTGGAGGAGAGAAGGCTCTGGGGAGACCTTATTGTGGCATTTCAGTACTTAAAGGGGCTTATAAGGAAGATGGGGACAAACTTTTTAGCAGGGCCTGTTGTGACAGGACAAGGGGTAATGGTTTTAAACTAAATGAGGGTAGATCTAGACTAAGGCAAAGAAGAAGAAATTTTTTACACTGAGGGTGGTGACACACTGGCCCAGGTTGCCCAGAGAGGTGGTAGATGGCCCATCCCTGCAAACACTCAAGGTCAGATTGGAGGGGGCTCTGAGCAACCTGATCTAGTTGAGATGTCCCTGCTCATTGCATGGGGGGTTGGACTAGATGACCTTTAAAGGTCCCTTCCAACCCAAACTATTCTATGAAATACGAAATGCTGTTTAGAGTGGGATGCCAACATCTACGTAATTATGGTATAAATGGCACTCAAAGGTGAAGTTTGAAGTCTGCTTTTTCTAAGAAATTACTAATCCTAGAATCTCTGCTATATATCATTAGAAAGACTTTGATATACTTCTACTGGTAAACTTCCTTAAATAAGTGAGGCAAACGTCTGTTTGAGATGTAATTTGTGGAAGTCAGCAATTACAAAAGACCATGCTGAAACACTCTAGGCAGATGAATCAACGGTGCTTTCAATAGCATCTTAGTGTCTCTTCTGAGTAAGTGGCATCAACAGTATTTTATAGTTAAGGAAGAAAATATTTCCATGCAAAGCGCTTGTATGTGACCTGTCCAGTTCTGATAATATGCTTTATTGTGCCTTGGATACACTCCAGAGCTGTAGCATGAGGTTCTGTGTGTATTTGCTGCAAATCTGCATCTTTGAAACTTTTTTCAAATAGGAGACAAGATAGAAACACTCCAAGAATTATATTTTAATGTATGTATCACATATCTGTAGCCCTTTGCATAAACACATTTTTCAGACATACATTTCAGACTCTCTTTTGGCATGATCTATAAAGTCACTTACAGAATGCTTTTGATACAAAGAAGTGATGGCAGGCAGGCAGCTGGTACTGCCTTTGCTTACTGAAACACTGCAGACTGTCATACTCAATGCTGTTGAGTTTAACTGCCTCCTTATGTAGGCGCTGAGCAGCCTTTGAACATTATTCTGCTCAGTGTGCTGCAGCTACTGTGTCATCCTCTTGCACCTGTGCAATATGGGCGTTCAGCTCTTCCTCAGTGTCGTGTTTTCGCAGAGACAATAGCATGGCTGTGATTGCAAAGAATAAAGGAACGAAAGTTGACTGGTTGGGGAAGTAGTCCAGTGAGCGGTGACTGAGCAGTCATCCTGTTTTTACAGGGTAATGTTCCTTTGCATACTGTCCCTATAAGATTATCAACATCTCTGGCTGCAGCAGTGCGTGCATGTGAGAACATTTGCTGTCAGTGCACAGTTTATCTCAACTCTTGATTTTTTTGGAGGTAAATGATGGCATTGCACTGGAATGTACACACTTTCATCAGGGATAGCATCCTACTACAACAGCTGAAGGCATCTGCCTGCGCTGCTTTTGACCCTTGGGCACTTCTTCTTCCTGTCTTCCTTGTAACCAGCACAGTTGCTTTTATGGTCACACTGTGAACCCTAGCAAAGAATTGATGATGGCTGAACTTACTTTCACCTAGAGATGCTCTTTTCAGCTGATCAGTTCGTGATCTGGATCCCCAAGCAGCTGCCAGTGTACAAGTGTCATGGTAGAAGTGACAGCCGTAGGAAATGTGGCACTTTTAGTTTATAGTGTATTATGGTGATTTTGGCTAATGGCTTAGATTGATTTAATGAATCTTGTGAAATTTAACTGAATTGTGGACCGCTTCAAATGTAGATATTCTGGTTTTTGCTCCCTTTCCTCCCTTCCCCTATCGTATGGTGCTTCCCTGCCTGTTTTCTTTCAGATACACCAGTCTTGCTGATATTGAGCCAAATTAGCTCATGGATGCAACAGAAAGCTAATAATACAAACACTCTCAGTGTTTGGATCAGTGAATTAATGCAACTTGCCATTCGGTTCCATGATCACAAGGCAGGAAAGAAGGGTGATCACACCTTTCAAGTAGTGTTCTGCAATTGGATTATATTGCTGAAAGTGAGAAAATCCTGTTTCTGTGTTGCAGCTGAGGACTCCTGAGGGGGGCAGGGATCATGACCTGCCTCATTTTGAACTGCAGAAATATGCAGTATAGTTGTTGTTATTTGACTTTTGAGGTTAAATTCTTTCTTTGTGACTACGGAAAAGCAAGGTAGTATTTCATGGTTCACAGTGAGCTGTTTTACCCAGAGGAATGAGACAGTTGCTACATTTGAATTAGCAAAGATTTTTCTAAATAAATTCTTTTGGAAACATTACCTCTAATGTCATTATTTTCAGGTGGGTTTGTTAGTATACAATCTTTTGTGTTGCTGGTGGTTTTGTGTTCTTACCTTCATGTTAACATTTTGGCTTCTGTAACTGCAGTCTTCCTACCTAGTAACGTGCAGCAAGAGTCCTGAATTCCTTCACAGCATCTCGTTTTGTTAACAAGTTACCGTCAGTTCTTTGCTTAAGCATTTGCTTTTTCCCCCAAAAAGCTTCATGTCATCTCCTGTTGTGGATAGACTAGAAGTCTGTCTTACTGGCTTCCTTGAAATTTCTTACCTTTTGTTCTCTCTTGATCTTTGCTGATTCAACAGCACCACAAGTTTCGTGTTAGAAGAGTGCTCCAACATTTCTGTTGAAACTGAATCTGATACTCTGTCCTCCTGTAAATTTCCGGTAATACCCAGATTAGAATAATCTGTGGATTTATCTCCAAACAGGAGATAAATACTGATACTCTGAGGTAACACTGGTCTAGCATTTTGGTTTTCTGAAGCTTTTAATTTGAGTATTTTTCTTTTTAGGACCTTAACTTTTTTTTATTTTACTGCTTAGTTTTGTTGATCTGATATGCTTCGAACATTGAATAAGAAAATTACATGGATTGTAAATTGCACTATAATGACTATCATAAGAGGAATCATTAAAAAACCCCAACATTGATATTGCGATATTCACTGCATTTGAACTGTTCAGAAAAAGCCATCTATGTGAAAAGGTTATCGTGCCTGGAAAGGTTCTGCTAAATCACAAAAACAGACCTACCAGGCTGAAATGTTATTGTTTAGCTGAGTGGTACTATTAATCATCCTGATTTAGGGACTAAAAGCATAAACAGGGTCTGAGTAGTTGTGAGGTTGCTGTATTAATGTGTGTTTGGTGGTGGATACAACAAATGATAATGCAGAAGCCTTCTGCTGCCTTCTCTCCTCAATGTTTTTGGCATTATTTTTTTTTCCTGCATGCTGTACCTGGATGGCTGTCAGGGTAGTAAGAAATATTCCCTCCGGAAAGTCCTACCCATTTTCCTGTCTCTGCATAATCCATCTTGCTGAGCATTCTGTAGTCCACTGCAGAAGACTGGTTCCAGTATCTTATTTACTGGAGAGAATTACTGGAAGAGCCCTGGAAGATTATTAGTAGGGCTGCTAACAGAAATCACCTGAGGCTAGAACATTTGCTAATGTGGAGTGCTGACCTCTTTCTTTGGTGTGTAGGGTTGCCAAAGGCTAATAAGGCAGGTCCAAGTCTTGGTTAGGTTTTTGTGTGGCTAGGAGTAGGCAATAGTCCATTTAGAAGCTGGGTTGATAGCAGGGATCTCTGGGAGATTCTGTGATCCTCCCTTAAAAACCTTTGTGTTTCTGCTGCTGATGAGCAGAGGAGGAGATTCACTTGCAGAATAGGCTGATATACTGTGGAGGATTAAAAACCCAAAGCTTACATGGTAGGTTGTTTTGTTTTTATTTGAACTCCAGGTAACAAGAAAAAATTGGACTATAAATAGAAAGCTTAACAGTGGGAGTAATATAATATAGATCATTTGCACACGTGAGTGAATGACCTTCATGACTAACTTGTGAGTCACTCTAGCAAGAATAAATTGGACTATAAAACAATTAACTGCAGCAGTTTTACTTGCTAGCTGATATGCTAGTCTGAAAAAAAAAATCGCCTTTTTTTAAATGGGCACAGTGCTTGTTTTGGAAATAGTAATTTTGGTGGTAGGTTCCCATATTTCCATGTCCAAGCGTTGGTTTAATTTCTGTTGTTTTAAGGGTAATAACAGATCATCTTTATATTGAAGAAAACTACATTAAAGAAAAAGGAAAGCACAAAAAAAAATTGCCTGAGGTACTAAAAAATCTTATCACTTGCTTGTCTAGTGTATGTAAGATAAAAGGTCCTGTCTTGTTTTATTCAATAACTGTAGAAGCTAGGGGAAAGATAGGGTTATTTTTTTTTGTTGTTCTTGGCATTTTATGTCTTTGCTGGTGAGAGTGTATGTCTGAACCTCAGTGGCTGCCTTTGCTCCACATAAATACATTGTGATGTTTCACTTTTATTAAGTAATTGCACATAAACCAGATGGTAACTAATAAATTTTTGTTATACTGATCGCTATAGTATTGTCACTGTTGCATTAACTGGGTGATTTATCATAAATCAGCTTGGATTTTTGTGGAGGTACCAGAGGTGGAATAAATACTGCGTTTCTGACCTTCATTTTGTCAATTTGTAGTTCTGAACAGCAATACAGTTACAAGAGTCTTTCCTTGCTTTCATACTTCTGTTGCTCCTATCACCAGTTTCTGCATTTTTCAGTAAGAGCTTATTCTTAGCAGTGTTTCAAACTGTTATTTTTCAGTGTGGAGTCCCCACTTGTAAGACTTGGTAAAATCATTGATACTGTACAACGCTCATTCTGGGAGAGTTGTGATTGATGGAGAATGTAGTCGAAGTTCCTAAACAGTTCTGATTTTAATGGAAGTATTATGTTTATTGAGTATCTGTTATATGATTGCAATTTTATATGTTGCTTTTTGTTTTAACAGCACTAGTAAAAAGCAGTTTTCAGATAATTCTAGTAATAGCTACTTTTTAGGAAAATGTGATAAAGTACATAAGGATAGCTTGTATAGGTGTCTGGTCTGTGTGTCCTCCCCCCCCCCCCTTAAAAAAAAAAAAAAAAAAAATTGTCTTCCCGATGGGCATGGAACAGCAGCTCTTCTGAGTGGCATAACAGTTGTACTTGAATTTGAAATAGCATTTTATCCATGACCCTCATTCTCTATTTCTCCCCTCCTCCTTCTCCTGCTTGGTAGGGACCAAATGCCTCTTTGGGACACCGTGTGTAAACCTCCATACTTTGCGGCCTAAACATGCATCAAAATGAAGTACCTGAAGTGGCAAGTGCTAAAATAAACACTTTGAACACTTTAAGATTATGAATCATCAATCCCTGGCTGCTGTTTTTATATTTCAATAACTGATATAACCTATCTGGAAGTTACTTTCAGAGACCTCATTATGGTGATCCACAATAAATCTTGAATAGAAATATCCTAGAAAGTTCAGGTACCTGTGTCCAATATTATAAGATTTATTAAACTCAAGTTCTAAGAGTTTAATTTGTCTGTAGTGCTACACTTTATTCTATACCTTGGAAAACCTTAGTCTGACAACAGGGAATTCTGTAGAACAGCTGAAGGATTTGCCTTACGGTGACTCGGTGTGTAGAAATCATGATTATGCATCTGAAGAGTATTAAATCTGTCATATGCTAACGGACTGGACATAGCTATCTTTAAATGAATACTGATCTCATTTTTTATCATACCTCCAATATATTATGCTACATGAGCATGTGGTGGAAATAATACTATTTCTGTAGCTCTTGCCACTTCAATTATATTGAAAAATGTAAGAGCATTTACATTAGTTTTACCGATTTTTAATACTAAACAGTTAAGATAAGGAAATCAGCTACTTTTTATAATTATTCCTAGATCCAAAAGTGAGACAGAATTTAGTGCAGAAAGAGCATAGGAATTGCCTTTTTGGTGGAATGTTCAGTTCAGGAACATCAAATCTTTCAAAGGAAGAATCTTATCTGTAACAGGAAATTTCTTTTTTTAATGGAGAATCGCTGATGATTAAGTACAGAATCACTTAGTAGTATTGGCCTCTTCAATGTTGTCTTCTGTTTTGTAGAAGACCCGTTTGAGGACTTCTTCGGGGGCAGGCGGGGTCCAAGGGGAAGCAGAAGCAGAGGTGGTGGATCTTTTTTCTCTGCCTTTGGTGGATTCCCTGCTTTTGGAAGTGGTTTTTCTTCATTTGACACAGGTAAATATTACAGCATTTAACAAGGAATACAGTTTTGGTTCACAATGGGTCTCAATATAATAGGCTGATAAATACTTTTTTAGAAGTTGCCTTCTTCATTCAGGAAATTCTGAGGCTGCTTTTTCTAAATTAAGCTGCTCTCTGTAAAGTCTGATTGTAAATAAAGCTCTAGTTACAATATTTGGTCTATCTGAAAGTTCACAAACAGTAAACAGACCTCTAAGAGGTAGAACTTTTTCTGTTCTTAATTTTGATGCTACAGTTTCTTTATAGCTTTAGAATTGTTTTCATTCTGTTTGCTTTTAGGTGTTGGGCATGTGATGGCTTTTATTTAAGGTCCTGAACATACCTTGGTAAAATGTGTGCCTAAAACCCATGGTACTATTTAGTATTGGTTCTCGGGTAGTCAGTCTGAATGCTGACATCTGTGTCTCAGAGGCTGCTGAGAGCTGCTGCTAGTCAGCGTCCTTTCAAGTGTTAAGATTCTGGGTATTAGTTGGGATGTTAGTGATACAAAACTTGTTCGGTCTGCTAACTTAGGGCATTCCAACATCTACGTTAAAGCAAAATATCAGACTCATTGAAGTCACTAGCTTTACTTTGAGTGGGAAGAATGATACAATGGTTCAGTTCAGCGAACAGGCTTGAATGTCTTTTCTTCCGGGGATGAGGTGACAAATGTTTTTTGGACAGTGCTATGCATCTGGAATTTGAACCCACACGGGAGAAACTGATGGGGCTGGAGCCACCTTTTTATTCTCACACTGGTGTTTAATGCCATCAAGTAACTGATGCCGTGTTGATGCAGCTGGCTAAGGGCATCCTGAAGCTAGGACGTAGTCTGAGAGATGATAAATTTGGATCCCACAGTCATGCAAAAATATATTTTTAGTCAAATACCTTCTTTCCCAATAGGTTTTACTTCGTTTGGTTCACTGGGACATGGAGGCCTTACTTCATTCTCCTCTACATCCTTCGGTGGCAGTGGGATGGGTAACTTCAAATCAGTATCAACCTCAACTAAAATAGTTAACGGCAGAAAAATTACTACAAAGAGGTAAGTGATATAAATATATTTGTATGAAACTATATGTGGAGACATATATAGCTATAAATACATGCATATAAATATACTATATATACACACATAAATACAGTGATACATGTATGTATATGGATTTTTATTTTTGATGTTGTCATTGCATTACTTTGATTTCTCTGAATGCTTTAAAAAAAATTTGAAAAGTTTTACTGGGTTCTCTGATTCTTCAACGGCATTGCTGAGTTTACATAAAGCTGTAGCATGTGAAATTGGGGAAGATGGTGTTTTTGTCTAAACTCTTGATAGTCGAGGAGGGTTCAGATGTGCGAGACGTGCTTTCAGAACTGCCTTGATGAAAAATGAAGGTTGCAACTTGTTTGCTGTTTGAAAGGGACCTGGCAATTGACCTTTTCCAGGCCTTCAGAACCTCCTGTGTAGTGATGCATCTCTTATTATGGTCCTTGACTACTGTCTGCCAACTCAGCTTGAGCTTCTGGAGGAGAAAAGTGCACTTGGTTTCTGTTGATCATGAAGCTTTTAACATTATGAAACAATTTTCCCGAACATCTGCTCTAGTTTGCTTTCCTAGGCAGTGTTTGAGAGAAGTTAAGTGTTTATGTAAAAAGTAATTTTCTTTTATCTGTTAAGTGAAATAAGCAACTGAAACCTGCTTTGGAAAAACCTTTTCCTGTTTGTTGGAAAGTGAATTTTCAAATACTATACACAGCATACCTTCTTACGATTTCATGCTTGTGATGGGGAAGGAAATGACTGCATTTGGGAAAGCCAAATATTAGTTAGCTATAGACTAACCTACATGGAACATCATGATTAATAAATTCTAGGAGTACTGAACAAGTAATTAAATGTAATTTCAGTACTTAATAAAAATTTATAGAAAAGAAAGGGAGAACCAATTTTTTTGTTTGGTAACTTTTGTCCCACACTTCAAAGTGCAAGGTTCTTCTGTGTCCTGTTATACTGGAGAGATCCTGGCATCTTGACCACTTAAATGCAGCCTTTGTCATCACATGCTGGCATGGTCATGATATTTTTTTGTGAGCGTATTCCAGAAAAATCTGAAAACTGCCCACTTTTGAGGGAATTGTACCAGGTGAGAGAGACCAAAGAAAGTATTTATGCAAAAGTAAAACCGAAAAAGTAGGTAAAGTCAGGTGTGCTGCTATCATATCTTTTGTTGTCATATTTAGAAAGTGGGGGGAGAAGCAGGAAATACGGTTAACTGCATCTAGGAAGGCATGTTCACTGTCTCTGAGAAGTCCTGTTACTTTGTAGAATGTCTGCCCACAAGGTAGCTAAGTCTAAAGAAGAGTCATATCCCAGCATACCAAATGAAAATCTTCTCTGACTAATATTTTGCTTCAGGCAAGAAGCTGTTCCCTCTGGTCTTAATTTGGGTGTATTCTCATTAAGTCTGATCTCCAGAAAAATTTATATTCATCCATGTGTTTTCCTTATTTGAATCACGAGGGGAGAATTCCCAGATGATTAAAATTTAGGCATAAATTTTAACTGTTGTAAAATTAATTTAAACATTCCTTATCTTCCCATTTCTAAAACAAACAAAAAAACCCCGCAAAACCGAAACCCACTGAGCTCTTCAATAATCTCTCCTTCCAGTCAAGGATACTTAGATTTTGCAAGGTACATGCTAGTCATAAACTTGATATACAGTAGATCTCCAAATTAATTGCTCTGATCAAATTAAGAGTGGATTAAAGACTGTCTTGCATGCCTTATGTCACAAAAAATTGTGATTGGATCTAGAATATTACACATTTAACAAATGGGGTAGGTACTAAACACGACATCAAGATTGAACAAGTTGATCTGTTACAAGACATTTAGTTCTAGGTAATAGTGCGTAGTGTCGGTGCAACTGTGACAATGCATGAGGTGACAGCTCTAACTGAATGCTCCAGTTTGTAGAGTTCGCAAACTTCCAGAAAGCAATTTTCTTGCTATAAATAAGCAATATCAGCTTCTGTGCTGTTAAATACGAAACCTTGTCAACTACAGTTGCATTAAGCAGGCAGTGCTCCGTTATAGTTAGTTATCTAAAAACCTAGGTCTGGTGTGTATTTTCAAACGGCTTACAGTGCTTTAAAATGGCTAACTGTGTTTTTGTCCTACAGAATTGTTGAGAATGGACAAGAGAGGGTAGAAGTTGAAGAAGATGGCCAGTTAAGGTCGCTAACAATAAATGGTAAGGAGCAGCTGCTACGCTTGGATAACAAGTAATTCAACGCACGCATTTAACAGAAATTTTAAGCTATAACAGCCACCATTTGAGGATTGACAGGAACATTTTTTGAAGATTTCAAACGAACTCAACTTTCTGTATATCCGTACTTAATCTTAAGTAGCATAAATAGCTCACCGAAGCTCGTATTTGTCATAGACTTTTGAGTTAATTGTTGGGACCACATCAATTGGACCATTTTTGTCCTTAAAATTGTTGTAAATTTCTGTATGCACTTTTCTTTTTATTATATATGATCAAGGTGAACCATGATCCTTCAGTAGTGCTAGGGCGAGATGTACACTAACACTAGCATGAATCTTGCTTTTTCCAATTTGTTTGAAATGTGAGCCAGTTAGTAGTTTAAGTCTGCTGTGAAGTTAACATTTCCAGGATAACCTTTTTAATAATTTCAACTTTTTTTTTAAATGTTAGTAGTGAACAATGTTAATACATTTCTGGTAATGCATTTCTGGTTTAAATAAATTAAGGATGTTTTCTAGTTGTGCATGAATGCAGACAACTTAGTAAGTTTTGACAAATGTTTAAATGTGTAATGTAAGCAAAAGGTAAACAAAAGTGAAGCCAGTGAGCTGGGTCTTTTGTCATTTGCTAAAAAAAAAAGAAATTCAAAATGAATAAATGCTGATGTTTGTGGTGCATTCTTTCATGAATGGCATTTGTAACCTTCTTGTGTCTGTGTGTGATTTGGGCAACTTGGGAAAACAGTGCTAACAGTGCTTCCACCCCCCCTTCTTCAGTCTTAAGGATGAGGGCCTTTTTTCTTTGGTGATGTTTTCTTCAATGTGACTGAAAACATGATATTTAATTTCTTTTCTAAACCTGTGTCTGAAGCACCTATTTTTAAGAAGCATTCAGAGGCTGACTCTCTAACTCCATCTTTTGCCCTAATACTTTTTTTTTTTTGTCTAGGCCTGAAGTAACTCCCTCTGTTTAAAAATAAAAAAGTTTTCTAAAGCTTTAAGTTCTGAGATTGCTTCAAAAAATAATCTGCAGTGAACATAAATATACAGGAAAATATTTAATAATTAAAAATGGCTTTCTGAACAATAAGATTTTTTTTTTGCTTATTTTGAGAACAAACATAGTTGCTTTGGAGAAGATTTGTATAAAATTATTAGGGTTAAAATACCTGACTCTTATTTTTAATCATCAACCAAAAATCTAAAGGTGGATGAATGCCTTTTGTTAAATTAATGGCATGAAGTGTTAATTTGTAGCTAAGACCAGATTTTCAAAGTTTAGTGAAAGATGACTCGATTTCTGTATGTCATGGAGAAAGCATGCAAGTAAGTATTGGCATATGTTAACACCTGCCAGGCTCTGAGTAATTTCATGCATACGTAATGCATGGTCAGTTTTTGTCTGTGCACCAGCTTTGAACATCTGGCCTTCACCAAATTCTTTAGGGTGGCTTTGTATTTTTCTTTTTAAAAACAAAAAAGCATGGTGTTTTCAAATGATCACTTAGTGCTTTCTTGCTGAACACCACCTGCTTTGTATTAACAAATGCGTTGATTATTAAATACATTGAAAAGATTTGCTCTTATTTATCATGCAGGAAAACCAAACCAACTTGAGCCAAAACAACAATCTAACCAACTGCTACAACAAAATTCACATTTGCAGCAGAGTTAGTATATCTTACATTTGTCCCTCTACCATTAATGCTGATTTCATAGAACCAAACAAAATAACAGGTAGAAGGAGAAATAAACATGTACTTTGGTTTTGGGACTACAGAAGTTATGTACCTTTTCAAGTTCATCGCAGAGTTCTTGTTACTTCAGTGTTGTGTTTTTGGTGTAGAAGCACAAACTCAGTTCAGAACTAAACAGTGTTTTCTTGTCAATGCTGTTTTTTCCTTCCCCATGTATGTTCCTCCTTGATCCAGATAACTAAACAGGCAATTTATTTCAAAATCTGCCTTTGTTGTGATGTCTTGAGTTATTAAAAATGTTAATTTATATTTATAGGACACAGTGTGCTCCTTTAAGTTATGTAAACTGTAAAAAGTGCTTCAAAATTGGTTAACCAACTCAAATAAAATTAGGACAATCTGGAGTTGAGTTTGAATTCCTTCCTGTGGATTCCCATAGGTTTTATGTTAAGCTACCAAACTTCACCTTCTATTTTAATCCCAGGTAATCTTCTTTAACATTCAAATTACCTAGCTCAAGTTAAGAACACAATTATGACAGCATAGCTGCTAGTGTTAAATCTGTAGCCACATGCTTGCCTTTGATCTTCTTACCCAGAAAGGTGTGGTCCTTCTCACAGTATTACATATAAACTGTTCACTCCAGGGTTCTACATTGAAATCTTTTAACAGTGTAAATTTGCTGAAGATCCAGTGTTTTGCATAGTCTCTCTTCTGCCTTCAGATCCCTGAAGCTGATTGTTGTCAGAACTGGACAAAATGCAGCATTAAATGGCAGTGCTGCACTTTCTTGGTAGAAAGAGCAACTGGCAAAACACAAAAACAAACAAGAAGAAACGAGTCAGCAGAAGGCAGAATTCATCAGTAGAGATTTCTGCAGTAGTAAGCAGATACCCAAACACCAGTGTTTGAATAGGCTGGTGGATGAACTGGATGGATACATGGGCTTGGTCCAAGTATACAATTGGACTGGCAGTTCCAGTTCCAGATGTAGAAGATGTCACCTTCTTACGCTTGGCCTAAGTCTCATAGTCTCCACCTGTTTCAATATGTAGAACACATACATATTGGGTTTTTTTAACAACACTGTTCCTTATTCTTACATCCAACTTCATTTTTACACAAAATGAATCCTCATTCTATGTTTACTGTGGATCCAATTTAATTTGTTCCTATTATGTATTATCTAGTTAGACTTTCTTAATTGTGCTGCTGAAATGAGGTTCTTTTCTATTGAAAAACACACTTACTAGGTTGCTTTGAAAACTTCTGTATCGTTCCTTACTAATACATAATTTGCATGTATGTACAAAACCTACTCACTAGAAGTAATGGATCATCAAGGGCAGCAAATTTTCTTAAACTTCAATTTTGGCCAAAATAACGCAAAGTATTTAATAACAGAAAAAGTTCTTAAAAGTACCATTTCTTCATACATGAGGGATTAATTTTGAATATTTAGGGGCACCATTCAGTTTAAATTAAGCTTCCTCCGATGGTTTGGAAAAACTAAGATGGAGTTTTTGAACCTGCTAAGTCACTTACTGTTTCATGCTCTGCCTCAAAGTTCACTGGTAGAATACCGTAACTCTGTAATGCTTTTTCTTGGTGCAACCTCTTCTTGGTCTCTTGTGCATGGCGGTAATTTCAGTGCAATACACTGTAACACGAGTTTCTCTTCAGATTGCATGGCACCTATCCCTTTCACTTGGCTTTACTGAGGAGGTTTGGGATTTTGCCTTAGAATGCTTCACACTTCAAAATTGCTGAAGCTGTTGTGGTTCTCCGGTCTTACAGTACCTTCTCTATTGGGAATCTCAGGCATTGATTTGTGGTTTAAGTGACAAAGCTGCTCTGCAGAGTAAGCGTACATAGCATTTGTAAAATGTATACTGTATCAGCTTGCGATTAATTGGTGGACTGAGCTATAGAATGCTGAAAACAAGATTGCAAAAGACTTAAAAAAGCCCCTCGCCATCATCTCTAAACAAGCCCAAGCGTTTTCTGTCTCTGTGTCAGTGTTTGCGTTCAGCTGTCCTGTTTGTTGGCCTCCTTCAGTGTATTGGCATTAGCTGTAAGTTTGTCTTTTATATTTAGCTGTGCTTTTGGGTTTCAGACCATCTCTGGGATGGTGCAGTGAGAAAGTAAGTTAGATTTTTTTTTTTTTTTGAAAATGTGAGTTCTGTTCCTGAATTTGCTTCTGTTCTGTTTGAAAAGTGAGCTTGTTTCCTACTTTGCCTTAGTATAATCTGTGATTTTAACAGGATGGTGTTTACCTCTAAGGTGGTTGCATTGCAAAATGAATGCTCCAGCTGTATGGTGCTTATGGTCAGAGAACTTTGCAAAAGCACTCAATAGTAATGCAATACTTCAACTTAGTATTAGAATTCTTGTTAACCTTTTCATGAAAGATTTCAAAAGTGCTTTTGGAAAACCTGTCTCTTTGGTCATGATCTTTGGATGTCTTAGTATTTAGGCTTATTTTAAGTCATGGTGTTCTCACAAGGTAGTTGCAGTACCGACATCGATAATCTGCCATTCAGCAGTAACCTGAACTTTGAAACTTTACTGTTTTTAACCTAAGAAAAGGAAGTTTGTTTGCACTGTCTGCTCACTCTGGTCTTGTTTACTTTGGGACTGAATTGTGACTACAGACTTGCTTTATGTAGTACTCAACATAGGCAGTTTGGGTTTTCTTGTTATTGCTTGTCTTCAAGTGGTCGTCTTAAGTAAAAAGCCTTTTATCTTCCACCTGAAATGCTGAAAAAGTCCTTATGTTGCAATAGTGTTGGAATGAAGCAAATTTACTTTGTTAGTGTTACAAACTGTACCTTTTGAATTCATTGTTACAGTGGGTTTACTGCTCTGCTTTGGTCTTGACTAGAGTTGGTTGTTGAGTGAAGTCCTCTACTAAAAAGTTAGAGCAGCAGACAGTTGGTTTGTACTCTGCTACATAGGTCATGCATTCACAAAACAGTAAGCTTTGCTTTTGAGGTGCTGCTGTCAGATTAAAAAAATAATAAAAACTAAAATGCTGTGACCACCTGAGCTGTAACCCTGAACCTGTGCAAGCTGACTGCTGATTCAAACTCATTGAAACTTCTCTGAAACTGTGTTCTGGCAGACTTAGCACTGGGTTAGGTGTTATCTTATTACAACAGCTGGTAGAAAGTTAATTGAAAACCCACATGAGTACTATATCCCCTGCCATGCTTACCACGTCTAAAATACACGCAGTAGTTTGGATGTGATAGTACCCACATCTGAAAGCTATGAAGTCTTGGGGTGAGGTAAATTGCACTTGTGGCCTTAGTGCTAATTATCTTCCAAATAAAGGAAGCTGAAGACTTCCTGCCTGAGAAGATGTCAGCTTCGAAATGTAATGGTGGGGATTAAAGTACATTTAATTCAGAAAATAACTAAAAAGTTTTATTAAAAGGATGCTATTAAATGGAATTGCCCCTTTAGTTCTCTGGCTTTTTCAATAATGCTGGCTTTTGCAGCATAGTGGGTTCATTTTAAAATGACTAAAAACAGATAATTGTTCAGCGTGACTTAAAATTGACAATCAAGAAAAGAGATTTTTAGAGGCTTATGGTAGTGACACTTAAAACTTTGCTTTGCCCTATAACTGATGCTTTATACTGAATCACAAATAAGAGCTCTCTCAGCTATTCTTTTCAGTGCAGCCAACTTTGAATGAACTTCCTAAAAATAGAGAAAACGCCACCCCCTGTAGCCGCTGGTTTACCAGCGGTCAAAATAAAGCTGAATCCTTTCATACAATTGAATGTTAATTGTGAGAGAGATTAAATATTAACACCTAGTTTGTAAAGACTGCAGTAAGGATGCGAGTCTCTTACGTGGTATAACAGACAACATGGTACATTGAGAAGGCTTCAATTCCTCCTTTTATTGACTGTTAAAAAGCAAATACGAAATCTGCATTGTTTCTTATTTGTAAATTTATTTGAATGAATTCCTAGTATGGGAGAGGAATCCAGCCTGCGTGACTGGTCATAGAATTCAAATTGTGGAACACACATTCCTCGCAGCCAGAAGAGAATTAGTTTGGCGATGTCTGTAACGGAGTTGCTTGAAGCTGCTACCAAAACAGCTAAAGATTCAAAGCAGCATCTCTGGAATAGGATTATTCTGTCTCGGATGCAGTCGCAATCTTGATTGAAATGTGGCCCAGGAGGCGAGTTTACCTGGAAAAAAAAAATCATAAGCTTACAGAGGTTTTGACACATTTGGTAGAGAAGCTGGGCAGATCCAGCAGCCTTTTGGTTTCTCTCCAGAAATACATGCTGTGTCTGTGTTAATCTTTGTAACTGATATATAGAGTAAGGTTATCTCATTTATTTGTCACACATTTGCATAACTGTCACCATAGCCACCTCTAGCAAACTTTCTTCCTAGGCCTGTAATTGGAGGCTGACTTTTGCTCTGAGCAGCACAAAACCCAGTACAGAAACTAAATGGGAATTTGTCATCCTGTTGCGATAATTGTCTTAGCAGCAGAGTACTTACGTGAAAGGGCATGTTCCATAGTATCCATCTCTGTCATTCTTCTTCTGAAGGGAGCTAGACTATGGATGTTTTAAAATTGCTTTGGACTTCTCTGTGAGAGTATTTTTGGAGGAAAATGGAGAAAACTCACATGGCCAAGGCTCAGCCTTTAGTCCAGTCTCTCTTGCCCAGAGTCGGATGACTAAGCCTCTTCAGAGGACTTTGGCCAGGCTCTTCCATAATAATACTGCCTCTCATCAGAAGGCACTTTAGTACTTTGATTTATTTGGACATGCCCTGTTAAGTAGTCACTCAGACACCTCCCGGAATTAGTCTGCTAATCTTCACGTATACATTTCTTACTACTGGGTGCTTACGGGAAATACGGTCAGGTCCTTATCACCAAGTGTACTGCACTTCAATAACGAAAGGGCATTATTCAGCTTGTCCATACAAACTGGGTGCTGGATGTTCAGGAGAGCAGTAGAGAGCTAGAAGTTCACTCTAAGCTGTTGTGGATGCATCTGGTACTGTCTGCAAGCATGAGGAATATTCACGAACCTCCTGCCCTTAGTCTTTGAGCTCTTCAATGGGTGCAAAGAGGTAGAAGATTTTTCTCTTGGTGAGATTCACCTTCTGATTTAGGACAACCACCAAAATGCTTCTTCCTTAAATACCTCTAGTGCTACTTCCATCTTCTCTGGGCTTGGATGTTTCAGCCCCAAGAAGAAGGGCAAATCTTAACACCCTTGATGGGCGCGATGCTGCTTCTCAATGTAATTTGCAGGGCATGAAACCAGTAAGGGAGAAGCAGGAAACCAACACATAAATTTCCAAGACTCTTCCTCATTTGGCCTTTGCCTTCCTCATCGGGAAAACCTCACCAGGAGTTAGCCCAGTGAATGCAGAAGCGGTGGGCGTTTGCCTCTTCTCTGCCGGCCCAAGCCCTGTGCTGCTGCGGAGGCTGGTTTCCCTGCCAGCGCAGGCAAGGGAGGTGCTTCTGCAGCCTGAGGGTGCTGTGCCAAATTCCAGTTTGATGCTAAAAAAATGTGTACACCACCACTAAGATAAAACTGTGCATATTAAAGGTCGCCTTGTTTGGAAGAAGGGTATAAACATTTGTGTAAGGCTAGACAAACTCAAATGAGAAGATAAACATCCATTTTTAACACATGGGTGATTAACTGTTGGAAGAACCTGCCAAGAGAAGTATTTTCTCCAGCTTTCAGTGTCTTAAAAGACCAGCTTTCTGAAAAATATGTTTTAGTGAGAAGCAAGTGTTTGTGGTCTAGAGAGAAGTAGCGGAAGCGCAGGAGCCTGGGGCACGGATCGAGATGCAATGTAGGGCGCAGTGTTCCTTCAGGCCTTTCTTCATCGTCTGTGTCTTAGCTTATTCCCTCCCTCCCCTGATGTTGTTAACGTTAATGCACATGACATATTCTCTTCCCCTGGTTTTGAGACTGGGGGATGTTTTTGTGGAAATGGAATTTGAGGGATGGTTGGGGCTGCGTGTGGGGGCCACTTTGCCTGTCGGGAGGTGCTGGGGAAGCAGGGTAGCTGGGAAGAGAGGAGACAACGCGTGCATCTAGGGCAGAGATAGCGTTGCCTGATGACTATGGCCCTAAAGCATCCCGTTTGGGATGTGTAGGTGCTGAGAGTGGACTCCATGTGGGAGAAGACATTCTGGATCTATTAAGGTAAGTAGTTGCTTTATTGTAGGGGACAAATTGGGTGTTTAGTGATGAGGAGGAACCAGGCAAGGGCCATGATGACTGTCCCAGGGAATTTGATTTGGAATTTGCATTACAGCGAGCCCTTGTACATCTCCTGTCTTCTCAGTCAACAACAGACTGCAGAGCTTGAGAGCCTAATTAATTTCAGCTCCCGAGATGAAGATTAGGAGGTCTCTTGTTAATGAATGTAATGTTATGACGAAGATTCATTTGGCAGAATGAGCTATTCATTTTCCTAAATGTGGGCAACATTTTAATGATGTAAAGGTTTTATTTTTAGTGCGTGTTAAATCGTACGTGGATAGCAATATGCTTGTTTTGAATTTTGAGTGAGTATGATGGAAAAAGCTGGCTTTTTGTTAATTGGACCGTCTTTAGTAGTATGCTAAATGCCTAAGACTGCAGTATGTCAGAAAAATATTTCTACAGGGAACAGCCAGAGAAGCGTCTCCTACAGGGCTTATGTGTGTGAAAAAACTGTCTGTAGACACTTGGGTTTTGTGTGTACCCACCCAGAGCTGCATCTGTTAATCAAGTTTATTTCTAAGCGAAGCTTGAGGCAAGGCAAATTCCTGGAATTACAACTTGGCAGCATTTGGGTCATATAACCATCAAACATAGCTTGGAACAAAACCAAAACGTGAACTCCTGTATGGCAAAGTCTTGGTATCTCTAAGGTCCTTTCTAATTTTCTGGGCAAGACGCCCTTTTTGGAGAGTGTTGGAACTCCACTACTAAGTCTTAATTCTTCTATGGTCAAATTAACCATATTTTGCGATCTAAATATTTAGCCCTTAAAATAGCTTTTGTGCAGTCTCCCTTCTGTACAAATAATAAAAACTGTAAGGCTTTCACGTTAGAGCAGCGTGAAAGCAGTGCAGCTTCATTAGTGTAGACACCGCTGTGGTGACAAGGAAACTTCTTAATGGAAAAGCAAACAAGTGTACGTGTCCTACTGCTCTGCCCTTTCCTGGCTTAAAAGAAGTCTCGGACACAAATCTTTCTGTAGTTGGCAAAGTATATAGCCAGTGTACACCTTGTATGCGTTGACTGTTCGTTAGCAGAAGATCACTTCACGAGTTATTTTTAAATGTATCAGAGCTGTAACTTGGCGAAGCAGAAGAATTATATCTTTTTTATCCATTTTTTCCAAGAAGCTTGAAAATTCTTGAGTCAGATCCCGAGTGGAACCTATTTCAGAGTTAGGAAATGCAATTCTCTTGCACAACTCGAGTCCCCTGTTACATGGCTGGAAGAGAAATCACCAGGTGTTCTTAGGTGAAACACAGCCATTTCTCTAGAGAATCAGGCAGAAAATGACAAAGCAGATGATGGTTTTTACCACTGTTAAGTAAAAAGAAAATTAGGTGTGCTTTACTATGCATATGCATATTTTTAAGCTGTTCTGTCAATGCCAGCTGCTACTATATGATATGTAACTTGTAGAATCTATTGCAAGGAGAGCTGTCTAAATAATTGCCAAACTATTTCTGAAACATTGGTATTGACTCACTTTTGATCCACCTTGAAAGTACCAGCCCAAAAGAACTGGAAGATAGTCCTATTTGAAAGGTTAAAAGAAAGTTGAGTAATTTGAATCCTAGTCGTAGCAGTTTTGTAGCCATTAATAATTTCTTTATTAACAATACAACTCGGTCTTGAAAAGTGTCGTAGAACAGAAGGTGAATTTTAAGTGCTTTCTGATGCAGTGAGCAATTGAGAAGATGCTTCTTGTAATCACTCCTTAAAACAAGAGGCTCAGCTCAGGGAAATAAAACATTTTTGTGAGAAGACATGGGTGTTTAAGCCTCCCTGCTCTTCTTGAGGAACAAAATCAAGAACAAAAGATTGATGACTCTTACATGGTTTCCACTCTTCCCTCTTCTCTGGCACTTGCGCTGAGATCACGTGTGCGCTTTGCTCCCAAAGTGTTTATAGAAGGAGACGACTACATCCCTGGTAACCCTTTTTGTAGAATAAATCACGCAGCCGAGTGCGTGCCCGTGCTGTGTGCTCTCTCGCAGGGGAGGCGCTCCTTGCCCTGGACAGGATAGTTTCCAACAGCGGAAAGCCTTTTTTTATGAGAGCTGTTTGAAGGGGGGATTTTATCTTACACCTCCCCAGCTTCTCCTGAAACAAAAAGCCAACCCTTTGTTCACGTCAGACTCCAGATTCAGCTCATTATTGCGTTTTCTGGGTGTGGCGGTAAAATTCCCCGAATTATCGGTGTCTCTGGTGTTGAGTGTGGACCTGTAAGTGGCACAGAGCCAAGCTAGCAACCTGAAGCGCAGCTTTAACGTAGGTTAGGTGATACATCGCTAACGGAGGTCAAAGTTTCTTATTTTTATGACAGTGCTGGCTAATCTTCCCTTAAAATATAGGGCCTGCCAAATTTTCACTTGAAATTGTGGTAGAGAAGGACACTCTGAGGTCCTAGCTGAACTGTCGTCAGTGTCCAGTACCTTAGTGTTACAACACCGTGGTTTTATTTATCGGTTTATCTGCTCAATAGAAGTTCAGTGCTTTGACGGCTTCTGCTAACAGATTCCACCTCCTGGAAGGTGAAGTGACTGCATTGTCTGCCGCAGTTTTGTCTCCAGACCACGACTCAGTCTTGCGAAAGCAACTTTTGCTTTAGAAAAACAGTTGTTAAGTCTTTTATTTAGTATTTTTAAAACTTACTGCAAAAGGAGATTGTTTCCGCAGAGATACCAGGCTGTATCCAATACGGGGGGAGTTCAGGCGAGGTCAGGATTTTAATTGGAAAGCGATGAATGTTCACAAAAGTGCGAAGTCTGGGACTTTGTATAAAGAGAGTCGCTGACTTGCATGGCGACAAATACAGGTGAATGTCAGCCTTATCTGTTGCGCATCTGTTCTGGGTTTCCTTTCGATGTCACAGTGCTGACTGCAGGCCTGGAGCCTAAATGACGTTTCACATCTTCAGACTTGGTAAAACTCTCGGCAGGTGTTTCTGAGAAGATTTTGGGGTTGCTGGTGTTGAAGAGGGAGGTGGATTAGCTTTGCTGGATCCTGTGCTTTGGGGGCTGCTAGTAGCACAAATTTGTCTTTGTAGTTAAACGGTTTGAAGCTCTGCAGTTTTGATGAAGTGTTTTTAAAGTTTTTCAAATACTTATGGTATAATGAGTCCACTGACAAATAGTCACTTAAATATTTGGAAACGCTTTCGTTGCCATTACAGAATTGCAGGAGATGCGGGTATGTCCGAGCGCCGAGTGATTTTGAGCAGGAGCTCGTTACGGCAGCTTCAGGTGTTGAGTTGTTGTCCTGTTGTGCAGTTTCGGTGGGCGCATCCCTTCCACAGGCGCTTCCACCTCTCCACCGAGAGCTGGTGGGCATTCAGGTGCTCTTTGCTCCTTTCTGGAATGTGGTGGCATGCTCCAATTTCTCTGCCTTTGTGGTAGCTCTTAAATAGTGGGCCCCCCCTTTTTCGTTTTGGCCCCAGAGACTGTGGTTGGAAACGGTTGTTATTGTCCTTGGTGCTTCATCCCATGGATCTCAGAGGTGTGTTTAAAGAGGAGAAGGTGGGATGGTGCCACTGCAGCAACATAGGATGGGAACAGCCATTGCTCCGGGTGTGGGCAGCTCTGGGGTGACCTTCCCAGGAGATGCGTGGCCGCGTTGAGTACACCAAGCAGGTACTAATGTCACTGTTCCAACTCTCCTTCTGTTTCCAAAACTCACAAAGTTCTCTTGGTAAAACATTCCCTGTTCCCACTGGATCTCTGCAGATGGAGCATATAAACTGACTGATGATACTGTTGCCAGGCACAAAAGATTAATGTAAGTATTGCTATTGTTGGATTGTAGTCATGTTTCTGGATTGGTGTTTCATGTTTTTTAATTGAGAAAATGTTAATTTCCGTGCTCTCCATTTGTTGGTTATTTTGGTCAGAACTTCAGTTTGAGCAGCATACACAGATTAATTTATTTTTGTGTGTATATGTATGTATGTATATGTTTGTATATGTTTGCATGTATGAACATTTAGTTATTGATAAGTCTTGGATTTTAAAAATTACTTGTATTCCTAAATTATGGTGGGTTTTAAGGCACAGGCTGAAGAGTTTGACTATGAGTAGGGAAAAAGATTGTTTGCATAGATCCTGATGGATTGGAGATGCCAAACAAATAAAAGCGGTACAGCTTGGGGGAGGTATAGGTTCCTAATTAAATGCAGTATTCAGTCAAAATTAGTACTGAACATCAACTTGAAACGCTATTTTTTTCAAATTCAGGCTGCTCATTAGCATGTCAATATTGCCGAACAGAACGCCAACTAATGGCTTAGTGCTCTTGTTGTCAGGAAGGTGTCAAAAATAGGATTGGGTTTTGTGGTGAAGGTTCATGAAAACCTATTGAGCTGTCAGAAGAGACGTCCTTTTACTCTCAGCACGTGTCATTTTCAGGGTCAATTAAAAGAAGGTGGTCTTTGTACATGGAGCTCTGTAAATCAGGGATGTGTGCAGGCACTGGGAGCTGGGATTTGCTCGCCCTGGTCTGAGTAATGTAGGAACGGATGAGGAATGAATGACGCATTGTGGGGTATAATTGGAGAGGGCAGATATCTCTTCCTTTTTTGTAATTAATATGCGAAAGCCCTGGTGTCGTATTTAAGGCGCAGGGTAGAAGGGAGACTGTTTTTCAAATGATTACCCCGAAAAGATGAGAGCTTACAAACTGAGCCCAGGCAATGCAGGATAAAACGTGGAGCTTGCTCTTACTGTGTCATGTCTGTGAGATTTCAACAGTGCTAATAGCCATTTGATGAAAATACACACTTGGTGATTTTGTGCTTTTGCCAAATTACTATGGAAGTGTTGACAAAACAGCTGGGGAAGTCATTCATCACATTTTTCTGAAGTCACTCATGAGATTCTTTTCTTTTTAAATTTAACAGCGTGGCTTTTTACTTTAGATATAATTTTTTTTTTCTCTTGTGGTAATCTGGATTTGCTGTACATTAAGGTTTTGAAGACTGGTTTAAAACTGATACTCCATGGAAAAATGTGTAACAAAATTGTATCGTTTGCAAATTAGGGCTTGCTCAGAACTACTCTGGAGATGCTCCTTTTAGTGGGGCCACATGGAAATACAAGACGACGTCTTGATACTTTAACTCATTGGTTTTTGAGAGTTCTAAAGATCTGTTTGCTGGGCAAGTAGAGGAGCACTTTTCCTCTGCTTGCTGTCTGAAGAGTTTTCTAATTAGAGGCCAGTTTTAATGGACCTGGCGGTGGTAACTCCTGGGAGGTCTGAAGGCAAGAAGCAGTTTTGTCTTTCGGGGCAGCGAAGGGGCCGTTTCATCTGGCACTGGGAGGTGCTGGAGCACGAGCGCGAGAGGTGCGAAGGTCCACGGGGCGCTGCTGGGCACAAGGAGGGCAGAAACGCCGGTGGGAGGCACCTCGTGTCTGGGTACGTGACGGAGGACCTGGCCGGGCTGTATGAGGTTGCACCATGGATTTTTTTGTTTATTTATTTGTTTTCCTCTAGTAGCGAGTATGAAGTTGCATTGTAAGGGCCAGTTCTTCCCGCCCCCTGCCCCAATAGGATTTTGTTTTGCACTTCAAAATCCAACGTCAAAGTGAGCACACCAGCTGCAAGGCTTCCTCATGGTAGAGATGACACCTGCGGGGATTTTTGCCTGGGGCTGAAGTATAGGTGAGATGAAAAAACTCTGAATATTGAACCCAATCAAGTATTCTGATGTTAGTGATACCAATCCTGGAGGAAGAGGGGCTGTGTAAGAGAGGGAGACATCTGAGCCCCATCTCACCTTCATGTTGTGTAGGGAGTGTGTCGGGGAGAGAACCCCCAAGAGTGGGAGCCCCTGGTCCAACTTTTTAAGGCAGTCTGGTCGCAGCACTGCAATGTCGTGGCATACAATGTGGCTTGGAGGAAACTGTGGCAGAGATCTGACATGACCCTGAAAAGTGTAGAAAGCATCATCTTTTAAGTAATCTCAATTGCTGTTTAAAAATCAGGTCCATTTGTTCAAACTCTGAGCTTGAAATCTTGCTAATTTGTATTTATATATGTCAAGCTGCGAAGCTCATTCCTCATTCTTTGCTTCATTTCAAAATTCATGCAGAAACGAATAAAAGACCCCTGTGTGATAAAGTCTTTTAAAATTAATAAAATTCACTTTGAGCAGCAGCATGCAAATGGGGTCATTTCTCTGCTTGCTGGAAACGTGGGCATTCGCGTTACCTGCTATTTGCATTTCCAGTATCCCAAATCTTTGAGAGCAATTGGCATAATCTATACAGACGCCCTGGCATGCTTTGACAGAAGCAAAATAACTGCAAAAGCCCGGATGTGCTCAGCCTGCACTGCTCTCTGGCCTCAAATCTAGTGTAGGACCATTCGCTGGGCTTTAAAAGATCTTCTGATGAGTAGGTTTTGGTAGCAAGGAGGTAAATCCAGGCTCTCTCGGCAACGCCCCTGTCTATATGTCAAGCTGCGGAGCTTGGTGCCACCCAGTACGGTCAAACAGGAGTGGGTGCAGCCATCGAACCCCCTTAGTCGCTCAGGGGCACAGCACGACGACATCTCCTTTCGAAGTACCCGTTCGCAGCGCTGCTGCAGTTAGCTTATGGTGTATACTCATTTAATTTTCCCAAATTGTTGCAGATGTGGGGTATCTTCGTGGCGAAACGTTGTTGTCTTGAGTAGCTTGATGTGCAGGGAATGCGGGATTCATGTTGGTACACGCTGGGCTGAATACAGGATATAATGGGGTTCTTGGGCGTGTACGGGGGTGGTAGGTAAAATCCGGATGGCTAAAAAAAAAACAGAAGAAAATCAAAGGGCTGAGCTTTCTAAGGGAGCTGCCGTGGGGCGGGGAGGTGAGCAGAGCCAGCGTGGGGCTTTCCCTGCCCCTGCCCCGCGCCGCAGGGGTACGGGTGCCTGGGTAGGAGCAGCAGGAGCTGGCAGCGGAGCAGCTGAATATGAGGGCAAAAATAAAAAGGAGCAAGTCCTTTGCCAGCTTTTAAAGCCAGAAGGGCAGAGGATTGCTATGCGTGTTGAGCAAAAAGTATTGAGCCGTGCCCTTTCCCGGATGCTGGCCGTGCTGCAGCCATGGCTCTCCTGGGACAGAAATAGCACTGCAAGAGTCACTCCATCAGTCTCTGTCCTTTTTCCCAAATCCCCCCCGATTTTTTCTCCCATCACTTCTCAGGACTTCACCACTTCCCCTGCTGTCTGCTGCCGCTCGCGGACTTGGTTTCCCGCCTCGCAGGAAATGCCCGGCTCCCACGGCAGAGGCACCAGTAGTGCTGGTCCTGTCCTGACAAAGCCTGGCCCAAATCCCCCAAGTTACAAACTTCATACGAGGTTTTGAGCCGGAGCAGGGAGCCGTACCGTAGGTCTGAGCGCGGCGCCCTTGGTGAGGGCAGAGCTGCGCAGCCGGAGCCAGTGCCGGGGGGTGAGGTGGGACACGGCGGCAGGTTTCCGCAGAGGACATGGATGGAGAGCTGACGGCGTCTCTAGTTTCTAACCGGCTGAGCGCTCTGGGCACCGCTTCGGCCAAGTATCTCCTAGCATTCTGCAGGAGGGATGTCTCGGATGGACATTGGTTTGCCGCATCAGAGGAAACCCTGAATCTCTTCGTGCTCTCAGTAGCACTGAGGAATGTGCAATTGCTCCGGAAACAAAATGATTGCCAATAATTGGTGAAAGCCACTGATTTTCAAAACATCGCCCTTCATCCTGTGCTTTAGCTGATAAACTTCAGTGTTGAAAGAAACTCCCTTTACGGTTTGCAAAAGCTCTGCCCCTAGCAGTGCTGGTGCAGATGGGGCAGCTGCTCCGGCATTCCCCGGATAGTTTCTGAGTGATTTCAGGCTCTTTCGGCTTTTGAGACTACTTGCATATTTTAATCAGTAGATTTTAAAATGGCTGCTTTTTCTCATAAGCCTCACATCAGATAGCAAGAGAGAGATTGTTAAAGGCTGTCACTGTCAAACTCAGACGGTGACATTTTCCAAAGAGGCCTCGATGCAAATTTTCGTTTCTGCCAAGTCTGACGAACCCGCAAGAGCACAGCCTGCAAGGGGGTTTTATAACTCCTGCTGTTAACCGTCACAGCATTAGTGTTTCCTGGCATTTAGAAACCAGTTTAAGAACAATTCACCAGAAGAGCTTGCTCAACATAGCCTCCAGTAACGCTGAGGGAGTATCTTCTTGGCTGAGTGTGGTGCCTACAATTTCGGGAGCAAAGGGGGGGTGTGTGCGCACATGGGGTGTTGTAAAATACCCTGGGCTTGGTGTCTTATGAGCATCCCTCGCACCCAACAGAAATTAAAAGGAACACTGCTGATTTGGTAACTTTTGGAAAACAACTTTCAAGTTTGGTCCCCCACTTCTGCTGTTTTAGTAGGGCTACTCGGTCTCCTGATGTTTCTCTGTGCTATAATATATTAGATATGGAGCTTTTAAGAGAAGAAACAAAAGAACCAGTTAATCTCCAGGGTAATCCAGGCCTGTCATTTCCATTAAATAAATTCTCGGCTCCAATGGGCTCCTCTAAAGTATGAGATTTCCCAGCAAATGTTGGACTTGAGTCCCAGAAGAACATTGGTATCTTCTGCTAAGGTAAATATTAATACCGGAGCTGCTGTTACAGCGGAAAAGTTTATCAGTACAAAAAGCTTATTGACAGATTACAAAGATCGTAGTGCTAACGACTTCAGCTAAGTGTGTTTAAATGAGGATTTTTGTTTGTTTTTTTTTTTCCTTTGGGTTGCTCCTTCAGTCGCAGCTCAGCTCTCCCCGGCACCGGCGGCAGCAGTTGAGTCATCAGAAACTCCGGTGCCCTCCATAGACGCAGCGTAAATTCCAAGTCCTTGTAATAGCAGGGGGAAAAAGTCAAGCAAAGCTGTTTCGTTTTGCGCTCTTGTTTTGTTATCAGTCAGCATCAGCTCAGACTGAGACCAGACTTCCACTCGAGTCCTCTCTAGAAGCAGCAATATGGTGTCCTGCTCTGAGCTTCAGAAAATACACCGCCTCTTAACTTCAAAGTCTCAAAAGTATTAGAAAGACACTTTGCTGGCCATCATTCAAGAAAGATTTGCATGGAGTAAGTTTCCTGCAAGCCGTCCTTGCACAACCGGCTCGCTGGAGCTTTAGCTGGGAGCCGTCTTGTGTCACTGGATGAAGCCAGGCGTCCCTCACCAGTCGCATCTTCTGATGCTGCTTTAGGAAGGGCTGCGTGGTTGTTCGCGGCCTTGGGGAAGTCTTCCTCTTTTGTTGCGCCAACTTTTTATTTCTTAATACAGGGGAAAATCCTGAACTTTTTTTTTTTGTTTTGGTTAGGTGTGTAAGGTAATAGTGTGCAAGCTGTAGGGCTGCCGTGCGGGAACCACGAAGGCTCGGCTTCCTCTTGCGCGGGAAGTGACATGGCAAATGTAAATAAGTGATTCGATATCCTCAGGATGTTTACCCCGGTTTGTTCGGCGTGTTTCTGTTAATTACTATTTTGCCATTAATTACTGCTGATTCCTGGTAGGATTTCAGTTCGATTCCAGGACGTACATGGATGTTACTTAAACATAACACAAAATAATAATTCTAGCTCATGTGGGGCTGATCTTTTGTGGAGTGCTCCAAGACTCACCCATCCCACCTCACCTGGAATACCCTCCGCCTTAGGGTTTTGATTCCCGTGCGGTGTCTCCATTTTCCAGGAGCACACGTGGACCCCTTCAGTGTAGCTGGCGGCTCCTCCAAAGCGCCCACCTAGTCCAAGAATTGTACTCACGGTTTGCCTTAGACATACGAAATCCACGTATTACCGAATAAATAGGAGTTGGCAGTGACTTGTCTGATAACGTTGCCCCTCGCGGTAGGCAATATTGCCCTCTACTGGTTAATTACAGGTTAAAGGATCCATATTTTCCCCTTTCATACAGCAGCACTTTGCTATGGGAAATTATTTTTCAGCCCCTCTTGCTCGGAGCAGAAAGCAGGTTTTGTTCCTAATGCAGCTTTTTAGGACGTTACAGCTTGTGTTTTCTTTCTTTTTTCCCAGAAGCTGCTTTTCGTTTGGGAGGACCTGATGCACCTGAACACCAAACTTTAATTATTGTTTTTAAATGTTAGTAGTAATGCCGAATCCCTCATTGTCAGAATTAACCCTTAGAAGTGTAACTTCTCCAAACTGGTTTTGCAAGTGAAATATCTGCGAGTTTTTTAATTATTATTTGCATTAGTAGAATAAGACCTTTTGCTTAATGCTGTAATTTGGATGGCGACTCCGGCAGCCCCCGATAATTGCCCCCTTCCCTGCCCCAGCTGGGGCGGCTGCACGATGAGCTGGATCCAGGCACTGAGCTGGGTTAAAAATAAGCTCACAAAAAGAACGTTATTTTTAACCCGGGTCAGTCCCCTGCTTGGGTTCACGGCGCGGCTGCCCGGGCTCTCACATGGGTGTGCTGGCTCGGCGGCGCGGGAGACAGCAAGAAGGAGCCATGGGGGAACCGAGGGCTGTTTAAAGCCGGAGCGCCCTGGAATTGCTTCTCAAGTAGATATTTCATCTCTGAACTATGGACCCCTCCTCCATACCAGCTGTCTTCCTAAAAGCCTTTTCCAGGACAAACATCACTGCTGACAAAGCTCCAGCGATGTTTAAGCCCTTTCTGGTGGTGATGCCCTGTCTGACTGACCTTTCCCAGAGTAAATTTTTTTTCAAGTCTCATTTTTGGAGCTGGTACAGCTAGCTTTATTCAGAGTCTGGCCTGAATGTTTCGAATACATTTAAATACGTAGAACAAGAGAAAATCGTTGGTGCAAATTACACTTTAGCTTCGCTTTGCCAGGTGTGCTAAAGATAGATGATCAGAGGAAAGATCTGGTGGCTCATACCGTGCCCAGCAGCGTAGTCGACTCAGTGTTTGAACCACAGCCAACGTGATCTTACGGCATTGAACTAATTTGTGGTGCCATCCTGCTCTCCTGCAACTCGTACAGGGGAAAACGTTTGGAGAATTTTTTGGGATCTATTTGTTGAACTAAACCATGTCTTTACTTTGGGGCAATGGAAAGCTGTTGGGTGATCGAGGTGGACTTAATCATTTCAGTATGTAAAGGGGGCTTATACGAAAGATGGGGACAAACTCTTTAGTGGGGCCTGTTGCGATAGGACAAGGGGTAATGGTTTTAAACTAAAAGAGGGTAGATTCAGACTAGATATAAGGAAGAAATATTTTACACTGAGGGCGGTGAAACACTGGCCCAGGTTGCCCAGAGAATGGGAACACTCAAGGTCAGGTCGGAGGGGGCTCTGTGCAACCTGATCTAGTTGAAGATGTCCCTGCTCATTGCAGGGGGACCGGACTAGATGACCTTTAAAGGTCGCTTCCAACCCCAAACCATTCTATGATTCAGCTGCAGAACGTGCTGCCTGTGTAGCGATGGGGAGCAGCTCTGCATCCCCCCAGGGCTCCGCTGTGGGGCAAAGGACAGATGAGGGCAGGTACGGGCAACCCAAAAATAGGAAGCGCAAATTATTCTTCTGGAGGAAAACTGGGTAACCTTGTAGTCTAATCAAAGTTAATAAAGTATTTGACTTCAGCTGCCACTTTTCTGGTTTGGGGCATGCAGATGCAGCCCCTCTGGTGTGCTGATGCTTTCACGGCGTACCCCAAACAGCAGAATAATGTCAGTGGCAGCTTAAAAGGGAATTTTCTTCCGTTATGACACAGGTCAGCTCAGCTTAGCAAAAATGCTAATTGCAAATCCTTGATGACAGACAGTTAAGGAGCTTATGAGGAAGGGTTTAACACAAACTTCCAAAGGGATGCTAGTTCCTTGAGTCCAATACTGAGGAGTTTGTGGCTGGAAAGCTGCCTGGCAGAAAAGGACATGGGGGATTGGTCAACAGCCGGCTGAATATGAGCCAGCAGTGTGGCCAGGTGGCCAAGAAGGCCAACAGCATCCTGGCCTGTATCAGGAATAGTGTGGCCAGCAGGACTAGGGAAGTGATCGTCCCCCTGTACTCAGCAGTGGTGAGGCCCCACCTCAAATACTGTGTTCAGTTTTGGGCCCCTCCTGACAAGACAGACATTGAGGTGCTGGAGCGTGTCCAGAGAAGGGCAACGAAGCTGGTGAGGGGTCTAGAGAACAAGTCTTATGAGGAGCCGCTGAGGGAACTGGGGTTGCTGAGTCTAGAGAAAAGGAGGCTGAGGGGAGACCTTATCGCTCTCTACAACTACCTGAAAGGAGGGTGTAGGGAGGTGGGGGTTGGTCTCTTCTCCCAAGTAACAAGCGATAGGATGAGAGGAAATGGCCCCAAGTTGTGCCAGGGACGGTTTAGGTTGGATATTAGGAAAAATTTCTTCACCAAAAGGGGTTATCAAACATTGGAACAGGCTGCCCGGGGAAGTGGTGGAATTGCCATCCCTGGAGGTACTTAAAAGACGAGTAGACGTGGACATGGTTTAGTGGTGGTTTTGGCAGTGTTAGGTTTATGGTTGGACTTGATCTTAAAGGTCTCTTCCAACCTAGGTGATCCTATGATTCTGTGAGTCGTGCTCTAGATTTTAGCATAGATTGCCAGCCCTTTCGGGGCAAACGGTGAGTTTGAACAAGTTTGCAAACGGCCCCTTCACCGCTTGTTCTCAGCGGATGGTCTCCAAGTGTTTCATACTGCTTCCCGCCCTCAGCCACGTGCCCTTTCCCTGCGCTTCAGCCGCGGCTGCGTCGCACGGATACACCCCAAGCAGGAGCGGCCGGGTCCTGCACCTCAGAGAGGCGCTGGCAGGGCGGGCAGCAGGCAGGCAGCGTGCCGGCAGCACCGGGCACAGCCAGGGCTCTCCTGGGTTCGGGGGGCTGGTGCACCGCGTCCAGGCAATGCGATGGTGCAGTGCAAGGTCCAGCTTTGGGGGTTAGTTTTGGATCATTTTTTTTTTAAGGAAAGAGAAATACGCATCACGAGGCTCGTCTGTTTGTGGGGTTTTTTGTTGGTGCATCGTCTTTCACGGAGCAATTGAACTATGAACCCCACTGGAGGAGGGTGTGTGGATCTGAGGGGACAGTCCTTGCTCTGGGATATTGGCAGAAGAGCCGCAGTCGGAGGACACCCCAGGCAAAGCCTTGGAGAGGCCTGTTGTGACTTTTCACAGACAAAAAGTGGCATAGTTGTGAGGACTTGTCCCAAAACTCACAGGAGGTGTGTAACTGGCAGGTAGCGTTGTTTTCCAGAGTCAGAGCTGTGCTCATACCCTCAGGAGCTGAAGGCTGAAACCTGCTCCGGAGAGCGGCTCTCATGGAATTTGATAAAGCAGGACAAGCTCTCCTGCCTCTTCTCTAGATTGCAGCCGATTTAATTGGAAAGTTCGGAGTGTCTTTTGTGTTTTCACATTTGGTTTTAAGTTGGACTCAAGCTGCGAGTGGTTGCCGGAAGGTCTTTCCGCACCTTGGTTAGGCACTCAGCGTTGTGGGGCTGGTGGCAGAGCTGGGCTCCCAGAGCACGAGGGGCTTCTGCGGGAGCGCCGCTGCAGGCAGCAGCTCCAGGAGGCGGCGGGGGCAGGAGGGGCAGCACGCAACGATGCTGCGGCTCCGTCACCAGGGAGGAGCAAGGTTACTTTGAATTCTTCCAGTGTTCAGCTGTGCCTTTCACCCCAGCTGAATCGGACTAAAGGTGTCAAGATTGGTCTCTAGCGTAGTTAGGAGTAATTTATTGGGGTGTGTGTAGGGCACCTGGTTTAGTACTTAACTGCGTTAAGTGTTGGTGTGTCTGACTGGGGTGTCTCGGCGATGCTCACGCACGCACGGACAGAGCTTCGGGAACGGCCTCAGCACATTTCTCAGTCCTGCATCTGCTTGCCAGTATAGATTTTAAACATGCCAGACTTTGTTTCCATGGGAGGGATGGCCTATTTCTGGTGCACTGTAATTTGTTAGGAAGTGAACTCTCTTGACTGGTTTTTGTGTGTGCAACTGGAGTACCTGGGTTTCCTAGGCTTTTTTTTTTTTTTTTTTTTTTTACTCCTGGCATTTTATAGGCTTCATCTTCATAGCCCTGGTATCATGAGACTGATACGTGCTTCAGTATTGTTGGTACAGCTTGTAAAATCCTGTAGCTTCTTATGGGAAATGCCGGCAATTCTGCACCTGGAATTTTCTGAGCCTTTCCTTGCCCACCGCCTCTCGTAGCTGAAGCGCAGTACCCCATGCGAGGGGAAAAAAAGCCGTCCTTGGTGTTATCATCACTTGTGCTTTTGTCTGGTTTCTTGTCCCTTCCAAAGGGCAGGAGGCTCCAGGGTGAAAAAGCGTGAGTGTTGTGTGGGGGGAATGGGTGTCCAGCAACCTGGGAGAACGGGCGCCCTGCGCAATATCCAGGCACGGCAAGTGCTCAAACGCACGGAGGCGAGACGTGAGGCACGTCTTGGAGTCCTCTTCTCCTGCGAGGCCTCGGGTGCCGCACTGCACTGTGAAATGACTTTTTAACCATACCTTGCCTCCTTTTCCTCATGCCCTCAGAAGCATCTCCCCACGTACGATTACAAGGTAAAGACAACGCAACCAGTTTTGTTTGAAAGTGTCGGTGGTTTGGTGCACAGAAGGAACCGGGTATTACTGCTCTTGTTCCTTACTGCATACGTGGTGCCTTTTCCATCTTCAAAGCATTTTCCAGCCATGACCTAAGAGCACACGCATTAGCTGAGAGCACACACCCCTCCCGAAGCAGCTGATGCTGGGCACATCCCGGGAAAAACTTCCAGAATGTGACACACCACTTTTGATGCAAATAAAATGATGCCGTATTTCATCAGCTCTATTAAAAGTACTTAAGTAATTGAATTAATGAAACTTTAAAAAGTCTTTAAGAGACAAATGTGGTACGCACCTTTCTTCTCACTTTTTTAATTTTCCCTGTTGAATGTCTTTGGTTGGCTTTTTTATTTGTTATCTTACTGTTTGCTTTTCGATGTGTGGTTTTACCGGTGTTTTTTTTGTGTTACGGTAGCTGATTTCTCTACTTTGCAGCATTGGTACTGTTACAGTTTCTGCAGCAAAGGAAAGTGTCGTCTGCAAAATAGCATGAGTATGACTGGAATACCTCATCTTTCATATTAATTTTTGCAAACATTGGGGTTTTATTTCCATTGTGTTCATTCACCTTTGCTGTGTGTGCCAGCCTTGCCCCCTGGACTGTGCTTACCTCTTACATATTCAGCCTCATTTCCTATCTTCCTGTGATCCTTTACGCTTCTCTACCATCCTTCCAGCTGTGGATGTCCAACATGCAGCCCCTCTGAACCCACGTTGGCTTTGTTTCTCTCCCACCATCCCTGTAGCCAGCTTGGGTATTTATCCCTCCTTTCCCTATAGCTTTTCCATGAGCAGGGCCAGCCCTTCCTAGGCAGACCATCCAGGTGAGGTGGGACAAGATGACATGCTCTGCACAGGACAGAAATATCGTCCAGGGCCATGTGCTGGGCTCGCTCACCCTGCCTTTTGGGAAAAAGGAACCAGTGGCCCCAGAGTTGTCACATCCAGCTAACTTTTTTGGGTGGCTCCAGTCTGGTGAGAGGCCATTGATGGAGCTTTCTGCTCTGGACGCTCCCTGATCTGCAGATAGATAGGAGTATCTGTGAACTAACCACAGCCAAGGCAGTAGTTTAGTGACACCCAATTTCCAGCCCAGTTTGAGGTTTTTTTCAGGCTAAATTTAAGCATTTTGGGTGCAGCTCACTGTTCTTGCACTCTTTGCTTTTTCAGGTGAGGCAGATGAAGAAGCCTTTGCCGAGGAGTGCAGACGGAGAGGACAACACGCCCTGCCTTTCCAGCCGACCAACCCTCGCCTGCTGAAGTCTCACAAGCCTGCCAGTTCCCCCAAATATGCCTATCATTATAATAGCGATGAGGTGGAAGAACAAGATAGAAGCCGGGTTACAAGCAGCTTGGAGACCCCTTTTTATTTATCAGGTGTGCACAAGCATGTTGATGAGAAATGCGCAGAAAAGGATCCACCAGCTAGTCAAAAGCCAAAACCAAAAAGCCAAGCAAGAGGTTGTTGCTGTGTCTTGACTTAATGTTAGCTCCCCGGTAGATAATAAACGGCAGCTTGTGTGCCTCCATCCTGCATTAGCTCCGCTCCTCGATTTAGTCTAGATTCACAAACGCCCCGGGATATTCATGGATCCAGGGCAAATATTGTTATGCTGCTGAAGTGCCTATGCTCTTTGTTCTTAAAAGTGAAGGCCTTTTAGAGATTAACTAATCATAACGTTTTGCACATTCATTTATTTAAATTGTGCTTCGCTTCCTTGCCGAAGAAGTTCAGCAACTTGATACTATTTCTGGAAGCTGCAATTTTAGGCACCTAAATTGCAGTAGAGAGGGCTGAGACCGTTCAGGCGAATGCATAAGCACAGTGATTGTCCTCGTTATTTTTGGAAGTAATTAGTCCTTTGATATATTTCCTGTCTGTAATGTTTTGGCAATATAGTCCAGAGGCTATCTTGGACAACAAAGTCCTCATAACTACTTGATTTAATTTGAACCTGTGGTCAAGGATCATCCAGGACTGCCAGGACAGGTTTTTCTGAAACATGAAGATGTCTTTCCACTTGGATGCCCAAACCAAGGGCCCTTCTCAGTAGTGTTGAATTAGGTGAGGTGCTGGGAAGCGTGAGCTCCTGAGGCTCCTCAGGCTAAGCACAGCGCATGAAAAACATGCACTGTACCCCGAAACATGTGCTCACGTACTCCCAGTGCTGTCCCGACTTCTGCTGCACTTATGAGCCTTTAAATCTAATGCCGTCTTCTGTACGGAAGTCCTAAAGATATCATGTGGGATGACAGCTTGAAAAAATAGAAACAGTCGGACAAATGTCTTCCTGATCAGTTGCTGGAAGTTTTGTCTCTTTAGGGATAGCTAGGTTGAATCTCTTCTTTAAAAAAACCCAAAAAAGTTAAGAATTTCTCTACAGAAGCCTGAACGTAACCTCTGGGCTGATGTCCTGAAATCTCCCACGCAAGGGTTCCAGGTTTTGTCTCCTGTGTTTGTAGCCAGCAAAACAAAAACTTGGCTCTGCATTCGGAGGCTCTGCAATCATAACAATACTTGGTAATGGTTTGCAAAGAGCATCTGAGTTTGACACGCACCTTGCAGTTTTTGGAGCAATTTTTAAGATTGCTTAGGACTTTTTGCTGTGAAGCTATTTATACTCCAAGACGCACAAGTTTGCAATTAAAATGAATTTCCAGAAGTATTTGTGCAATCACAAAATCCTCTTTTCTGCCAGTAGATTGTGAATTGCCATAAAAGATTCAGGGTGAACACTTGATTGCAGTAAGACTAAGATTTTACTGTTGCTTTAAATATTTTGCCTACTGTTCCTCTGATGGACAGGGCTGCTGAAGGAGTGGTCGAGTCAGTCATAAAAAGCGACGTGAGTGTCTTAATCCCTCCCTGGGAAGTTTGTGCACGAGCCCTGGCCAATAACGCCGTTCTCCTTCATGGGTGTTCACCTCTGCCGACTGCCTTGCCCAGCAAGCAGGCTTCACCAGCGCAGCTCTGTAATTACATCGACCACTTATTTGGCTCCCGCTTGGCTTCTCATTGATCACTGCAACAGCTGCCGTGCTCACACGGGCCAGTGTTGGGAAAGAATAGCATCTTTTTCTGCCTTGGTCCAAAGCCCGCTCGCTTCAGCGGAAAAGAGTTAAGTTCAATGGCCGCAAACCGAGGTTCCACCTCGAATCAGACGGTTTTGCCACCGCTGGCCTGTGGCTCTTGGCAGCGAGACTGCGCGGCAGTTTTAGACGCTGTCCCGGTTAGAGCACCTCAAGCAGCTCCTCGGTCGTTAATGATTCACCTGCAGTGAAATGGTTTTCTGTTCCCAGCTCTAAGGGTGGGGATGGTTGAGTTTTAATGTGTAAGTCCCTAGCGAATTTAAATGAAGGAAAAGGGAATGGGTTTCGTCCTGACTATGTCCTCTCTCCAGCACCCAAGGAGAAAGGCTGGCTAACTTATTTAGATTAGCAAGTGATATCCAGAGGTAAGAGGAAACCTCTCCTTAGTCAGGATTTCCAGTCATTAGAGCGTTTTTTTTAAAAAAAGAAAAAAAAAAAAAGAGTTAAATTAGATTCTCCATCTAACATTGACGCTTTGCATTTTAGTAGAAATTTCTCTGGGTTTCATACTGTTCCTGGTTTCGTAAGAGCCTTTAGAATAAAACTTGTGCTCTGAAGTCACTGCGTATCTCAAACAGCTCCACCCAAGTAATTTTTGAATAAGAATTCAGATACTGCAAGTAATGCACTGCCCGATTGTATGATGTATGGCTGACTGGTGACACCCAAGCTGTACCAACGTGGTATTAATGCCAGCAGAGACCTGGGGGTTACAGCCACTAATGGGAGGGGTAGTGGTAACTGCCCCTAAAAAACTGCTTCTCTGGATTTGAGAGTTTTGATCTTTATCTAGCAAGAATGGTTGAAATGTTTAATTGTTAAAATACTGAAAAATACGTGATATGAAAGATCATTATTTGCAAGATAATATTGCAAGGTTTGCTCTTCCTTTTGAATGAAATGGCTTGCATTAACCTCAAACTTACAACATTAATAATTCATTTTTGCTCCATTTTCACCCACTGGCATCCCTGAAAAGGAAACCACTTTAGAACTAGCTAAACTAATCTTGATCCTTTTTCTGGCATGGATTCCTCTGCTGGAAAGTTGAGCTATTTGTACTTTATTACATCTTTAATGCAGTCTCCGTTCTTTTTACCAACATATGGTTTCCTGAATTACACATTACTAACTAGTAAAATCGATGTGCTTATTTATCCAAACTAATTACTATATAATTCTCTCCCATACTTGTATTTGGGCATGTAATAGAAAGAGAAAGGAAAGCAAAGCCACTGTTTTCTGTGGAAATCTAATCTGGGAAGCATGCTGGAGGTGCAGAGATGGGAGGGAGTTCACGCTCCCTTTGCTCCACGTGCCCTGGCCGTAACTGTGTGTGAGTGGGACGGGGTAACAGCCGTACTCTTCTGCGGGCAGCGGGTGGGAGGGTTGGCTGGTGGATTTGGAGGCTGGCTGGTTGCTCCCTGGCTTAGCCAGAGCTGCCTTCACGCATGTTTTTTTGTCTGCTAGTACGAGAGTATCCCATTAGCCATTGGCTTCCCATAGAAGGTGGCCGGGTTGCACGTGGAAGGGCTTCCAAGGCTGCATAGCCTTGCAAGCTTTTGCTTGCCATGTGGGAGTAAAACCTTGGCCTCTATTCAGTAATAGTATTACCCTAATTAATAGCAGGCGAGCAGGTTTTATCTGGCTTGGTATGTTCTTGTAGCAATTCTAGGCAGAATCGGTAATGAAAATAGTATGGTGAGCAAGCATGGAGGAAGGCCCCAGTAAGTTGCTAAAGCTTTTCAGTCCCTTAAAACATCAAAGTTGGAATTACATCACTGGGTTGGCCAGTGAAACTGGAGAACTCGCCCCTTGGATTTAACAGTGTGGATAATTAAATAGTGGAGCGGCATACCTAGACGGGGTGGGACGTTTTGTCACCCCAGGTCTTTAGGCAAAGGCAGGTTCTCTCTCCGCGATGCTCTGTGGCACGAGCAGGAGCTGTGGATGCAGCGAGAGAATTAGTAGGTCGCATTGTGCTGTGTGTTGGGCAGTGGCTCGGCCTGAGGAGGGAATGTGAAAGTGTAGTGTAAAGCTGTAATTGTAAATTGAGTCACACGTATGAAATTATCCTGAAGCTGTGATCTGGGGTGAATTTTTATAATGGCATATGCAAGCGTGGTCAGTCTAAAATAACAGGTGGTGGCTGCAACTCAGAAGTACACTAGCTACCTTTGAAATAGCAATTTATTGTTTTGACTAGAGAGACATTTCTAAGAGCAGAAAATTAGAAAGCACACTGCTGAACCCAACGTGCACGCAACCTGCTGCCCTGTTAAAGCTCTGGGTGCATGGTGGAGCCATGACTGCCTTCATGGTTTTAAGGAGGGCAAAAGAATGGCTGCAATCTTAGCAAAAAGTTAGTAGATTTTGAAAACCATTTTCTCTGGGACTTGAGCAGAAAGCACGAATCCCTCCCACCCCCAACCTCAGTGCTTCAGAGCCTGAAAGTAGAAGTAGGCTCCTCCAAAGTCTTCACTTTTGCAGGAGGTCGTCTATAAAAATCAGGCCATGGCCATTACTACTGACTAATGTGGGTCAAGAAGCAGCAATGCTGCATGTTAATCGTCAGTCGTGACTGAACACCTTGTTTCCTTCTGCTGACTCCTACGCTCTCCTGTGCTGGCAGGAGGAAGGTGGAGCAGACCCATGGCTGCTCTCTGCATCCTGGTAGAGCAAGCAGATGTCAGACAGTGCAGGAAGAAGTAGGATACCATGACTGGGTTGGGTAGCAGTGTTTTCCCCAGGACACTTGTCCCTTTGGATCAATCGCTTGATGTGCACACCTCCCTTGCGGTTGCCACCCGAGAATGTGACAAGTTTTGTAGTCAGTGACTGAACAAACCCGTGACTTTGGGAGGTGCAGATGGCAGAAAAGTAGAAAGCCAGAAGGAAAGTCAATCTGGGACACAGCAGAGAGGCTTCCCAATTTGTTTTGGTCCTTGCTGAGTCCTTGCTACTCAGCGTTGTTGGAAGTTGGCTTCAGCGTTCAGCAGCTTTATGAAAGCTGGAATAGCTTCTGTGCTCTTTACAGTTCTTCTGGAAGTCGAAGAGAAGGGGATGAAATGGAAAGAGTGGGTCAGCAAATGCTGTTTGTTTTAGACAGGAATTATCCAGGTTGTAAACCAGATGTAATTCCGAATGGTGTGGATTCTTGCTTCATCCACCTCTGCTCCTGGCAGCTGACGAAAGAAAGAACATACCAAGTTAGGGTGATACCTATCTGCATCTGAGTGAATCTGTTTTCCAAATGTCAAAGCTTGGGGAAGCTCTCAGCAACCTATTCTCCCTCCACCCTGTAATGCATTTCTAGAGTTTAGATGGCTAACGATTGCTCGTAAGGGTGGAAATTTGCAAAGCCCTTCTCCAAGGCCAGAACTGTTTGGCTGAAGCCAGTTCAGCCAGGCAGCAGCTACGGGAAGTTTCTGTGACTGCTCTGTGATGCTGGCGACTCACCAGGACATGGGTTCACTGCAAATTAATCACGTAGTAATGGGGCTGCTGCTTTCTAATTCAGATTTGGTTCTCTCGTGACTTTGGGGCTAGTCTTGTAACCAAGGCAGCTAAATATGCTTTTAATAAGTGCTCGTTGAAATATTCAAGTGAAATAAGCACCAAAGGGTTACATCTTTAGCGTGTGATCTTTGTTTTTACTAGGAGCTGCTTCACTTGTTTGGATCAGGTTTTCGGCCCTTATCACCCAGCATAGCATCGCTGGCGCTAACAGATTGGCAAAGTTCGACCCATCCTTTCTTCTTCGGTGGGGGTAGAAAAGGAAATGGTCAAGAGTGAAATTATTTATCACAGCAGGCTCGAAACAGAGAAGACCTGGCAGTTTTCTCTTGAGGAATATGCTGTATTTGTGTGTTATCTCCTACTTTGGCCAATCTGTTTCTGTGTGTCAGTGATAACACTTGAAAGATTTCCACTCTTCACCGTTATCATTCCAGAGACTGGTAGGAGACCATGTTGTCAAATGCCTAAATATCTTCATACCACATTATTTTAACATTTGAGTTCTTTCATTTATAAGACAATGAATTACGTGGCATTAATTTCAAGTCATAATTTACATTGACTCACAGTATTTTTAAGGAAGAGTTGCTAGAATTGCTTTCAAAAATGCAAACATCTGCAGAAAATGGACTTGCAAAAAAAAATTATTTATGAGATAAAATAGCAGTATCAAAAGCAATCATGCCTGTATGTGGAAGCCTTTTAGAAATACTGACAGTGTTTTGAGAATGAAAAATGAGAAGATTGTGAAGCTAATAACCTGTTAGGGTTTAATGATCCTCTCCCAAATATCTGTGTTAATGTTTCATACGTATTACATGAACTAGTTCTGATCAGCTGATATGATGCTGTTTTTCCCTCCAGTAAAGGGAAGAATCCTTTGAATAGCACCCTGCGGATGACTGATTCTCAAGAGTCAGCTCGTCTCTTCCGCCTCCATTGGCCTCTGTGGGAAAGCAGAGATGCTTGAGCCCTTCTGGGATGCATCCCTTACAGCAGTAAATTAAATGCCAAGGGATTCTATTTTTGACAATGTATAGGTGACCGAGGGGCTGTCATTGAAGTAAACTTCACGGATAGAGTTCTTAGTTAGGAGACGTTCACACAGGGGCCCCGGGGACAGGACTGTAGCTCAGGAGGGTGGCAGGGTGCGGGGAAAACACAGCGTCATCTGCAGTTCTGCAAAGCACTGCCAGTTTTGCTCTTCCTTAAACAATAAAACTGGTTTCCACTCTAACCTTGTGCAGGCTAATCGCTCGTGGCAGAATTTCTAAATAAATATCCTGCTTCTTGACTCAGATGATTGCAAAAGATGAGGTCATGCTGTTGATACAGCGTAGGAGCTAGAATGGCAACCTAGGAACAGTTCCCCTTTGCTACAAGGGAGTGTATTTCCTCTAACGCACAAGTTTTGATAATGTCTCGAGTGATTTTAGCTCAAAAACTATCTCGTGGTTCTCCCCAAGTCTTAAACTTAAACCGAAGAACTGCGGTTCTGCTGTGGGCACAACTCTAATTGCGCTTGGGAGGAGCTCTGATTAGGAGCCAGCTTTAGCCACCGTGTGGCTTCGTACTCCTCTGACCTCCCACCGCTTCCTTTTCCCATCTTAATTTTGCTATTGGTGCTAAACTGATGGAGAACCTGGTGTGATGGTGCCGTGGCTTCCTCAGGGTCCCATCTGCCTGCCTTCAGACAGAATGGGGGAAAGAGAGAGATTTCAGACAGGCAGAGCTGTGCCCTTCCCGGGATGTTCCTGGGACTCCCAGCCCTGCCTCTGAGCTGGCTCGCAGGGGCTCCTCCGCTCGGCCCCGTTCACTGGACTGTGCTGATTCCCAGGGGCAGAGCACTGCTGAGCTAAAAGACCCCTCCGCTACCTCAAAGCATCACAGAATGATTATTTGAGGGAAACGCGTGCTACCTTTGAGTTTAGATTTAAGTGCACTTGGGCAGGTGTGGTGTTGGTTCTGCACAGTTCACTGTCCATGCAAGACTGCTAGCAAGTTGCATTTTACTGCAAGTTTGGAGGAAAGAGCGAGATGCAGAGCAAGAACTGGTTTTCACGCATCTTTGTTGGGAGGGGGAAAAACCATTGGAATGATGACCACATGGCTGGCAGCTTGTGCCTACTGAACCTGGAGCAAATAAGCGTTGCTGGAACTTAATACTTCCATGTACTATAGGAGCTGCAGTAGAATATAACCTATGGTGCACAGTTAAGCACGAGCAGGCTGATGACCTGCATATAAAATGCATATTGGTAAACACTGAGCACCTTCTTATTTACTCAGGATTCTCAGCTCTCCCTTGTCTTAAAATGGAAATGCAAATACCGTGGTAACTCTGACTACTGTGAGCAGGAAACGCCAGTACTTAAATAGCTCCTGCTGTATAAGTCTTATTTATTGCTTCCGTTTTGAAAATTATTCTGGTTTTGCATGTGCTCTATTTTGAAGCTTTTCCTGAATGGCTTTGAAGTCTTTTGAAAGTTCTCTAGATCTTTTAAAACTTCAAAGATTGACAGCGTCTTCTTTCTATCCTATGTAAGGGATATGGTAGAACTGATCATTTAAGAAAAAAAACACATTAGAAAGACAGACCTTTTCTTTAAGATTCCTTAAACCATTCAGAGAACGTGTGCTTTTGCTAGAGGGAAAAGTCCATGAATGCTGTGAATAGTGTTTTACAAGCCATGTTTCCTCAGGACACAAAGAAGGCAGCAAGAGGAGGAAGCAGAAGCAGAGAGAGGAACAGAAGAAGAAGAAGTCAACCAAAGGGAGTTACTAAAATGGACTTCTCTGCTATGCCAATACCTTTATAATAATGACAACTTAATGTTACATTTGAGCACACCTCTTTTGTGTATATTTTTTGATTGTTCACACTGCTAGCAAGGAAGTGACTCATGTTTAAAACTGTACTAAAATTGCACTATGTTATTCTTTTTAGTTTCACGGAGTGGCTTTCTTGCCAGGCAGATTAGGGAATTCGAACGAGGCTGATCTTGGTTAGAAGTGTGTTATGTTTGCAGATTGGAAAGCGTTAAGAATTTCTTACCTCTTCCTCCCCTGGGACTAAAATGACTCTAGTCTAGTGTTTGTTGATTTGTTTTGTAGGATATAAAGGGTTGTGCAAATGCCTGTTTATTTGGTGACTCTAGCATCAACATCAGGCCTGTTGAAAGAAGAGTCCTATTCACTTGTCATTGGGAATGGGATTGAGACAGGAGCTCTTACAGGGTAACTTATGCAAGCTTAATAAGTGACTTCTATGGTTATTTTATTTTTTTCCCAAGCTGGGCAGCAAAGGTTTGTCCCTGCTATTAAAATGTTCCTTCATTTTAAATGGTATCATAAAGTTATATCCTCTGATTTTAAGAAACTTGGTGTAATGATGGTCTCCTGTAAGCACTCCTACTGATTTCCTTTAAGCGTAGTTGACTCCCGATGAATCATTTAGTGAAATCATTCCTTATTTTAAAAGTTTATTTTCAGAACCTAGAGACAAATGATCTAAGTGCTACTTTAAAACTGCTCTTTGTTTCTGCTGAGTAGGTTTTAGATAACAAATGTTTTTTCGGCATCCGTATAAGATTTTATCAAATTGTTTCTGCAAAGAACTTACACCTTTATTTATGAAAGCATTTTGCATTGGTTTTATTGCAGGACTAATTTTTTTTAGCTTGAAAAGATGTCTTCAATTTAAAAGAAATATGTATTTTATGGCAAGATTACTTCCTTGCTTCCCATACTTGTCTCATGTGCATGACACATTGCTTCTCTTAACCTTTTAGTTTGTACAGAGCCCTTCTGTTGCCGTAAGCATTTACCTGCATGTTTCTTGTCAGTATGTCGCCTCCTCTTTTTAACCTCCGGGTAGGAGTTATCAGCTTATGGTTTTGTTTTGTTTCTTTTGTCTTCCTCTTGCCAATATGGTGTTGATGTAACAGACTTAAACCTGGCAATATTGAAAGTCCACAGTTCCTGGAGAAACTCACTCATCCTAATGTTTAAAAGATGTAGGAATGCACGCAATGGTGTAAGGAAGAAGCTAAACAGAAAAATGAAGTCTGCATTCTAGCATGGTTTGATGGAACAAATTCTGGTGTCTCTGGTATCTGAACAGTTTAGCTTCAAATGCTTACATTACCCAATGTAACCCTACGCAAACATATAACCGTACAGGAACTCTGTTAGGGTATTTAAATTATGGTTAATATGAAATAAGGCTGAGTACTGGTTTTCTGTCACTTAAGTACCACTTTCTTTTTGTTTTGTGCAGTGTTACTAATATTTAAAAATAAAGAAAATTCTCCTTTATACTTTGTCCTCTTGCGCTGTACTGTAGACTGGAGCTGGCATCAGTTGTTCGCGTTGAGTTTCAATTAAAGCTTGGGCTGTAAGCACAAGGGGGAGAGTCTGCATTCACAAAACGCCCACAAGCATACCGAGTTATTCCTTTTGCTAAATCCATGAGCAAGTCGATACAGTCCCTGTGTCTAGTGGCTGATACTGGAACACGAGGGTTCGTTCTGGTTGGAAACATCGCTGTAAGGAGGGTGTACCTCAAACGGAGCTTGCACATTCGCTGTGCAAGGAACATTCACACTGGATAATACCCAACACTTTGAATTGCATCCCATTTAGTATGCTTTCCGTACTCTGGGAGAAGTCTCCCCCAGTACGTATGCCCATTTTAAGCTATTCGTGCTCTTTATTTGTTGGGAAAATGGCACATGCTCTGGAAAAGCAGGAGAGGTGGAGGTAGGCAGAGGTGACACCAGCGTAGGGCTGGTCTCCCCCGGGCTCTCCCTGTGCTGTGAGCAGCCTCACGTCATCGGACAGAGTGGCTCCGGATCAAGAATGTGCCCTGAAGAGTTAGAGCAGACCGGGATTTGGTACATAAATATCTTCTTGACTCTGATCCCTGTGTTAGGCTTGAAGGAGGAGGATAGAGCATTAATTAGTCAGGAGACCTGAAGGCAGGCTCTAAATTAGTTAGGAAGCCTGTCTTACCAAGAGCATCCTTATTGCACTGGAAAGGTGCTGGCAGGCTTGCAGCTGGGCTCCTACACCCTGTGCTTCCTGCAGGGAGAAGCTCCTGGGAAAGAGTTCCCACAGAAGGGAACCATGGGCATAATCTTTCCTGTAACTACCTAGAATCTGCCCAAGCTTGCCCAGAAATTAAGGCATGTGGGCCCATGGCCATTGAGCTCGCTTCCTTCCTTCAGCCTGATTATTTCTGGATTTTACCTGAAAAGTGACTGCTTAACTGAGCACCACGAAGCAGGGTTGTCAGCCTGGTGTAGCGCCGTGCTTACGTGGCTATGGTGCTTGCAGGACAGCCTGGACATGGTGCCACGTATGTATGAGCAAGCACGTATGTGAGGTCTTTGTATCCCAGCGCATCCATGTGCCAAAGGTGAAGGCTGCATGGTTACTTAAAGTATGTGTTGGGGCAGGAAAAATGCAGGTGGGTGTGAGACACCACAACTGATAACAGATGATGCTGGCCTAAGAGTGACTGTGAATAAATGTATTGTGAAAGTTGGAGAAAGATTCATGACCATCCTACACTTCTGTGGAAGAGCTGAGGACAGAAACAGAGCTAGTTTAAATACAGACCTGACGTGATTTATAAAATGTATTGCAAAGTGATGCTTTACAGAGCAGATACCTGGGCTCAGGGACCCAAGTGTTTTCAATCCCTTTTAGTATCCCATAAGAAAATTAAATTATTAGGGTAGAGAACACACAGTGAGTTGAGTAACAGCATAATTAAAATGATACACTGAAAACAAAACAGTTTTATCTTAAGATAGTGGGACACAATCGCGAACAAGCAAAATATGGACAGATAAGAGTTCCTGCTCCTCACTTGGAAGCTGCCACTACGGAAATGGTTTAAATTCAGTTGTTTTTCCACACCTTTTAGAGATGTGCACAGTCTGCTCTTTGAACTAAGGTTTGGCAAGACTTTGATCTTAAATAAATGATCTCAGAGAGTGTAGGTGTCAAAATGATAAAAATGTATTTTTCAAGTTTTTGCCCAGTCTCTACTCGGTGTGGCTGCCCACCTCCGTAGGCAGCTTTCAGACCTGTAAATCCTACTTCTACAGGTAACACAAAACTCAATTTTTCTCTGTCAGCTCTGCTGCCTTTACAGACAATTGCTTTTTTCCCATATTTCCCATATTTCATGTATTTGTTGAAATAACACACCAAAAAGATGCTTCTGTTGAAAAGAAGAGAGTCGGATACCTGGAAAATGTATAATAATCACTAGGGAAGCACTAAACTGCCTGTTTTCCCAACCACATCTGAAATGTGTGACTCATACCCACTTGTTCTTCAGGAACATTCCTAGACATGTGCCACCAAACCGGTGCCTATCAAGTGGTGGGATTAGCTTGTTACTGTATTGCAGGTCATTGTTCTATTCTGCCTATACAGAAATGTATTTGTTCCATGTTTTTTCCTTCGTTTTTGTGTGCCAGCTGCACGGGAGTGTTTACTCCTGGGATGCACAGGTTAGTCCTTCCTGCATTTCAGATCTCAGTTATCTCCCTTCATGTGCAGTCCTGCTCCTTCGTGTCCAGACTTAGCTCACGTTTTAGCGCTCGCTCACGTTACCTTGCTTGGGGAGCACCTTGCTGCCCTGTAACTCACATATTGATGGGGGGGGGCGGGTACAATTGCCCAATTAGTAGTAGTGGTGGTACAGTTAGGTATATTCTTCACTTCCCAACGAGCAAGTTAGAATCTGGTCTTAAGAGACTTTTTTATCACTATTTGCAAAGCTTTGTTCATTACTACCTGTAGCACTGAAAACTCCCGGCAAGGCAAGGCAATTTTCCTCTCCACTGATGAGAATGAAAACAGGGCACTAAAGCCACAGACAGATGCTCAATTTTAATAAATGTTCATATTTGAAACTATGACCGATTCAGCTGCCCTGTGTCAGCACACTTTGACTTCTCACAAGTTTTTCTAGCCAAAAAGGACTAGGTGGGGGGGTTGGGAAGTGTCAGGTTTGTTAAGTACCTTGTTGGTGCCCTCTTGGCCACCAGCTGTTAACTACTGACAGCGGGAGCGGCACTTCCAAAGCGGCTGAGCTGACCCGAGCTGACATGTCCAAGCGTGGGGTAGGTTACGTTGCTGCTCCCGTCACAACAAGCAGAAACTGCTCACGTCGTTTGGCACATCTTGAACTCAGTGTCAAGTATCCCAGACTTCCCTTCTGCCTCTTCCAGAAGGCCTCACGTTGTCACGGCCGAGCCAGCCCAACAAGCAAGAGGCGAGTGCGAGAGGAAGACCAAAACACATGCTCGCGTAACGACAACTCTGAATGCTTGGATTTCAGGAGAACGCCTCCATGTCTGCCTAGAAGTGATCACAGGTTTTCTAGGATGCCTCCAAGGAGGGAACAGGACCTCACTGTGCTGGCTGGTTGTTTAATTGCATCTCTTCAATGCCTGTTTCCATTGGCATGCACATACACCTTGCTACTTAAACAGCATACATAATTTTTTCCATCCCTTCTTTGGGAAATGATCATCCTTTGGTCCATGAAGAGCGGTGGCTTACTTGCTCTTTAGGCTGCCAGTGGTTGCAATTTAATGAAGTTTTATGATATGGGAGGTGTTATTTTTACATTATCTCAATATTAGATAGTTACAGGTGGGAAAATTTCTTTAACTTACAAAACAAAAATTACTTCCAGGTTTTTAAGATGGAAGCTAACAGTGCAAAATGGTAGATCACTCCAAAGCCAGTAGGCAAAAGTACACTTTCTTAAAAGTAACATTCTTAAATGTTAAATGTTAAAACTTATGAAATACATGTTTCTGCCTGATTTTTGGAGTTCGCATTTGTGACATCTTTGGATGCTTTCACATGTTAAGCTGAGCAGTGCTGGTTGCATGTTGCTACGTGAGACCAAGAGACAGGTTGGAGCTCCTTTGAGAGACTGCAGGCTCAGAGCTGAGGAAAGGAAGGAGCTCTCAGGAGTCACTTCCCACGGCACCTGGAAGGGACACTCACCAAAGGTGCGTGACTTGATCCTGGCAGCAGCTGCAAGCCACAACCTGCCGTACCGATAGTGCTGTGACAACATGGGTTTCACTGCTTCAGGATTCCAGGCGAGGAGGTAACCAGCACTAGAGCCTTCCCAGTGAGTCACGCTTTATATCCATAAGAATGATATGTCAGCTACCTGGCCCACTGTCCTGTCTTTGATAGTGACTAATGGTGGATGCCTAGGGGAGAGCACAGGAACAGGCTAAGCGTGTAATTATACCTCATCAGACTGTTTTCCCAGCTGCGGCACTCTGTGCATCACAGGCTCCTGCATCCAGAAATCTTTCTGTTGCCCAGTATTTTTTTCCACTGACTTGTTCAATTGCCTCTTAACCCCGAAAACTGCTCGGCACCCAGTGTCCTATGGCAAGGGATTCCTCCCCGACTGTTGGGTCAAGAGACATCCCCTGTGTTTTAAACCTCTCTCCTGTGAACTTCTTTTGGTTTCCTCACCTCCTCCCTCCTGACATTGGAAGAGACACGGAACACCACAACCTCATTCCCCTTTCCCATGCCACTCATGATTTTACACATTTCGCTCATGCCAGCCTTTGGCTAACTCTTTTATGGCTCAAGAGGTCCAGCGTATTGAACCATTCCTTGCAGAAAAGCCATTTCCCACCTTTGATCACCCTCTCACTTAGGTTAGGAAAGCTCGTTAAACAGCGGCTGTCCCTCAGCTCCATACATTGTGATGACCGCTTGGATGAGCATGACTAGCATTTTAGCAACTTGCTAATACCCCATCATCAGTCTGACAGAAAGACAAAAAGGCCACGCAAAGCCCAGGACGCAGGAAGAGCAGACCAACTCTTGAGACCCGGCTCCGATGCCCGCAGTCTCACCAGGCTCTCACGGGCTCTGCAATGAGAACGCATGAGCTCATGGCAGTGATGGTATCTCCAGAGCGCGGTCCCACACACCTTTACCCTCCTTCCCACCCCCTCAGATGAAATTACGTCACGGGACATTCCTTGGCGGCTGATGGGACGCGCCACCTCCTGACTCAGGCGCAGCTCCTGCCGCCGCTCGTCGTTCCTCAGCCTGCAAGCGTTAACTGTCTCTAACGCGGCTGGGCCGGCCGGCTGGCAGCACACGGACCGGGGAGTAAGTGCTTTATCGTAAGTAGCGCCTGGTGTCGCCAGTGCCAGTTTGCCGGCTCCCACGGAAAACCGGCGCTGGCTGTTTGATCCCTGCCAACCAGGGAGACGGGTCTGGTGACCTTGGGAAGACACCTGGCTCCTGGTGTGACACATCCCTGCAGGCAGCGCCTGGAGACGTGGGCAGTGCCACTCCACACGTCCCTGATTTCTGTAGCGCTGCCCGTGGCAGCACAACAGCTTTTCCACTTCCAACCCCTTTTTGTCCAACATGCGGATGATATTTCTCATGTGTAGCAATCTGGGCTGTGACTCTCCCTGTTCCCCTCAGCATCTTCTGTGCAGGGACAGCTGTGCACAAGTGTTCGCTTACTGGGCTTTAGGGTCACCGACGTCATTTGGGAAATCTTAAACGTCTGGGGAGTTAGTTATGAGGAAACGCCAGTGATGGTAGGGAGCATCCAGCGAGACGGGAGGGTGCAGGACATTAAACACTGATTCTCAAAGTGCAATGTCAAAATTGGCTCGTTGATCCAATCCCCCAAAAAGGTCGTGTCAGGATCTGTCGAAGCTCGGAGTGTGTCTGGCTCTGCAGTTCTGGTTCAGACCCAGCTCCACTTTAAATACGATTTTGCCCGACAGGTTTTCCATCCGAGAGCAGACACAGGCTGGAGTGACAGGTAACCTCTGCTCGCCATGCCTCTGCTCCAGCAGACAGCCCTGCTGAGGTCTGCGGGAAGGAACTTTTTGGGTGCACCTGAGCCCATGGCCTCTTCTTTCTCAGCAGGTTTCAGGTTTGGTGGTGGTGGTTTTTTAATCAACAAAATGACTTCCCTCGGAACCACAGATTTTTCTATCATGAATACTTAGGAAAATATTATTCAGCTCGTGTAATGCAAGTCTCAGGTTGCATTAGGAGATGGGATGTGATAGAACATGATGGTAATGAGTCACCTCGTATCATGTTTTATTGTGATGTGTCAGCTGAGAAAGCTAGAGAGCTATAGGTGTTTCTACCAGCCCAATTATGAAACAACCGCTGGTTCATGCAGAGATTACTAAGTTTTTCCTGGGCTAGTTAGCAGATAGGTTTAGATCTGTGGTTTAGCAATGTTTTAAGTTGCTAACAACGTGCTGCTTCAAAATCTATTTTCCACCCAGGGAAGTCATCGGTCTTGTGTTACCAAGGGTTAACCTTGCTCCAAGACTCCAGTCATCTGGACAACACTGTCTCTCCCAGCAGACACGAAAGTTCATGACATATTGTCTTTATTTTAGGCCTACTTTCTGCTGGCATTGACTAGAAGAGGGTGATGATGCCATCGCCTGTCACTGCTGTAGAACTGAGACTATGAAGGCATGATTTGGGAAGTCAGGAGGTTAGAGGCTGGTCCTACACTTCTCAGTTTAATCCAGAGAATGACAGATGCCCAGACACAGGCAGAAAAACTCAAAAGGGTTTTCAAGGTAGGCTTTTCACTTCCATTACTGCTGGCTGCATTGCTGGCGGTCATTAAGAAGAAGCACGCAGGACACTGCAGGACATCACACCAGGCCTGGGTATGAAATTGTGTTTATGGAATGCGGGTGGTGGAATTGGTGGAGGCCAATGGGTCTCAGTCCCTCTCTCTCCATCACTGGTCTGGTGAGACCTTCAGCCAACTCCTTTGCCTCCTGCTGAAACCCCTGGATTTTCCAGGGCTGCCCAAGCAAACAGTCGCTCAGCTGGGCAGTCTGGAAGTATCTGGTGTAGGTGATCTGCTATGGTGATGGTGGGTGAGGCCTTTTTTTTAATACAGTCAGGTAAATTTTGAGAATAAGGATTTATATGTTCAACGCCTCTTGTTGTACTATTTATTTTGAATGTGAGTGAACTCAGCGGGGGGCTGCAGTTTCTTGCCCCTGACACAGGGGACAGACTCGGGGCAGGTATACGTGTCCCCTCTCCCACAGCTCTGTGGCTTCTGCTGCCTGTGACTCTTCGGCAGTCCCCATCCCTTTAGCCCTCCATCTCTCTGCAGCAGAAAAAGTCAATTCAGTGAAATGCTCTGGGGCTTTTGCTGTGTCAATGAACAGAGACCAGGGCAGGTCCTTTCTCTTCATTTTTATACCATGGTTTGAACTTCCCTGCTCTAAAGTGTCGGTCTCGCACCTTTAACCCCTTGCATCCCTGGTTGGAAGCGAGCGTTTCCTAGCGGGGCTGTAGATGCTTCAGAGGAGGCATGTGGGGAGGGAAGCTGAATAATGGAAATGTTAACAGACCTTTCATTACACATCCGATACACCATTACTTAATTTCTTTGCTTTTGTCTCCTGTTTTTATAGGGTTTTTTCCCCCTGATCAATAGCATTCATCCTACTCAGTGAGCAGGCTTGATACTGTTTTTATGGTGTGAAAATTACTGTTGCTTTGACTGGCTCCTATTACCAGGTGACACCGCTTGGCAGAAAACAATGAATCTTCCTATTATTTGGAAAATAAATGTGATTTATGGGAGCAGCAATCGATAGTGGTCTGCATCTTGCCGTCAGAGTGCTTGCTTTCTTGAAATAAGGCTTTTACCTTTGGAGTGTGAAGGCTGTTTATCTGGTGCTGCGGGGCAATTTATAATCTATATTTTTTAATCTCAGCTTTTATTACGAATTTTTAAAAAGATGATGACAAAGGAAACATATGTTGTCTTTTTAAGGGTTTGATGCCTATGTGGAAAGCATTCGAGTAGGTGTGAAGTTAAGCATGTTGGCAGGGAAGGACATGTTGTGGATACTGGAGGTGCTGGAGGGAGGAGGAGGAAGGGGAAAGCCGGCCACCAAGCGCCTGCTATCGCTTCCCTTCACTCACTGGAGAGATGATGGGCAACAATGAGGATTTATTATTAAAATCCCACAACACTGATAATGAAAAAATGGACCAATTTAGCATCAGGGAAGCAGAACCGCTTCACCCGATAGCTGTGCAAGACGTTACCTAGAGATGCCTGGGGAGACCCGTGAGGCTGTTCCCGGTTTTTCTGTTCATTCTTGCTCTCTTGTAGCGACCTCTCTGCTGCCTACTAGCTGGCTATAGCTATTGTGGGCAAACTCTGCTCCCAGACAGCGCAGGTGTGGGTCCTCTTCCTCCAGTGCCTGTGCTGAGAATGTCTTGCGCTTCTTGATGAGCTGGTAAATAAAGAGCTTACCTATTGGGGGACACTTACTGTGTCTCTCTTAGGACAAAGGAACTAAGGGAGCTCAGTGTCACTTTGGGTTTTGCTTTTTTTTTTAAAAAAAAAAAAAATAGAAGTGGTTGCCAAGTCCCCCCAACTCCAGCATATTCCAGGTAGCATTGGATTAACAGTGATTTAAACTACAGCTCTGGTGTATTTATACATATATATGTATGTGTATATATACATATATACATATATCAGCACCATCTGGAGGCAATTACAGTTGGGGCCAGACCCTGAGCTTTTCCCTGTAATTGCGTTTCCTGTGCCAAGGAAGAGTGGACACAGCGCCCAGCACAGCAGAGCTGAGGGTCACCTCAGCCAGTCCCAGGGACCCCACACCTCCAAGGATGGACGTCCTGGGAGAGCTGTGATGCCCCAAACCCCCAGATGTTGGAGAGCCGCCCAACTGATTCCAGTCCCAGGGACCCCACACCTCCAAGGATGGACATCCTGGGAGAGTTGTGATGCCCCAAACCCCCAGATGTTGGAGAGCCGCCCAACTGATTCCAGTCCCAGGGTTGAAGTTTTCACCTCCTGAGGATCAAATTTAACCTCAGCAAACAATTCTGTCCTACAACACACAGCCTAAGGGGCCGTGCTTTTTGCAAAATTACTGGTGAAAGAAGCCTTGCTTCCAAAAAGGCACATCTACACGAGAGGATGAACACTATTACTGCTGCACAAAGGGCCAAAGACACGGGGTCCAAATTATTTCTCTGTATAGAACTGAGCTCCTCAGAAAGAGTTAACCAACAGATTTTTGTTAAGGTATTTTGACAAAGATGAATGTTCCCTTAGGAAGGAGGTACATCAGACAGGAAAAGGTTGATCATTAATTTTAAAAAGTCAATTTTCTGTCAGGTAAAGTTTTATTTTGGACATCATAGCATCATAGCAATCACAGCATCATTTAGGTTGGAAAAGACCTTTAAGATCATCAAGTCCAACCATAAGCCTAACACTACCAAGTCCAGCACTAAACTATGTTTTACTATGCCTTCCTGCTCGCCTTCTTTCTCTGCTTTGGGGCTGATTTCTGGTCAAGCTGAAGTGAACACCTGAAAGTTGGTTTTTTTCTCTGTGGAAATAAATATGCACGCAAACATATACACATTTGTACGTACCTTACGTAACATTCTGGATATTTTCAACTACTTTTCTTAGGCCAAGAGGATGGAGACTGTACTAGCAGCTAGGAGGATGAAGCAAACTGGAATTGCCTTTATCAGTCTTAATAAAGTGGAATCGGCAGTTTTCTGAATATGTTTGTGCAGAGCCTTTAATTTTCAGGCCTTTGAATTTATGTTCAGGTAGTGCCAGACACTGGAGTAATCCAACCCTGATTTGGGTCTCCTTAGCAGAATGCTTTTGTTTTACGGTCAGGAGGGGATTATTATGAAAATCTGGTCTGCTACTTTACATGAGCCCCTATAACGTCACTTAATGATGCCTGCATCGAAGTTATGATCTCATGGCAAATGCAGAGTGTATCTCATAGAGAAACACCCAGCCACAACTGGAATAATTCTCTCTTTCAAGCATCATCCCTTAGAGAACGTACTTTGGTTTACTCGGTTCCTCAAACAGCAGCTTCTTCTGGCTGCAGTATCTTTTACACAGGTAGGACCATCTCTGGCCTGAGTTAAATATAGGGTTTGTGCTGAGTTAGCTAGAAGGAATGGGTTTCAGTGGGTAAAATAGCACAAATACAGCTGCCAGGGTAGCTATAATTACACAGACTTTGATAAATATAATTACACTGTTGTTAAAAGGACTTCGGTGTAGTTTATTTCTTCGACTTGCAAGAGTTGGATAGAGATAGAGAGCTGTCAAAGGGAGTGCACGGTTTTGTTTCCTTATCTGAAATTAGAGCCCCAGGACACAGCTGTATTCTTGTACTTTGAAGATTAATTTAAAATAAATACCATACTTTTTATATCAGGCTCTTTCCTTCAGTCTGGCATTTTTGTCACATGGATGTACTTGTCGCAGGTGCAGCTTTTCCTGCTGCCCCACTTTGGAGAGGATGTATTTGTGTGTGTTTACCTGGCTGGTGGTGCAGGACTCAGCACTCTGTGTTTCGGCACTCTGTTCTAGTGACAAGTACCTTTGCTGGGATAATGACACAGGAACTTGAAGAGGTGTTATACATTAATTATACCAACACAGATAGTGTGAGGTAAAATTCTGGACTTATTTAAGGCTTGCCACATGTAACATAAATAAGCTATTGCTGTGTGTATCATCACACTGAATCTTACTCTTAAAGGATACTTTATTTTGATCGGCAAAGAGAATAGCCAAGTTACAGAAGTGCCACGTTGCTACCTCAGAATCTGGTCATAATTTGGTAACTTTATCAGGATGTGTCCTCTATAAAAGATCCTGAAAAGGTCTTCGTATTTAAATTAAACCTTGTGAAGTGCACAATGCTTTTCTGAATGCAACTAACCATTCCTTAATTTAGCCCTGGCAGTTGCTGTGCTATTTGCACTACCATACAATGATATTCAGTGAATTAAATCATGATGTGTCCTTCCAAGTGCAGTGGTGAAGAAATCCCATCAACCCACGTTACCTTAAGGCAGCCTTTGCCAACTAATTTGTATTGCTCCAAACGTGGAGCATTTTACTGTGATAAGGTAACTCCGATACTTACATAGTAAACCCCCAAATCCGGCTATCACTTACGAGCCTAGAAGGAGCTTTGCTCCACAAAGCTTAATGTACTCCCGTCAGGTTCCTGACTTCATAAATAAAGCAGCGCTCTGCGTTTCCCCTCGGAAGAGGGTGTTGTGTTCCTGACTCTCTTGTCAAATTGAAACTGTTACTAAAACAGCTTTTTGGCATCAGCCAAGAGCTTTCTACTTTGTGACCTACCTCATCCTCATTTGTGACACAGCTGAACTTCCTAGCACCTTAGCCTAATTTATCAGCTTTGTAAAAAATCTGTTATGATTTCTTCTTTAGAGTCCTTCTGGTCTTCTGCAGTTCCTGAGCATTTGGAGCTGCAAAAAGTATTAATCGGGAAGAGCAATTTTTGCCAGAGGAATCAGCCTTTACAGATACGAAGTTCAAAGCTGGAAATTTGCTGGAGTGAGGGTGGTCTGGAGGCGGAGAGTGGTTTGATGTATGATACATGGCCACATTACAAACGTAACTCTGCACTTGAGAAGGCAGCTTTCATGGTTAAGAAAGTAGCCTGGGACTTGAAGGACCTGCATGCAGTTCTTGACTCCACTCCTGCCTTCTTGAGTCAATCTTAAAATAGCTACCAGTCAGCCTATCTCTCTGTTCCTTGTGTATAAAATAAGGTGATTTAACTCCTTTCTCTTGCACTTCATTCAATCCATTTAGCTCATTAATTCTTCAGGCCAGGAACTCAACCACGTTGTTTCACAAGGCAACCACAGAGAGAAATAACATGAAGCAATACAGATTAAACAGCCTTGTAGCTTATAAAAATGAAATTCAACCTTACAGAGCACTCCCCCCTTACTACCAATACTGAGCCAACACGTCCCTCCCTCTCCCTTAAATCTAGACGCACCAGGGATGGGGATGGGTGAGGTCTGCTAAGTGCCCCACTCCACCCTTCTGCCGGTAGCTCTCGTCGCATCCCCGCTCATTCTGCCTAATTGTATTTGCAGTGCAAGTATTTGCACAACCACAGCCATATCCGAGGACTTTCCCAGAGATAAGGGGTTTTATTTCACTTCCATCCAGAGCTATCTGCAAAATAATGTAATTAGTTCATCCCATGTTTGTCAAGAGAAAACAAAACAGAACAGCTTCAACGGTATTTGGAGGAACAACACATTCCTGCCCTTTGGCATAATTCAACCTATAACTCCTTATCCAGCTGTTCCTGTGCTATGATGTCCACCACTCCGGGATGTGACACAAAGCAGGGCTATAGGAAGATAACATCCTGATTTAGAGGAAAACTTCAGCACATCTGTCACAGGAAAAGTTACTGAACTCCTTCAATTATTTATCTTCGGCATTTGTGACATACGTTTTTGTAGGTACTCACATTTTCCGGGCTCCGTCTAGTGCAGTAGCAACGTAACCGGTTCTCTTCTGGCTTTCCTTCAGCTCTGCCCCCATCACGCTGGATGTGAGTCCCACTGGAGTGGAACAGACTCCGTAACTGTTCTCTGTGAGGGGTTTAAATATATTTTCCCGCTTGTTAGACAAACCTGATGTAACCCTAACTATCCAAGCCAACTAGTGTGGTAAAAAGATGCCGTAAGATCTCAAGACTCCAGAGCAAAAGGAGAAACATTTAAAAAGGCCCCCAAACCAGCTACCTTTAATGGAATTAGATAGCTTAGTTAAATAAATAAGAAGCTATTGCTTGCGGAAAAAAATCTCAGTGATTTCCCCTGAGGTAAAATCAGTAGAGCAAAAGAAAAAAAAAAAAAGTCCAAAAAAAAAATCCCTCACCATAAACCCAAAGGGACTTGTCAGCTCTACGGCAGAAATTGGAGAGACCACTCAAGCAAGAAGAGGATTAGGCTATCTCCTATCAAAGCATGCATGGGCTGGATTTTTACAGCAACTTAAACAGAAAGTGGTGGGGTTTTGGGTTTGGTTTTTTTCCATTTCCAGCTGTGGCAAAGACTGGAAGAAAAAATATACACAATACAGTCCCTAAGGTAATGTTTTTCCAGTGGGACCAGTGCCCACGTCGTCCTTCTAGGTCCATCAGCTTTAACAATTATAAAACTGCTCCACTTTGCACAATGACCCCAAAGGCAGTGTGAAACATTTACACCTTTGGTTAAATCTACAAAGACCCACGTCCCACGGTGCTGAACGTGAAAGCGAGCCGGCCTGGCCGTGAGCAGGAAAAGCCATAGTTGGTGACAAAGGGTCCTGGATGCTGCCTGATGCTGGAGAGCTGGGAGCAGCTACGCTGCCACGAATCCTGCCTCCTAATCCCCTCTGACCTGTGCTCCTGATCCCAGATACATCAGCGCTCAGCTATTTTGAATCTGCTCAGGCTTCCAAAAATACCAGGCATGCCCTGAGCATACTCACATTAGCACAGCCTCCGCCGTGAGAACGCGGTACAAGCTTGTTTGCTCTGTGCTAGGAGCACCGCGCTCGCCCGCCCCGCCGCCTCCCCGCCGCTGCAAGACAAGACTCTGTCCACAAGTAGCAGAAATTGGGAAAATTATTACTGGACTGTGAATAAATGATTCCTTATTAAAACTTACAATTTTTTCACTGAGCCTTCAGCTTTTCGGACTGTGCCTCTGCTCAAGCGTGTAGTGGACTCTAAGCATTATGAGGACGGGGCTGATTACTTTGCTGCTGTACGGTCCTCAGCTCTGGCACGAGTCACCTCGTTGCTGTGGTCCTCTTCTTCTTTATGAGATCCTTCCAGGTACCGTCTCCTCTAGGCTCAGTCCAGCTCCCGCCCTCTCTTCTTCATTCCTGCAACTTCTCAGGTTGGGCTGGGGACAGCTTTCAGGGGGCACAGACAATCTCACTGCCATTTGGCGTGTCCCTTGCCTTACTTATTATATGGCTCCTGCAGTCATTTTATAGTAAATTATGCCAGGGCTGCAAAACTGGGCATCCTCACTTGCCCATCTTCAGACCCGCTGGTGCACTGTGGGTTCAGTGACTGGTCCTTCCCTGTCACACTGTGATTCAGCCCCGTGCCCACCATCTGCTTTGTGTCTTCAACCAGTTTTCCCCTAAAGAGGGAACAGATACGGTTTTAATTTGGAGTCTCCTTCTGGGCTTTCAACTCACTCTTTTAAAAGTTATTAATTCCAGGACAGACACAATTTTCTCTCTCTTTTTCAGCCTTAGAATCTGGCGCTGTTGAGGTAATGTGTCTCTGTCTGTCTAGCTTTTAGTTATAAAGTCTTTGCCACTATATAACTGTCTCTTTTTCTTTTTCTATTTTTTTTCCTTGCAACTCTATTGCCAGCTGGAGGAAAACTGTTATCTCCTTCCTACGGGCAGGGCATGAAGAGATAAAAAAGCAATTCCAATGCCAAAGCTCAAAGTCCACCTGCCCAGCCTTCAGCCACCGCTCTTCCTTGTCTAAACCTGACAGTGTCCTAAGCCTGGAGCCTCCTCGGGTTCTCCTTGGAGATCTGCCTAAACATCCCTACATGTTTTGCATTCAGAGACACACCACCATCAAGTCCATGCAGCAACCTGCGCTCCTGCTGGTAGTCACCAACGAGGTGCTCTGTGCCCATTTTCACCTTCAGAGCCTACCCCGAGGAGGGCCATATTCCTAAAGATGCTCTCCATTTATGCTCAGCAGATGAAACCTTCTGCTGGGACAGAGTAGTTGCAGGCTCACATCCCTCAGCTGCCTGAAGGTTTCACAGCATTATCTTCCACCCACAAGGCTCTTCTCTTGGAGGGAAGAGAATAACTGGGCATCTTTAAAAAAGCTATTCAAGGATGTCATACAGCATGGGAAAACTTCAGCACAAGAATATACCTAAAGACTCCTACAGTCCATGAGCACTGTGAGCACCATGCAATGGGCCCCATAGGTGTGCAGCAGTAACCTTGCCTCCGAGATGTCACATTTTGTAAAAAACGCTAGACTTGACCTCAACGTCTACCATCATGTCCTGGTTTGAGCTAAAACAGGACCAATTTTGTTTAGTAACTTTACTTTTTAGCCAGGCCTCTTCTAACTGCTGAAATTACCAGCATGTTGTGCAGAAGCTGTTCACTCTCAGAGTGATGAGACCCATGTTTATAGTTGATGCCAAGGAATGGGATGCAGAGCGGCTCTTGCTTATCCTTATTGCTGTCACACCCAAGGGCAGCCAACTTTGTTATTTGCCCCATTGGAGGGTGGGAAGCGGAAAAGCGTAGAGGGGTCACACCTGCGGGGAGGAGCGGACAGGACAGGTGACCCAAAACTGACCAACAGGGTATTCCATCCCATCTGCCTCATGCTCAGTATAACAGCTGAGGGATCAAAGCGTCAGCCCTCTTTCTTCAACGGCCGGTGTCCAAGGAGGACTCTGTTTGTCTGCCTTTGATCCCAATCCTGAATCCAGATCTGGAATCCAGCTCCTGTCTGTCACTGAGTCCAGCCTGGGACTTCCCCAGTGCCAGCTGGTGACGTGTTCGTCATCCTGGGAGCTTGATATGGTTTTGTATATATTTCATTATTTTCTTTTTATTATTTTTATTACTAGTATTTCATTAAAGTAGTTTAGTTCCTTCTAAACTCTTAAGTCTCTCTTTTTCTCTCTCTCTCTCCTGCCTCCCTTCGAAGTGGAGCAGGAGAGAGAGAGAGCATCTGTCGTTCCACCGGATTGGGCCAATCCGGCCCAAACCACGACACATCAGCAGAGTCCTCTCCATAGCAGAGCCTCATGTGGAAGTGGGTTTTCTTAGCCCCTTCCCCTACAACACTTTGCAGGGTCAGTTTACCTTATCTTGGTGCTGTTCCCTAAGGTGTCTGGCTTGCAACAGTGCTCGTTTTCGGTATCAGAGTGCCCAAGTTCTGCTTATAAATCTAATCCTGAGTAACTCACCCAAGTTAAAATAGAGAATTTATTCTGAAGCTAAGATATCAATCCAGTTTGAATTTACATCACCCCTTTTTAACCTCAAGACTTATAAATACAACTGCCTCAGTATATGACATATTATCAAAGAGTATTCAAGGATGCTATCGATCTACACATGGCTGTAGCAAGGCTAGCTGTAGTAAAGAATTCATTGCTCAATATGTGGTTAAAATAAATTCCGTATCTTTACAAGTTTATATATTCAGGTTCAGGCATTTTATTACGACTGGTGCCAATGATAAGCTCTCAAAATAAACATACGTGTACTGTTCTATATTGTAAGTAAAGTGACCATAATCCCCACTCTGCCTAGTTTTCCTGTTTTGAAAATTCTTCTAACCACGACACCAGGATTTTGTAGACCAGTACCGCCTTCCTTGAATTATTTCAGATGAATAATTCTGATGCCAGCAGAACTCACCGCCCCAGAAAATCCATTCATACTTTAAAAACTTAGAAGAAAATCAGAAATTTGCCAGTTCCCAACTGTCATTTGCTCCTTATAGCCTACTTTTGGAGCACTGCCAGAAGCTCTCATCAGTCTGTTTGTGATGTATACATGGCTCTTTCAGCATAACGTGGGGCTGGGGACAAGACATAGGCACATGAAAATAACGGCTGCTGATTTCACTATCAAAATGCTCTTTGACCTTGACCCTTGGCTGGAAACCACTATTTTATTAATTTAAGTCTCATGTTGTCTCTTCTCTTTACTTGAAATACATGTTCTGTGTAGGCTTTATTACTAAGTATGGGTTATGGCTTTCACAAACTGGGAAAAAAAAATCACACTGTTAGCATGACACCCCCAAACACCAATCTGTCTGCTGGGCTTCTCATGGGAGCTAGTTACTCTTTGCACCATCTCAGCACCTTCCTACTGACCCAGCACAGGAGCAGAACTAATATTAGAAAGCGCTAAGCTCACTGTTAGTGTAGAATAATTTTATTTAAAACCACTAGCCTAAATCCCAGTTGAATTTATTTGCCGAAACATGAGCCCTTGGTGTAGCACAGATACCATTTTCTTGTGTGAAAGCATAGATTCTTGCTTAGAAAGATTTATCTGATATTAATGACATAGCTGCATTTAGATTGCATGAATCAGTACGTGCCATAAACTGCTTGAACGCTCGTTAAACCTGATGAATTAAATAACCCTCCTGGGCTGGAGAGAGATATTGCTGTTATAGTTTATGATATATCATATATCACATCTGTTTGTTATTGTTCTACCCGTGCTATTTTATGGGTAAAAGTAGTAATGCCAGCAGGAGTAATTCCCGCTTATTTTGGAAGAAACAGCTGCTCTGCAAACAGGAGACAGTGCGAAAAGCCTGGAAATCGGGAAATCTGCTGGAAATCTCTCTGATAGCCTGAGGAAGCGCTGGAGGACTTGTCTATATGGAGAAAGAGCCCGCAGATTATTTTTATGGAGTAGTTTTTATGCTGTGGGTTGGTTTTTTTACAGTAAAACAACTTGTACTCTGATTTTAATTCCTTTTGTTTTGAGTGCTCCAGGGGCTACTTATCCTCCGCTTGGGTCTCTTAGGTTGCAGTCTGGTACTCGATGATGCTGATACGAGTCTCTTCTTCTGTTCCCAGGGAGCGCTGGACTGGGGCCCAGATCTGCATTTCAGTGGCTCTCTAAACCGTTTACGGCTCGGGTGAAGGTAAATCCTCTTAAAATTGTAGGCCAAACATCGTTCACTTTGTGTTATCTATATAAGCTCATTTTTTTTATTAGCTGGTAGCACAATTCCTCCAGTTTTCAGGTTTACACTTTCGGTCGGTCATGTATGTGTTGGCTGGCTGAGAGCAGCTCCTATCAGCCTGAGCCAATTCCCAATGGAGTCAATGGGTTCTGAGCCAGGCCAGCTGCCCTTGGCTGTGAACTGTAAAATAAATATTTCTCTTAAACACGGAGCATCTTGAGTATTCCAAGAATGTCTCAAAAGCCGGTCTAGGCTATGTCAGCTCTTCTTCATAGGCAAAGGGGAAAAATCCTTTCAGAACTGAAGCACGGGAAGTATGTAACGCTGAGATGTGTCATTGTCTAAACTTTGGGCAGGGTGGGATGTTAGGGAACGTTTCCAGGGAACCAGAAAAACTTTCACGAACTTATTGGCTGACATCCATGGCAAATGTCATTCCAGATATGGCAGAGAATTAAGCAGCTCTATAGCAAAGTAAAACCACGTCCAAAAATAAAGATCATAACACTTATATTTTAATGCTAAGTGGTAAAAATTCAAGTGCTGTAAAAGTCAGTGAGACTGGGGAAGAGACTTACGATCCCTGGTAGTATTTAAATCAGTAATTTTCTGTGACTCTGGTTAAAAACAAGTTAAGCGTTCAGATGCATTTAAGTGTGTGAATTGTTTCCCGGCTTTAGGAAGGTCTAATTTTTAAGTCACATATAACGTGGTTTGCTAAACTGTGGATGATATTTCTCTCACCTGGCCAGTGATGGGTCACGCTGTGAGGAGAACACAGTGTCTCTGGCTTAAAGTGTTTGTTTTGAATCTAATACATAGGTAAACAAAGAAAAAAGCTACCTTTCAAAGAAGCCCGCCTGGGACTCCAAAAATCCTCACTCAGGCTACATAAAATTATAAAAGTAAACAAATATTCAACACCTCTGATAGCCAAAGCTCTGCTGACCTAGATATTTAAATATGAAACTGGTCCTGCTCCATGCAAGACATTGTCCTCTACAGATTCTCCTCTTATATGCCCATTGCTCCTTTCTCAGATCTCTTTCCATCCCTCTCTGGGGCATCACTGGCCTTGATCCCCAGGTCCAGTGTTCTCTCAGTGCGGATAACTCTCTGCATTACTGGATTCCTTGAGTGGCAAGCACCCGCAGGCAGCTGTCTCCATGGAGCTTGCTGTCTAAGCTCCACTGCAGTCAGTGGAGCAATGCAATCCATTGACTCTCAGGAATATTTGAGCTCATCCTAAAGTACCAACATACATTTGGCTACTGGACTTGCCCTGTGACCGGGTCCTACACACCAGCCCCGCTGGCAGACACCTTGATGTCTGTGTCCTAAGAAGGAGCTGAATCTTACCTTTGCTGTCCAGACTAAAATCCTGGCACGTCTTTGTGAGAGCCCAGCCATTGGTTTTGCTTCAGTTTTTAATCTTTCCTCCTGATGTTTCCTTCTTTCTGCATCCTTTCCTTATCATGGCAGGTGATAACCCTGTTCTGCCTGTCACTCAGGCTCCCAACCCGGCCATTGTATTAGCTGGGATTTAGCCGAACTGTGTTTACTGAAATCCCAGTGGTTCTTGATTTCTAACAGCCAATCCTTCCTAGCAATGCACGCAGGTAAACCTCTCCTCCAGCCACCCACTGTTTCATACCTAGATCCTTGCAGGAACCTTTCCATTGCCCTTGAGAAATTCAGTCCTACCCCGCTCCTACCATGTGCTATCAAAGGTCATTCTCCAGCCTGGATTGCCTCTCACCTCTCTTTTTCCACAGACACCTTTTTCTCAAACGCACTGAACATAAGCTTCTTGCTTTGGCTCTCTGGGTGCAGCGTGGCCAGTTCCCTACCTCCTGCATCAGCTTCCATTGCCTGTCAAGGTGGTTATTCCCTGCCGGGGTGCCATCATCCCCCTGTTAAAATTTCCAACAAGCACTCATACTTTCTTCCATCAGGCCCTCAGGCTTGGGAGAGACATCTTACAAACAGCCACAAAGCTGCATCATCACCTGCCTTCAAAGCTCTTATTTAAACTTTCCTTTGCCATAAGGCTTAAGAAAAAAACAACCCTTGACATTACGCAGACTACAAGAGTATATTATACTAAATGATATATTTGTTCATGATTTCCCATCGTTCCTGTACATTTTTTCTTACACTTTGATTATAAACTCTTTGGGATAAGAGTCGCATTCAGGGGTTTGTTATTAAAGAAGACATAAATACATCACAAGGATAAATAAAGGAGGGTAATAACTCTTTTTCGTTCAAGAGAAGGACATGCCTAGATTTCCTGTCAGTCGGACCTTGTGAACTCCATTAGGAGCCACGAGTCTTGACATCAGTTTGCCTAATTCATTGCCATTTTTTCTGTCGTTAGCTTTGGGAGACACGAGAGCACCTCATTTCAGTCAGCAGTATAAACCACCAGCTGCCTCTTCAATGCTGCATTTTTTGGAGAAGCCACTGGAGGGACACCTCCACTACAAAACCAAACGCGGCCGCAACCTGCTCCAGCGCTTCCAGCCCATCCGCTCCTGGTCCGTCTTCGATGGAAGACTCCAAACAGAGGCGTTATTTTGCCGGTTACAAATTATTTCTGGTTAAAAATCAAAGACCTAACATGACCTAAAGGTATCAGTTCTATAGACACAGAAGGAAAAGAAAGAAAGGAAAGAAAAGGCTTTTGGGTCACTTCAGACTTGTGTTAAAACTCAAAACTTGATGGGGGATGTGGGAAGTCCTGCTCCTGCACAGCCCGGCTGCAGAGCGCCCTGTGCTGGGCTGAGACCGGCTCACACAAGCAAAGGCTGCAAGACCGGGCCACCAACAGCCACAGCACAAGTCTGCAGCCACCAGACACATTTGGGCAACCAAGTCATCTCTGCTGGCCAGGCTGTCCCTCTTGCTGCTGCAGGTTTTCGGGAGCGATGGCCACAGCAAAGCTGAAATTGTCTCATACTGGGTCCTCGGGAGCTGCAGAATTTCCCTTTCTCACATCAAATCTACTCCTGTTATTGCAAGCTGACTCTTGCCAAACCACAATTTTTTCTAAGGTAAATAAACTAATATTTATGGCTATCTAGTACTTTTCCGTAAAAAATAATGGTCATCGAGAAAGTGGCAATCTGGGGAAGACATGCCAAATGTGTCTAAAACATATCTCTGCACAAAGGCGATTCTATTTTTGCCTGAAGCAGAAGGCAGGAAACATTTATGTTCCTGAGTATCTAAATTTATCTTGAAAAGAATATTTATTAAAGTCACCATAGAAACAGAAATTTAGAAGTATTAAACCTATTCCAGTTGTTACAATTACTATTTCCTCCACAGCATGATCTGTTATATAGCGAATAATGAACAGCTCAAGGTCTGTTATGATCTTATTCCAGAGATTTTTTGCTCTTTGATGGAAAAAACCCAACTTTTGTGGCATGTGAAACTGCCCTTTCACATTCCTGCTTTAATTTATGGAACAAAAGGAGAAAAAAAACCCTTGTAATATTTACCTGGAAGTAAAAATGTAAGGAAAAAGTTTGAACTTGCAGCGCATAATTTTAGGGCAGTGTTTGTCAGATTTAAAAATGCTTTTTTATTCACTGATTAATAAGCAAGCTCCATGGCTAACTGTACATGGTTAACGAAGAGTCTGCTCTACCCGGTGGTCCAGTGGTCTCTCTAAATCATGTCAACAGTTGTCACAGCTACTGCTTATAAAACCATTCTAAAAATGAACCCAAGACGGATTTGCAGGAGACCATTTTAGTAGTGTGACTTCTTTAACCACAGCATCCCCTGGTCGACCCAGTGACGAGCTGCAGCCCACGCTCTCTCCTTGCCTGGGACGGTTCCCTCTGGTTTATGAAGGGGATTACAATTCCTGCCGGATTGCCTTGCGTTGACCGTTGCCACGCGGATGCGCTCGATACGGGAACTATTTTGATTACTGAGCTTTTTATAAACAAGCATCCTACAAATGCCGAACTCTGAAATAACTGGTTTTGTGTGCTAAAAAACAACATTTACCATGAAAAATGTTCTGTAAAGAAGTAAACAGTCTATGCTTCCAGCCGTTTAAGCTAGCTATTTAGTACAGTAGCTACTTCACATTAGCAATAAGAGTTTCATCGTTAACGCTACGGTTGATATAAATGCCCTATCATGAAAGCTTCACCTTTTCTTATTGGATGTATATTCTAAAAGCGACAATGTAATCCTGTATGCACAGGTTATATTTATCACAGCTGGCTTAGGCAGAGGCAGAATTAATTAGGAAGTGTCTCAAATGTCAGATCATTAAATGAAATTGTAAAAAGGTAAATTGTAGTCTTCAGTGAGCAGATATCTCACGAAATGATCCTTGAAACAAATTGCAATCGCTGTAAAATATTCATTTCTTCTTTACAATCGCTTATTGGGACAATGTATATGGTTCCACATAAACACTAAAACTTTCTAATTTGATGTGAAGGTCAGCATAGAGGTCACGATGAAGAATTTCTTTTAGTCTCTGTGGAATGACTAAACACTGAACAAATATTTAATTTGCATTTTACATTACTATTGAATAGACTTTTCTTCCTCAAAAAATCTCCCTAGCGTTTATTTCAGTTCTCTTCTTGCCAAAAATTTATAGGAATAAAGAGGAAAAAACAAGGTAAACATAACAAACAGCTAACATTTAATAAATTCTTCACTTTTTACTATTTTAATACCAAAAAAGGTACTATAGTAGTGAAAAAAGGAAAATGCAGCATATTTTTCACTCAATCCACCCTAAAGTGCCAACTTTTCTAGCCTGAAATCGATGTTTAGGCTCCGTAGTAGAAATGCATTTTACCTGGAGAAACTCTTGTAATATACTTTTAAAATCATGACTGCGAGGTCTGTTATTTTAGTGCGGCATTTGATTCCAGGGACTCGCAGGAGATTTCTGTGTCAGGATGCTATTAGCCACATTACAAGAGGTAACAAATTAAGACAGAAAGCAGCACGTAGGGAAGAGCATATTATTTGCCTCCCTTCTGCCTCTTTCCTCCCCAGATCATTCCGTTTAGACTGACCCAGGCTCGGCTGCGGCGTCAAGGCAACACGTTATGCAAGGGGATGCTTTGAAGGGGCTCCCATCCATTTGCCAGGGTATTTTGAAGGCCATTTTGGGGATGCACGGACCCTCGTTGCTTACTGACTTTGCAGTACTGACACGACGCAGGACGTGCTTGGGTACACGTGCGAACACGGGCGGGTAAACAAGCCCTTCTCGCTGCAAGAGCTACTGTTAGGGAGCTGCAGTGAGGAGGAAAGTCGCATTAAAAACACGCTTTCCTCCCACTGCTTCTAGTGTCCGCAGGACGTATCGGATCCAGAGGCAAAGGACAGGAGTGGATAGCAGCAGAGGCAGTTACGATGTCAGCACAGTGTTGAGGTTGTACTATATTAATGTTAAACACAGCTTCTATAAAGCAGTGGTCCCGAACGTGCTGGAATTCATTTCAGGGGCTTGTTTCTTTTTAAGATTCCCCCCAAATCTGCAGCTTTTCTGTGGGCACCCAGCTACCTGGCCTCACTGTGTTAAGGTCTGTGGCACTTTCCGCACCGACAGCTGAGAAGAGGGGCTTGGGGTTGGCCACCTCGCAGGAACCCTTCCCTGGGATTTCTCCTCAGTTCTGCGGTCGCAGTTGTGTGGACTCTACCCCACCTCTTCTGCAGAACAGGTTGGAGAACCCGTTCCTGAACTTCATGAGTGCTTGGAAAGCAAAGCCACCTATGTGGAAGGCCTCCAACATTTTTTCCATGTAAAACATTTTTGGCAGCGCCATCGCTGGTCCCTTCCACAGTCCCTGTAGACTTTGGAAGAAGGGAGCTTTCAGCAGACAAGTGAACACAGATTCCTGTGCTGCTGTCTCTCTTTGTCTCCTCTGCACAGTGCTGGAGAGGGGGGCTGGGCTCTGTCCCATCTGCTTTCCCACTCCTAAATTCACTAAGCGAGAGGTGATCACGGCTTGGAGCACAGATGTGCCTCCGCACTTGGTACGCTGCTCCCTGGGACTGGACCAGAGATGGGAAAGGACAACAGCAGCCAGTGTACTGTAGGTGGCTCCGAACTGACGCTCAGGCACCATCACTTGTAGATACGAAGCTGGACAGCTTTGAAATTCAGGTTTCAATGCCGCCCTTGTGGCTCACCTTTGTTAGACTGTGTCCGTACCCACAGGCATGTGTACGGTAGCTTCACCTAAGGCATGAGATGATTCTCGCTATGTTCATAACCTGCTGTAACGGAGAAAGTGTTTCCACCTAGAACTTGGCAATTCTCCACTACGCCGTCAGGCTCGCAGCGCTCAGTGAGACTGGCAGTATGTGCCAGTGAAAATGTCTGTGTGCTTAAAGGAATCCAAAAGTGACTGACCGTCAGCCTCTAATCTTCCAGCAATCTTGCGGAATTACTTTCATTCAATCTTGCTTTGTGTTCTTACCTGATATCACACTTATCCCTTCATGCACGTTCCTCCTGTTGAAAGCGCAAGCCTTAGTCACCTGTTAAGAGGGTACAGTGAATGTTACATGAGTGTATTCTTGGATAGTCTTTTTCTTTGTGAACTGTTAAAATTGGTTCTTGAGGACATGAATGCCTTTTCTGGCTGTCTCCGCTCCTCCGTCTTCGTCTTCGAGGCTGAGGACATTTGAGAAGTACAGGTCATGTTGCATGGGAGCATGGGATGTAGGAAGCTTAATGCACGAATCACAGATTCATTTTATTCATAAAGAAGAAATAGTTGGGGTGTTGTTTTCTCTTAAACGAATCTTTTGATTAACAGGCTGATGCTGGGCATTTTTTAAAAGGAGTATTTTGAGACAGCAGTAATAATAAAAAGGTCTGTCTGCTTTTTGTTTCACATTATGCAATGATTAACCTGAAAGATACATCAATTATATTTGTATAAGAACATTTTTCCTCACTGTTTTTAGCCCTGTGTGTTGCGCTGATTAAGGGGAATTGATCTTTGCTGCCATATGAAAATGGGAAAACAAACATGAGCTCAGTGATTGTATAAGATGTGCTCGAGGGCCATAATTTGAGCCAAGAGGAACGATTTGTGGCTTAGTCAGACCATGCAGACAAGTCTATCAAATGTACAACGTGTCATATACAGATTTCTGTTTAGTGGACCTTTCTGTCCCAGCCTCCACATTTATCATTGTCTCCCTGACAGGAGCTCTGCCCTGTTATCCTGACTTGTATGTCATTTATCAGTGTTAAGTACAACAAAAGAGTATCTCTTTAAACCCCCTTTGCCCTTTCACATGCTTCTACCCTTGAATAATGATATCTGTCTCTGCAGCCACAAATATTCCATTTCATCCTTTCCTTTGTGTTATGTTAGTTGCTCAATAAATGATTAAAATGGCATTAGTGCATTTTAAAATGAAAATGATTATATTACTGTTGAAGTCATGTGTAAGAGTAGAGATAAAAGCATTTGGGTGCTTTTGCCCCCTTTTTAGGCCTGTCAAGTCAAAAGAATTTTGTATAAAAAAACCCCATCCACAAAGTCAAAACATGGCAATTCCAACTCAGCCCAAATCACACAGCCACGAGCCCAAATCTGAATTTTCAGCCATGGGTATGAATCACTGACTCCAAAGCAAAATGAGTGAATTATGACATAAACACAGAAATTAAAATAGCATTAATGGTCTTTGAACATTCTTTAACATATGACTATTTCATTTACTTTACTTGAGAACAAAAGGGAAGGTGGGGGAAACGGGCCACAGAAACCTTAAAAAGGTTACACAAGAAGTGAAAAATGTTGCTGGAAAAGATGTTTCCAAGCAGCATTTCACGGTCATGTCTGCTGCTGTGTTTTATAACAATGGACCGTCTTTATAGAAAGTTGGTGGAAACATGCTGGAAATTATAAGCTTCACAGAATTTATGTCTAGCTACTGCCCCGCAAGACATTTTATAGAGATGTGTTAGCAGCTCTGTGTAACAGGTACGGTCCAGGCTCAGGTTATTAATTATAGCTTGGAGTTTCAATTTATAATCAATAATACCCCCAAGCCAATTACCAGTTCGAAACTTTGCTTCTCATTCTCTCATGTGTACATGCACATAAATCATCTGGGTCTCACACCTCTCCTCTTACACCTCCCGCTCTATCTGCCAGACCTGTTTCCCTGTTCTCTTTCTGAAAGACAGGAAACACCCCGTCCTTCGTCTTTTGCCCAGCCTTCTCGTGCTCCTGCTCTCCTGAGCACTGCACTGGTTGGACCTGGTCCCTGGCACTCCTCATCGCTGTGTCGCATCCTTTCAGGCACCGCTTAAAGGACCGCTGAGTGCTGCAGACTTGGGCACAGCAGTAAAGGAGGATCTGCAGGGGGAGAGAGCGCTGCACGGCACGGCTACTGCAAAGTGATTCCATGGGAAAGGATGAAAGGATCCCTCTCACTACTCCAGATTCGGGTCCTGTGAGAGTGATCCTTATACAAAAGGACTTGGGAGTACTCGTGGAGGAAAAGCTGGACATGAGCCAACAATGTGTGCTTGCAGCCCAGAAGGCCAATCGCACCCTGGGCTGCATCAAAAGAAGCGTGGCCAGCAGATCCAGAAAGTTGATTCTCCTCCTGTACTCTGCTCTTGTGAGACCCCACCTGGAGTACTGTGTCCAGATCTGGAGCCCTCAGCACAAGAAGGACATGGAACTGTTGGAGCAAGTCCAGAGGAGGGCCATGAAGATGATAAGAGGGCTGGAGCACCTCTTGTATGAAGACAGGCTGAGAGAGTTGGGGTTGTTCAGCCTGGAGAAGAGAAGGCTCTGGGGAGACCTTATAGCAGCCTTCCAGTACCTGAAGGGGGCCTACAGGAAAGCTGGGGAGGGGCTGTTTGCAAGGGCATGTAGCGATAGGACAAGGGGCAATGGTTTTAAATTAGAGCAGGGTAGGTTTAGATTAGACATTAGGATGAAGTTCTTTACAATGAGGGCGGTGAAACACTGGAACAGGTTGCCCAGAGAGGTGGTAGAGGCCCCATCCCTGTAGACATTCAAGGCCAGGCTTGATGAGGCTCTGAGCAACCTGATCTAGTTAAAGATGTCCCTGCTTACTGCAGGGGGGTTGGACTACATGACCTTTAAAGGTCCTTTCCAACCCAACACATTCTATGATTCTATGATTCTATGATTCTATGATCAAGATTGTTTACATTTGTGTAACATCTGGAAAGCCCCTCTGACAAAGATGGGTAAGTGGCTGTATGGTGAAAGATCTTGATACTGAAGGGATGCCCAGGAAGGGATTATTGGATGAAAACCAGGTCACCAGCTCCTGAAGCTGGTACAACACTAGGAATGAGTAGAAATGGAAATGGGGGAGTCATCTGGAAGGCAGGGTTGTCTCCAGGAACTCTTGATTCCCAGGTCTGGCAGCTGAAAAGGCTCTTGGGGAGTCTAGGTGCTGGAGGTGGGTTGCCATCCCTGAGTAGATTTCCCTTTTGTATTTGTTTCCTTGTGACCTTTAACTTTCAATGTGGTAACCAAGAGCCTGGCCATATATCTTGCTAATTGCCTCCTCTCTTGTTTTGCCATTGAGTTTACTTGATCCCCTGTGGACACTGGTGTTAAATACACTCAGCTGAAAATCAGTAGATTTTTATGAAGTAGAGGAATCAGGTTCTGGACCAGGTTTTCAGTAAGAGAAAAAGAAACCCTAACAGGTTTACAAAAAGGACCATATAATGGTGTTTGCAGCACTTGTGTGCTGGCATGCCAGGTGCCGGGGAGGCTGAGACTTCCCTGGAGGTAGGGCACTGTCTGCATCTTGTTGATGAGTTGCTATCACAGACTAGAGATCTAGGAATAAGTCTCTCACCTGGCTGTATATATTTTTCAACTGGCAAGCAAGTCCCAAACTCTGACTTCCCCAGGAGCATCTCTGGAGGGCACTGAGGTGGTCTGAACACCCCTCCTCTGGCTGCTCTGCAAAGATACCACCAAACGATCCATCCCTGTGTGACCATCACAGTGTATGCAATGCTTCAGACGAGCTCCTACTCAGACAAAGCCTTACTCAAAGACACTACGGCAGCAGTTTTCCCAAAATGGGAGGCACTGACCTAACAGTCACTTCCCAGTAGAAGAAGGACTACTCCTTTCCCTTTCCCTCATCTCTGCTTCCTGCTACACACTCTTGTCCTTTACCATGTGGGAGGTCTGGGTCTCTTTGGATCCCTCTGCAAATGGATGCAGCTCATTAACTCAGCAAAAAACTTTTTTTTCCTTGGTTACCAAAAGTTACAGGAGAATGGACTGACAGGCAGCAGAATACCATGTGAAGAGTCTGAGGAAACTAGAGATGGTGCACAGGAGACAGTGGGAGCATGCGGCTGAGTGTAAGGAAAGGGCACAAAACTCATGTCTCCATTTTTAAGGCAGTAGTGAGCCATTAGATCAGCCCACCAGATCATGATAGTTAGCTCAAGACATCCTTAGCTCTCCTAGAAATACTACTCCTGGTATAACTGAAGGCAGCCTCCTCCCAAGTGCCCCAGCCTGGTGGCTCACTGCTGCCCTACGATCAACTCATGACCTTTCAGTCATTTCCCAATGACGAGCTCCCATCTTACAGGGGATGTTTCGGATATTCCAGATGCATCAGTTAGTATTTTGCACCTTGAATGAATTTCACCCTATTTCCGTTATTCCAGTCCAAAGCGTCATGTAATCCCTTCTGCTCAACATACCAGTTTTTCGCTGTTTGGGACCACCTCCCAGCTTTGTGCCATCAACACACATCGTCAACATGCTCCTGACATTTGTGCCAATTTAGCATTTGCATTTAGGCAACATTTTCAACAAACCACATGCTACTTCATATACCCTGACGGAGGATGACTTAACCCCATGTCATCACTTACTATAGTATTTGATGCTAAACACCCTCCTGGCAAGATTGTTATAATTCCCACTGAAATCAAACGAGGTCTTTGCACTGATGTTAGTGTGCCAGGCTACCATACTGAACAAGCTGAAAAGTTTAAGATCAATAAGTGGTAAGTTATGAAGAAAATCGTTTGAATATGCCAGTGTTTTTTTTAGGGTAGCTTTATATTGATCAATACAATGGGAAAAAACCACCCTGTGTTTAAACAAAATTACAGTGAATTGCTCAAAGGCAAAACAAAATTCTCTGCTCAGCTGTTTGGCTCACATTCATCTCCCTTTACTCCTATAGAAGTGACATTTTAATTAACTGTGTCAGGTGGATGTGTAACATCTCTGCTGAAAAGCCTGTATCTGCTCAGCTGTGTGTCATAGTTTCTATACTCCTAACATCTACAAGAGGTCACGCTTTTGTGGCAGGAGGATCCAAATTCTGAACAAATACTTTGTAATACATAATCTGTCTAAGCTTTTCTTCTACTTGCACAAATCTATGGAAAGTAGTGATTTCCTTGGATTATTTAAACATGCAATTTTTTCTACAAGCAAGCAAAAAAGGCTCTATAGCAGGATCAAAAATCATTTCTTTGTGGGTAATAAACAGTTTTGCATGGGACTGGTGGGCTAAATGGGAGCGATTTTGTTCCTCGAGCGAGTGCTTTTAGCTATGAATACCTAAGTGTGCAAATGTAAACCGCTGCTTCTGCAAATATACGTGCAGCTCTGAGGTTCACTTTCTATGAATGTTAATGGTTACAGAGTTCAATCACATGAATATTCAAAGAAAGTGAACACAAAAGCAGCACAAGTGTGGTTGAAGCAAACAGATTTAAAAATGTTAGCCCAGAATCGTGGCGTCCCCCCGCCCCGCTAATGCGAGCGCCTTAAACTTAGAAAGCTTTACAGTATCGACCGGACTCTGAATTTTTCAGGTAAATATAATGCCATACAAGCCATGAGACACCACAGAGCCTTAGAAGGAATGTGTCGGTTGTGTCACAAAGTCTGATTCGGATCTGAAGCTTTCCTAGGCAACTGTCAGCTTATACCTGGATGGGCAGGCTGTGGCGCGGGAAATACTTCTGCTGGGATGACAAGGAGATGGTCAAAGAAGAGGATCACTAGCTTTGTGAGAGTCCCTTGTCAAACCAGGAATGAGGGTGAGCAAGCAGGCAAATAATGTGTGAAATTCTATGAAAGGTGAGGGATGAAGGTGAGCAATGCATTTATTTTTTTGAAACAAGAGTGTATGTTGGAGTTTAAATTGCAAGTGTGTGATTTTAACATCAGTGAGCGGGAAGGAGAAACAAAGGAGGAATGGAAAACTATATATACACTTACATATGTACTTGAACATATATTCTCAATCTGTCACCTTAAGATGTGCCCACTTAGCTGCAGCTGTGAGTGGGAACCTCTGAAAGAGTCAATGAAGCAGGGGTGGGCATACAATTATAACTGAACTCCAGGAGGCTGGAGTGCTGCATTTTGTTATTCAGGAACTTTCCTGACGCATTTCAATTTTACGGATAAAGAAAACACAGACACACTCTACAGGGAAAGAATGTTGGAGGTTATGAACGAAACCAGTTAAAATTAAAGAGAGACAATTCAGACCTTTGGAAAAGCTAATGGCATTTTCCCAAGTGCATTATGAGCATGCAATCAGTGGGAGCTCACAATGCAACCGTGATGTGAGTAAATGGGATCTCCCCCAGTGATAATGGGGAAACTGAGGCACGTAGGTGATTCTGTAAAGCATTTCAATACGTGCTTCAAGCATGGACCATTCTCACTGATGGCAAACACTGCTTTCCTGAACTTGGTAGCTGTTTGTCTCAAATCCCTCCTCCTTAAAACAGGGATAATGTGATGGCTACGCTAAGAATTATTCTATGATTAGAAATATGCGTATGGTTACTTTGCTGAGACAAAAGCTGAAGACCACAACATGAGATGGTCAGAGATGGGCTTGGGATAGGAGTACTGTTGAGAATATCACACACCGCTACCACCGATTTGATGGCAGTAGGAAGTGAGGAAGAGCAAGGCCTGAGGCTGGTAGGTGATGGGCAAGATACGTACGTATGTAGGAAGCCTCAGAGAGATGCACTGTCAAATCTGTGCTGCTGTTTCAATGGAAAAGGTGACCCTGCCCATGGCAGGGGGTTTGGAACTAGATGATCTTTAAGGTCTCTTCCAACCCAAACCATTCTATGATTCTATGATTCTATGATTCTATGATTCTATGATTCTATGAAATTAAATGTGGCATGCTTACCATGCAGAATACACGGTAACAAGCTTGGGGCTTCCTAGATACCCTTACACTCCATCAGTGCAAGTGAAGGCTACTGGGGAAAGGCTTGTTTTCTCCTCTCGTTCACTTTGCAAGATGAGCAAGACATGGCGGGGTGGAAATCGTCCCATTTCTTTTCCGTATATTCCTTTCTAATCCTCTTCTTAAAACCCAAGGCTAAGCTGCAGTGATTCGTGCAGCCTCTGTGGTCAGAATCTTCATTTCTTCGTGCCACCTTCATTTCTGCCACACAGCAACTTGCTTCTTCAATAGCTTCAATGGAATATGGATTATGTTTATTTATTTAGCTAGTAGGAAGGGTTTGGGTAATGTAGTCATTCTGTTAGGTCTTGATGCCTGTTCTAGTGGCTTAAGAGCTGACAACAGACCCTCAATAATCAAATCTAAATGCATTTTCAAGGAAATTAAATACTACCTTTCATTATACTATCTTATTGGCACTATGTCAACTGCCATTTTACTGATACTCCTCCAGAAAAGTGAGAACTGATCAAAATTTGCACTTCAGTGTACATTATTTATCAGAATTTTAATGTTAGTATTCTGTGGCTGATTTCATAAATGTCTCATAATGGTAATAACCACAACTCTATGCACAGTTGCGTGAAGACCTACCAAAACTCTAGCACACAAGGTCGCTTGCTCTCTGCCTGGTTCCAACACAGAGTAACTCTCCCTCTGTTCCACGCAGTGTTAGCACCTCCCGCCTCTTTTGGAAATGCCACCAAATGACTTGGAGATGGTATAAACACACCATTGAAATCAATTTACTTAAAAGGATTGTGAACCTTGATATATGGGAAGATTTGCTTTGGTAACTTACGGAAAATTGCTGGAATGGCTGGTACTGCCTGGCTGCTTTTCCGTTTTTCTTCAATGAGAGGATTTGGTGAAAAGGCAGAATTTGAGTGGGTTTCGTCTCCCCTGAGTCATTTAGGAAGCAGGCACATAGTCTACACCAGCCACGTGGGGTCCCTCTACATTCAGTGAAGAAGACAGACACCTTCATCCCTCTCACTGTGGGCTCTCAGAGCTTATGCTGAGGGGCCACTCTGGGATTTTGACAGTCCCTCCCCAGGAAGACTTACTTTTCCTTGGCTGTAGTTTGCCAAAAATGTTGCCTTAAAAAAAAAAAAAAATCCTGACAAAAAGATTCTTTTTAAGTGTCTTTTTCTTGAAAACCTGTGTCCTTTGAAAACATTCTGATCCTTCACTTTGACCAATATCCAAACACTGAAATAAAACCTAATTAATGTCTTGTTGCTGATTTTTTTCCCCTCCATATTCCAATGCTCCCTGCTTTCTCTCCATTTTTTCTCTTTATTGTCCTTTGCTTTTCCAACAGAGGGAAAACAGAACAGAAAATACAGAGAGAGAGGAAGATGAAGCCTATTTAACTACAGTGTTAAAGGCTGTCTGAACACACAGCCAGAGACTCACTCAGGACTGTCAGGGTGAGTATGCCTCACCAGAGGATATTCTCTGCAGTGAGCAACAGTACCTCTCCACTTTCTACTCGGCCATTAACCCTGGGCAATCTGCCCTTCATACTCCTGGGCTTCTCTGAGTCGAAGGGAGAAGACAGAATTTACGGTAATGGCTCATTTCTGCCAGATCTGGGCCCTGGTAGCAGATAGTCTGCTCCTTTCATCAACCCGGTGACTCAAGGCAGGCAGGATGCTGCAAGTCAGACAGAGCAGCCCGGTTGATTATTCTGCAAATACTTTCCCTTTTCAAATTTGCTCCCGTATCAAAATATGGGTTTAGCTGATAAAAACCAACAGCTCCATCGGAGTCCATTACAATCTATCAGGCAAATACTCAGTAATTTCCAAATTAGTCCATGGACTACAATACATTCAAGTGATCTTTATAATCGCTCTTGTAAAAAATATCCACCGTTATAAGAATTACCCAAACATGGATTTACCAGGTAGATAGCTCGCAATGTAAATGACTTGTGTTTGGATAGGTAGAATGCATATCAAAATGCCTGCTCAAATGAGAGACCATATTGACTCTTTCCGAGCTGTTATGGTCTATTAGATAAATATTATCTTGGTTCAGGACTGTGGTAGTTTTCTATATGCACAGTTTCCTGATAAGCCATATGGACTCTCAGATAAAATTGTGTCTTCAGATTTAGAAAGTGATATGGCTGAATAGCTGTAATGAGTATGAGGAAGCTCCTGTTAACCAATTAATCAGAATGTGTCACTGAATGCTCCCCCCCTTTCTGTGTTAGTATCTGCTATAGTATATACACCCAGCAAACAGGCATTGCTCAGTGGTATTTTGACAAAAAACACATGCCAAGGGCATGGCAACCAAACTTTGTACAACAGTTGTGCTTGTATCTGTATCTCTACACTACTGTGATTCCAGTCATCTTTCTGACTATTTTCCATCTTGTTCACACAAATGCACATACACTTACATCCACGGCTCACCAATATTAACAGAAAGAACTTCACTGATTTCAAAGGCATGGATTTTGCTCACGCATGGCCTTTTCTCACTTAATAATAACGTACTAAACACATTTTTCAATCGTCAATGGCAAAACCTCAGTGGATTTACATTCCATCTACATGGCATGAGAGCTCCAGGGATCCCTGCGTAACCTGTAAAGCGTTCACATGAACTGACCGAGGCTGGGACACAAACCAAGAGGAGAACCATCGGCTGAGGCCGGGTCCTAGCTTTGTAGGTGACACACCAAGCACCCTCTCCATCCTTAATGAACACGGGGATTTGTCCAGTGCATTTGTACACCACACTGATGTGAGAAATTACGTGGTGAATTCCAGTTTGTTTAAAGTGACTGTGTGTCTTAGAGCTGACTATTTTTTTCCTTCTTTGTACACCTTGCAAAAGAGGTCTCTTGCTACTACCTAAACAACTGCTACCTGAAGAGGACAAAAAAAGACTATTTCTGGATAAGTCAAATTTTGTCCAGCTTCTCCTCATGGTTAAAGGAGTAGATTTTCTCCTGAAGAGCAACACACCAGTGTACCTACCTAGCACGGTTCAGCATTATGCAGAGATAACCGAGGTGCCCTAGGGTATCCCAGGCCTGATAAATGACCCCTGGGGCGCTTTCCCGTAACTGCCACTCAGAACGGGCAGCATACCAACGCACAAGTATCTTGGGAAAAGTTTTTTGAAAGGATCTGAAATTTCCTCCCAGCAGAAAAAGTGCCACATGACTGCTGGGTGGGATGCTCTCAGATAGCTGGGGAGGGCGAGTCTCACTTTGGGAAAGGGATGGTCCAGATACAGGCAAGGCCATGAGTGCCGTTACATTATTCCTCACAAATGGGTTAAGCAGCTTTATTGTAGACCATTGTTTATTTTACCTCCAAACCTTAGAAGTTAAGGCAACAGATGGCATATTAAGAAAGTAATTTTAGCAGGTGAGGAATGTCACTTCATTTGGTCCTCTGTTCCATGACTTTCTTGTTATCTTAATATTATTTAAAAGTAGCTCTGCTTTGAATGGCTAAATTTGTTCTCTGAAGCACGCTGCTGAAATGTAAACATCATACAACTTTGATTTCCTATGAATAGAGAACACATGCTGTTACTGAAAAGAACATGCAAGATTGCCACACTTTTAGAAATCAAATGTTAATCATGAGTTGGGATTGGAGGATACAATAAGCTTTTGCCCATTCGCTGTGGCCAAAGATAACTTCCAAGCCTGTACAAAAATCACACTTTGCAGGTCTGTTTGGATTCTTGTATTTTATCAGGAGAGCAGTATTTGCAGCTCTCAGTCCTTGCAGAGGAAGCTGTGGCTGCAGCTAATGCTCCTGCCTACCTTTGGGAAGAGAACATCAGCACCTTGCCAGTGCTCATGTTCACAGCCATCCTCCGTGAATCGGTGTTAAGGTGTCCAGCTTTAAACAGCTATGCCACGTTGTAAACACGTTGATGCTTTTAGAGGCCAAATTACACAATGGTCGTTTGGGTTTTGGTTGGTTTTTGTTTTGGGGTTTTTTTTTCCATGAAAACATACCCGTTTCTCTGTATATTAGTCTGTATGTCAAGCTTGGAATGTGAAACTTAACGCAGTCATAAGCCTGAAGCATCAAGAGGTGTCAAAATAAAACCAACTGTAAACAGCTGCTTTATCCCAAAAATTTGACCAGAGGCAAGTGAAGATGAGGCCTGGTTTTCAGCAGCGACTGGATCCACTGAAACATGTAACTTACCAAACCAAAGTTGCACACTTAGTAGAAGTTCTGGCTTCCCTCTGCTTTTCCAGGCTCTAATATTTTATGCAGCTTATTTTAAATAGTTTTTAAAAATGGGAAAGAGCTGAGCATTGATAATAATTTTTCAAAGTTCTCCTAAAAACCACTGTGACTAAAAATGTTGACCTGCAAAACCCTAGGTAAGGGCACAGCCTCCCCATTTCCAACGTGTAAGTCATCTGGGAGGAACTCTCTGTGCTGGGCAGAGCGTAACTGGCAGGAAATAATGCACACTTCATTCTTGCTGCCACAATGCAGGTTATTGCAAGAATTCAGCTCACTTTATTCAAATGACCATTTTGGAAATAGGCTACGTTCCTGCCCCTTGTATTTCAGTGCACCTTGAGCATTGTCAGACTCTAAAACCAGCAGAGCGCTCTGCGGCCGGCTGCTCAGAGGACGGCTATCCCTTCCTCTCTGCAGGAAGCGCTGTTCTCATGAGATTTCCAGCACAGCCCACGCTCTGTTCAAAAGGCTTGGATAGGCTTGAATAAACATCTGACCTTCTTGAGGAAGAAAATGTAAACCTCCCTCCCCGCCCACCCCAGCTGTGATTCTTTTGACGTTCTTTTCTACTATTTGTCTTTATTTATCAAGCAAAGACAATATGTTTGACCCTATATAAGAACAGAAGACTTTCAGACTTTAAGAAGCTTTCTGCTATAAGGGAAACAAGTGAAGAAGTTCAAAACTGTGAATAAATATGAAGTTTGTAGGAAGTAAGTTTTTATTTTACTTTTTTTACACTGTGAAGAATACACAGAATAAATAAAAACCCTCGTGCTTCCAGGTACACAGCATATGATGAGCCCCATCCTCAGCTCAGTGTGACAACTGCTCCCATAATTATATTGCAGGTTTTGTGGAAGAAGTGCAGAACTGCTTGGCTTGATCAGCCAGGATTTGGAAAGTCTTTCATGTTTTTATTTTACTAAAGCATTGCTATTTTCAGCCAATTTTAATGTGTGCCATCAAAACCCAAAAGCAACTTAAATAGACACGAGTTTTCTTTTTTATTAAATGCATGCCTTTTCACTTGCCTTTTTTCACCGAACATTTCATGTCCTCCTCCAAGTTGTTCTAGGTTCAGCCTCCAAGAGAGTAGCAAGGGAAAATCAGGCCATTTAAAAATAAAATAGATTACTTCTGCACAGCTTTCTTTAATCAAAACCATTACAACTGATGGCTGAGCCTTGATTACACCTCTTCAGAGGGCACCCCTTGATTTTGCGCGACATCCCTGATTATTTTATTTACTTATTTATTTATTTATTAGCTTTTACTTTCTGCCTTGATTTCTAGGTCACCGAGTTGAAGCTCTTTCTTGCTTTAAATGGACTTGCTTGTTTCTCAGTGGCAGGTTATTTTTCTTACAGGGGCTATGAAGTAAACATGCCCCTTTTTCAGAAGACGACAAAAATTCCCGTGATCACATATTCCCGGTGTTCTTTCTCTTTTTTCACCCCTCTAGCCCCTGTGGAGAGCAAGATTGGACCAAGAGTCATTCCTCCCGACCTCTCCCGAGCCCCCGCGGAGCTAAGGGCCAAAAGGTCATTTTCTCAGGTTCCCTCTGGAGGGAGAATCCAAAGGTCATTCCCTCCCTCCCCAACTCACCCCAACTGCATCTGAGAGACATTTAAAACTCCTTTGAAGAGGGAGGGGAGAGTCCGAGTCCATGTGCTTTACCTACTGCCCCTCAACAGCCAAGAGATGTGAACCAGGGCTGCGCACGAAGTGTTTACCTCGATGCTCAAACCTTCTCAGGCCTGGCCTCGGGTTCAAGGTTTGGCACTTTGTGAACTTCAGCAGGGATGGGCCGGGATTGTTCACACAGCTGTGAAGTGGGCCTGTTTCTGCTCCCTTTTCTATTCCCCAAATCATCCTTCTTCCCACAGTCCCCAGGATCTTCCTTCTCCTCCCAGGTCTGCATTTCACTAGGAATTAACCAGATGCTATTAGGGAGCGGTGTTGAACAGCTCTGAGCCTCCCAGTGTTCCTAGTTCTTGGGAATGGAGCTGGAGGGATCATTTTATGAGTCCCCTTAGAAAACAAACCCAGACAGACTCACACAGCCTCACCTGGGGCTGCTGCTGCCCGCTGCCCTGTCACCCATGAACCCTGTGTACCGGGTTTGGAACCACTCTGCATTTCCCAAGACAGAAGTACATAGTCAAGGTTAGCATCTCTACACTTCCTCCTCACCCCTTTCAAGGAAAAAAGTCTCTTTTTTTACTTGCGCTCCAAATGACGAAGTAAAAGACAGAGATTTCTCATCGTTAATTTCTTTGACCTGCCCGAGGAAGGAAGGAGAGAAGAGCAACAGTTATTTCACCAGGTCCCCCGCAGAAAGGGGGCACCAAGGGTCACTTCCTCTCAATCTGTTCCCTCCGAAGGAGAGCAGTTAGGCTGTGTCAATGCCACGGTCCCTTTGTGGTGGATAGGCAGCCGGAGGTCATCCCCTGCCCCAGCCCTGCTCTTGCTGCAGACGCACACACTCTCCTGCGCGCTTGCTTTCTCTCACACATGGGGAGCAGGGGAGATTAGTTCTTTATTCCTCTCCGCTTTGTATAGAGGGAACTCACAAGTCACTACCTGGGCCCCTTTCAGAAAGAGACAATAACAAAAGGGCAGTTCCTAGGGTGTCTTTTTTCTGAGGATTTTTCAGGCTGCATGGTAGAATTAGCTGAGTAAAGCTTTAAAATCTAAATAAAAGTGAAATGCTGAAGTACAGGTTTTGAGTCAATTGGAGGTTTTGGTGACACTGCCCAGGGCAGCTGCAAATCCACGGCAAAATTTCTACTGACCTCTGGGTACACATCAGCCCTAAATTTGGGGAAAACACTAAGCTGCTGTGAAACACCGTAAGAAAGCAAGGATCATGTGAAATAACACTGGAAAATTCACGTTGTGTTACCACACAGGAAACAATAAATAAAACCACCTATTCCGCTTGTTGTTTGGGGTTTGAACTGTTGCAGGTGACTCCTTTAGGGCCTGATCTGAATCCTTGGAAATAATGCAAGTGTTCTGGCTGAATTTCACGTGCTTTGGGTCAGGCCATGACCAGGCTTCTGTCTTTACATTAGTCTCTGGGAAGATCTTTAAGGAGATAATGTGGAATTAAGAGTCCTTGTCACGAGCTACCTTTTCACAGATGATCTTCTGATTCTTTCAAGTCTTGGGGCCAGATTTTATTCAGAGATAGGGGTTTGCACTTCCCACTGAAGTCAACAACCTCGTCTTTGCCACCTCCAAAGCACAGACAAGGGAAATAAGCATTGGGTAGCTGCTTACCTTGGAACAAGAATTTGGCCCTATCATTAAAGTAGGAAACACACTTTTACATTGTAAAGGCATCCTGTAATTTCAGCCTTCACTATTTTAAATGACAGGAACAGCAAGCTGCTCAGAAAAGATGTGCAGACTTTCTACACACTCGTAAGACTGGGTTAGTAGAGAAACTAATTTGGCAGCATAAATTAACGTGTCCCCAGAACCTCCACGTGAACTCCTTAGCAAGATTCAAAGCTCCTTTTGACACACTACAAGACCATTTACAGGAGAAAAAATTATAGTCAAGACTTCTTTCTTTCTTTTCTCCTCCTCCCCACTTCCTCTGCAAAGTCAAAATGACTTCTCTTAAGGCAGATGTTGACGCCCGGTACTGTGTGATTGCAGCCTGCACATTTCATCACACTGAAATAATTCAGGACTTTCCCATCCAGCTCTTGAGATAACGCATTGTTTCTATAGAAGCAGCAGCACTTAAACGTGCAACAACATAGTTTTTATGCCCTAGGTGAAATACAACTCTGTGACACTGTGAGGTTTGGGCGGCAAATGGCTACAAAATGCTTTGAGGTCCTAGGGTAAGTGTGCAATATTGTTATTCTGCAGCACCTCACCACTGTGGAGTTCAGGACTGATGCCGTTCATCAGTGTGCTGGATGATTCCCCGTACAAATGAGGGATTTAGCCCTTGTAAATAGTGACGTATTATTCTACCTACTGGGTTGCATGTAGGTGGGATGCTGGTCCTCTGCACAGCACTGAGCCTTTCTGCTCATGTCCAGGATGTCAGGGGGAAGAGGATCTGCTCTCCTGCACAGACTTGCTGGACTCACTCAAGCGTGAGCTCCGATTTTCACCCATGCCCGTGGATCCGTGGCTCTGCCTTGGAGTGTTCCACACTTCAAATTGAGCACGTGAAGATTCTTTATTAATTGTGATGATGTCGTTATTGCCACACAGTGCTGCTTGTTAAGAAGAACACAATGAATTTCAGTCATCGTAGTATCCTTTCCTCCCCTCCCTCCCCAAATGCAAAGTGCAAATCCACTTAAAAAGCGGAGATCTTTTGACTTCTAACAGAAACTTTTATCCGCATAAGAGGATAAGAAATTCATTAGCTTAAGTTGTGTGATTGTAACAGCTCATTAGAGAGCCCTGTGCCTTTCAGAGTGAGCATGCCTCCAGCCCTGCGTTGAATCTGTCAAAGTTAAGGATAAAGGTATGGGACAACTTAACCATTCTGGAAGCCAATTTCTCATTTTTAACTATGCAGACCACAGGCTTCATTAAATGATTTTAATGAACAGTCACAAGCCTGATGTTCAAATCTTCATTTGTGTCTAATTGTAAGCAAAATATGAAATTGCTAAAATCATCTTTCTTGCCAAGAAAAATAGTACAAATTTTAATTTACTGCCAGTAATTAAATTTTCAGATTCATTTTGACTAATAATTATTTTTGTTTTGGTTTTTTTTAAGGTGAAATAAACATTTTTATTTCAGGTTTAACTGCTGCAAAATAGTGCTGTAAAAATTTTAACACGGCTTCTCTTCAAACAAGTGAAAAACTGCCACTTCTAAACAGAAAATATAATTAGTCCTACTAATTTGTTGAAAGAGATGAATGATAAAACAGAGTTCTCAGCCATCTGTAAGATCAAGAAAGTTAGTGATACGGTGTTTTTTCATCTGTGGAATCTCAGAAGGCATGGCCTTGACAAAGCAGGTCGTTTGCAACATTTTATAAAATATATGAGGGGAGATTGGAATGTATTTTTCAATCTCTCCCTGGCAGCCTTCACGGCTTTAGTCAATTTATGCATCATCTGTTAAAGTTCAATACAGGGCACTGGGTCCCAAAATGTACTTTGAAGCATCCATAGCAAATCTTCTAATCTCCGTTTTCACTATCTGAGCAACATATGCATTAGAGTGGAATTTGGGATCAGCTTTTAGGTTGAGAGGTGAAACGCTTACTTAGATAACCCACACTATCTCAGCTTCAAGTGTAATGTTCAGGTTTGGATAAATGATTGCTTTTCATTTTCCCCAAAGATAAATGATAAAAGATACAGTTTTATACTAGGATTTATAGATCTCTGTATAGATCTCTGTACCCGCATATACATGGACATCAAGTACTTCTTTTAAAATTTACATTAAATACAAACATTGCAAAAACAGGTATTTCCTTAAGCCATTCTGAGAAAAATGTTATTTTACAGAGCATGATGGTTGCAGTAAGCCACCATGACACGTTCTTAGTGATCAACGAGCTTTTCTGGCTTCACTGTTCTTATTTAATCTAAAGAAAGCTCAATACCTTTCCTCCCTCTCAAAGAAAGGAAATTACGCATTTTTGTGCATGTAGCAATACTATGACTTTACACCAGATAACAAAACTTCACAAAAGAATTGCATGCGAGAAGGCTCAATGCTTTCTGCACTTTTGTTTCCAAGTACAGCTTCTACTACAGCAGATTTTTTGGTTGTTTCTACAACTATTCTGTTTCCATACTTCCTGCATTTTTGCTTTGTTCTCCCGTGTGTCATTTGAGAACAATGACTGTGTCGTAGGAGGTAAGACAAGCTACTGGCATGGAAGGGCAAAGTCACAAAACAGTAATTATTGTTGTAGGGTGGAACTGAGGAAAAAAAAAAAACAACGGATTTTTAAGCTGATTCTTTCAAAAATAACCTCTCAGAGTATTGCTGCGAGTTCTAGCAGAGTATTTCAGCTTCATAAAGACCAACAGAATACAAAATCATGTTTTTTTGAATTACGCAGCTCCTTGCAGTTAAGAATCTTTACCGGGGAAAAAAAACAACCAACCCACCAAGATTTATGTAGGTTTTATGCTAGGCAGGTACACAGCATTTTTTCTCAGAATGGTCCTCCTCAAGGTATTAGTGTTTTAAAATACATACTCCTCTTCAGCAAAAAAATAAATAAATTATTCCAGTTCCTACTGATCAAAAAACACCGCGTCTTTCAGCGTCAACAGGCTTCTAACCGTATTGTTAAGGTTTGGCTGGACAGACTTTCAAAATTACCTAATTCCCAGAAAACAGCTTCACCCGCTTCACCCGCCTCCCCCGGCCCGCCGTTCTCCCGCCCTCCCGCCACCGGACCAGCCGTTAACGGCACTGCCTCGCGCAAGCTCGCTCCCGCTCTGCCGCCCCGGCGGATTGGCTAAGCGGCGTCAGAAAGGTGGCCGCCGATTGGCTGGGGCCGGCTGCCGTTGCTATGACTCTGTTGCTAGGGCCTCGGCCGACTCCAGGCCCTGCAGGAAACATGTAATGAATTATGGATGGTTGATTTTCTCAAAGAGGCCTGATCTGTAATGCAGATGAGCTGCAAGGCCCCCCTTTTCTTCTGGGTTCTTAAAAAAAAAAAAAAAAAAATTAAAAAAATTTTAAAAAAATCTGAGTTTTAAATCAGAACTGGCATTTGCGTCGTCCCTAGTCACAGCAGTGACTCCTGAATACTGATGTTAATTCTTATGCAAAGGCAGGGCCAGAGGTCACTATCTGTTATTTGTTCAGGAAAAGCTTGTAGGATTTTCACTGAACTCTGTGACCCGTTGGGGTATTATTTTTTCCCCCCTCTTTGGTTCAGAGACAAAATAGGATACAAACACCAGAAGTGGTATTTTCTAACAGTTGGAGAGGAAATCATCCCCTTGGAGCACGACGGAGCTGGAGGACTCCAGCAGCCAGGCCGGCCAGCATGCTGGCTTTTCTCGCCTCGTAAAAGATGTCTTTGCCCAAATATGACCTAAGACCTGTCAGCATAGTTCCTGTGGTTCAGGCCTTCATTAATGGTTTCAATAGCCTTTGGCTGAAGAGAGGTTCCCTGTGAGTGGCACATCCGTAACATGCCCGCTTCACACAAGTGCAAAACTGGATGTTGTTACCCACAGATAACTCCCCAGCTGGAACCCCCACGTGAACAAAGCCTCTGATGCTTCATACCTGAATAAACAGGTTGCTACAATTCATTTAGTTTCCCTAGTCTTCATCTATTAAGAAGTACGGTGGATGTTATGCTACAGAAATGATAATATTTTCCTATGCCTAATGAATACTGATGTCAGAAGAGACACCTCTGGTGCTCGTGCACAGTTTAGTTTGGGGTTTTTTTCATACTGGTGACAAATTATTTCAATCCTTTCTGTGTCAAGCCTCTGTGGACAAATGTGAATTGAAAAATTATTAATTTTAGAGAAAATAATGAGCCTCATCCTTATTTTGAATCAGATTTAAGCTTGTGTAATTTTGGCCAGACTCAGCCAAGTGTGGGCATCCTCAGCTGTCCAAATATTGACTGCAGCGGAGGGCTCTTGATGCCTGGAAGGTTCCTGACCAATGTGGGGGATGAGGCAGCCCCGCTCCTCTTCAAACCCTGTTTTTAAGGCAACTGCACACTAAGTGATTAACTCAGCAAGGAAATGACTGAGTAATTAGACAAATTTCTACAGGTTTTGTATTGTGAAATTTATGCTTTTTGCACCTCAATTCCTGACTGGTTCATGGCTCTTCCTCAGGGAGAAGTAGATGACTTAAGCAAGAGCTCTGAGATGAAGACAAAATATATCCGACCCTCCTGTGATTCAGAGTAGAATGATACCTTATTTCTAGGATTATTAAACAAAATGTTCTGTTGTGTAAAAAACAATGAGCACTGGAAAAAAAAAAGAAGAAAGTCTGTGAAACACTGTGTACAGGAGTAGAAAACATGGTCAGCTCTCGTCATCAGGCAGTCTGTAAGACCTTCAGCTGCAATGGCCTTTTATGTTTTATTATTTTCTATTATTAAAATGTTTTCTATTGAAGCAAATGGTTTGGGCGAAACTGTATTGCCTATCCCACCCATTCCTGACAGAACATTCATCAAACTCCATTAAAAAAAAAATCCAGGCTATAGATGTGTCATTAGAGACCCAATGATGCTTAAAGCTCAGAAATGTCTGAGATGCAGTTTGCTGAAAACATAGTATTAACATTTGTGTATATGGATGTGTTAAATTTGTTGGGTTTTTTTTTTTTTGGTGACAGTGATTCTGTGCAACATATATTAAAATGAAAAATATGTTAACTGTTTGTACTTGCAGAAAATGTAGGTCATGTTTTTGTGAACCAAATAATTGTGTTTTAAACTTTTCATTTAGTGATCTTTATTTTTGTATATAATACTCTATATAATACCCATTGGAAGATGATTATTCCCACACCTATATAAATACAGCATGCACCATGAGGTTTGGAATAGCTTAAATCGTCAACGAAGAGGCAGCAAATGACTTATTCACATATGCAATTTAAACAAATACATATTTCTAGTACTATAAATGGCCTCAGTATGTCTCCGTGCTTTCTGTTGAGGAAGCACAAGAAATTCAACCAGCAGCAGCCAAGCTCTTTCTGTAGCTGTGCTGTCAGGTTGTGGAAAAGTCTTAGTAGAGCTGGGCATCGTAATGATGTCTGCAGCATGGCTTTTGCCTTCATGCATTGGTCCTAACTGCACTAAAAGAGTGCTTGAACATGCAGGGCAGAGAGACTCAACTCCAGCGAGCCCTGTGACCCTCCTGGACATTTTGTAGGCAGGTCCTCAAGAGGAACCTTGCTGAGCTTTCCTGATGGAGATGTTATAATTCCTTTTGCTGTGTTTGTGCGTTGAGGGGTGAGGAGACATTTATGGTATGGACCTAACAACCTGACTCAAACGGATACGATATGTACTGGACAGTAGTTCGAGTGCGAGAAGGTCTGGAGCCATCAACAGGGAGAAAAATTATGCAGGAAGCTTTCACAAAAGAAGCAGCTCTTAAGGAAAGAGCTGAATGAGGATAGGGAAGTTTTTGGTGCATGATGAGTGGGAGGTTGGTGTGTGGCCAGGGTGGAGCAGGAGGCAATCTTCAGAAAGCAGGAGTGGTTATGAGAAAGGAAAGAGAGGAAGTAAATTGTTTTTTGGGGTTTTTTTGTGTTTTTTTTCTTTATATCTGTAGCATCTGATTGAAAAAAATCAAATCTATTTCCACGGAAAATATCAAAGTTGTATTTTTCTTTTTCCATATTTTTAATGTTATTGTTTCAGTAGAAGTTTCTTTCTTTTAGAAACAAAGAGCTTCTTTCAATTTACTTAAAAAGAATGAAAACTTTCCAAGGCTCCTTTTCTATTAAGGACTGCATAAACAAAAAAGCTTTGCATTTTTAACAATAATAGTTTTAAAATAGTGCTTTAGCACAAACATATTCTTCACAAGGTTCTTTCTATAATTTAAAACATTTGCTGCTGAAGTGATTTCAACTGTTTTATGCTATCAGTAGTCTTCATGGAGTTTATATTAGTCCACAAACATTGTATAACCTGATGAAGCTGATGAGAATCAACACAGGATAAAGAACAGTATTGCAGCCCAGATAAAAAACCCCACTGTTTAATGCCAGCTGCTCAGGAAATGTCAAAAGTAAAGTGAGTTTCAGGTCAAAGGGACCAGGAACACTCTGTTAGCAACCCCTAAGACAGGCAGCTCTTGTTGTTAGTATGAAGAAGGATATGGTGAGTCCTTTTTAATCTATCCCTGGGCCTCCTTCAAGCTTCCCAAACACAAATCCATCCCATTTGGGCTCACCTCTGTGGGATTGCTGGGAGTTTTTCAAAACATACCATCTTTGGTCTTTTGAATGGTCCTGATCAGATTTGCTAAAGGCTGAGATTTCAGTGAAAATCCTGGTCCTAGGACACTTGTGGGCTCAGTGCCAGGCCTTGGGAGTGCAGAAAATAGTGGGCAACTGCTCTTTTTTTAACTTTCCATGACAGCAGGGATCTTCCATCACCCCTTTTCTGCCACAGCATTTAATAGTGTCTGTGTCAGGCCCGTTTCCATCTTGCACACCTTTGCCTTCGAGCGCTTTGGTGTGCTATTCTGGAGCATTTAGATGGTGGGTGGTGAGTGTACCTTGTTTATCACCAGTTAAGGGAGTTGTGCCTCTTGCCACAACACTAAATTGACAGGTGAAACTTCTGAAGAAATAGGACCAGAGTGTGGACAGGTTAATAGCTTGATGAACTTTTCTGTAGGTAGCCTTTCCATGGAGGATTGGGCACTATTTCATGTGATTAAGAAGCAGAGGATCTGGTTTGGGAGAACTAACATGACATGTGCTGATACTGCTTGACAAAATGTCCCCAGAAAGGTGCTACAAAATTAGAAGAGTGTTGACATCCACTCTGGAATGAACAGAAAAGCAGCTTGGCCCTGTAACTTCAGAGCCATAACAGGCACTTTCTGTACCTGAATTTCCTGCAGATGTCCCATAGATGTGCACCAAGTCTGCTGTGAAATACAAGGAATTTTGCAATGAGTGTTCAGAATTTTGCAGGTTACAGCATGGTTTGACTCTTTCCTTACATATGTTTTTACTGTCTCTTTGAATTTTCAGGGATCCCCTAAATGCATATTTAGTCCTTGAATGCTATGTTTTGTACCAGAGAAAAAATCCTAACATAACACTGTGTGGTGTATTTCCTGATGGGCATGCTGGTATGGCTTATACATTGTTATGATACAGCACTAGGAAACAAACTTCTTTAGTACAAAGCCTGTAAGCTCAGCCAGGGCATTGCTCAAACTGATGAGGCTTACTCATTAAAAAGATGAAATAATATACAAGTATGTTGTCACAGTTTTATTGTTTGAATAGTGGCTACTGGGAGCTATAGATTGGGAAGAGAGAGCTGAGTGACTCAGACCCTGCTGGTACCACGGAGCTTTTTGCTTCTTAGAGCAAGGCAGTGTTTCAGATTTGGTCCCATTTGCAGAGTAATCATCCTTCAAAATGAAGAAAGAACAGCCAACGTGATGCCATCTACTAGGGATCCAAACCTTCACCTTCACGGAGAAGGGATTTATCTCCTTAGACATCTACAGAAGAGACATCTACAGCAGATCTAGTGAGCCCGGCACTGGAGATAAACAGGCCCTTTTTTCATTTAACTCCTTTGATCTATTTCGTTCTGCCTTCCTTAGGTTGAGACAAACCAGTGTCCTGCAAGTATGTGTGTTGGGATCACAAGGCCCAAACTGATATGCCATCATGATGGTATGTGGTGATTGAGGCTCTTCAGGAAACTCACTTTACGTCTCCTTCAAAAAACCTCTGTATCATGTTGAAACGTCTCAGCCATGTTGGACTTTGCTGTCTGTGGCACAATCCTCTTCCACACACAACTTGTTTCTGAGCCCAGAAAGAGACTTTTTCTGAATAAGCGAAGAACAGTTACTTCAAAGCAAATGGTTACTGGCCTTCCCTTCCCACTCCTCATGCAGCAGCTTTTGGTAGGATCACTGCAAGCATAGCCACAGAAAGCAGCTTGCTAGCTGCTTCAGCTTTCCAGTCAGCTGGCAGCTGACTTGGGAAGCTGAAGCCAGCCGGCAGTGAGATGTCTCATACATCTGCAGAAACCACTGTGTATTTGCAGCAATTACCACAGTGATACAGCACACTGTTTTGTCCATGGTCTGTGGTCAATAGAATAGGTCAAAATGTTGCCATTTATCCAAAACTGAGATAAAACAATGACATAAGAGGAATAATATGACTTTGGATGTGAATCCCATATGCCATAATTCTACTGGATTGCAAACAGCTTCTATTATGTATGGCCTGGGAAAAAAATGTCCCATGATGGGTAGGATCTTTCTGGAGAAAGGACCATGATATCAGAATTACGGATGTTTCATAAGGAGTAAGTGCCCATGTTGCTGAATCATTGATATAGTAGCTGGCTGTGTGAATAAAGGTAGCAGTTAATGTGTAGCAGTAGTAGTTAATGTGTAATAGTTAATGTTACTCAGCTTATTTGCAAGCGAAAACTCCACTTCCCCTTCAGCAAACCCCGTGTAACGCAGTGGGCTGTTGCGTTGCGTAGTTTGAGCTTTTCAAGAAGGTCTTGAACACACAGCTATTAGCAAAGTTGGTATGTTTGAATCTGCCTATGATAGCTTTGAATTTATAGGAATTTTGTTGGCATTGGTATCTAAACTCATATTGTGATCAATGGAAACAGCATTGAGTCTTGATTTCTTAAGAGTAATTTCCTCTAAGATAAGAAAGCACTGTAAGTTCATCTAGTTTGATCTCCTGTATAACACAGTCTATTCAGTTTCACACGATTCACGTATATTTTCAGCATGATCATTTTAGTTAGATTAAAGAATTTATGTCTTCAGGGGTAACAGTTGCATGCCACAGGCATAGAACAGAAAGAACAAGCTGTAGTGCCAAGTATGTGTGAGGTCCCAGTGATGACAGAGAGTTTATTAAATGGGACATGCCTAATTGATCGCAATTAGCTAAAGTAATACCTTCTCCCATCTTTTAACTAATTTCTTTCCAATTTGGCCTGAGAAATTCTTTCCAATCTTAAATCTGCCAATCAATATGATTCTGTGCATGTAAGCCAGAAATACAAACGTAGTATTTAGGCACATTTTTATCTATTTGTTCAGAACACAGATCCAGTTTGTTTGGTGCTGCCTTGTCAGTTGTGGCAAGTCTGTCATTTTGCAAAAAACACCCCTCAAACAGGCAAATAAACAAAAAATCCCAATCTCCAAACCCCAGTCATCTCCGTCTGGCCAGTTGTGCATGAGAGGGAGAGGGAATCCTTCCTGCCCTGCCTTGCTCTGAGGTTGAACTAAACCACATCTTTTAGGAAGGTATGTGCTATCACCTTGAAACCTCCAGCCAACAGTGAGACTCCCACCTTCACTGGTAATCTTTTAGTGTTTAATTACACTGTCTGCCAGAAAATTACAGCTTGTTTCAAGGTTGAATTTGTCTAAGTTCAGCTTTCAGCCATTCAATCTTTTTCAAGCTTTTGTCAACAAGATTGAACGCGCTTTATTAGGTATCTTTTCCACCAGTAAATACCTATGTAAACTGACAGAGTCATTCTACAGCTTACCTGCAGTTCTGCCTCTAAAAAGCAGTTCCCAACTCCTGCTCTCCCCACATCTCTCTGACAGAGATTCCTTTCTTCTGTATGCTGCATGGTCAGAAACCAACACTGTCTTCTAGCAAGTGATGGGGAAAGGGGAAGAAATTATCTAAGAAAGAAAGAGGAGAGGTTCAAAAGGAATTTCTTGATGATTGATCACTGTGTATTTGGAAGAGGCATTTTCTCTTGAAAAGCAAATCTCTGCTAAACATTCCCAGCCTACCCCCAAACAGGCTGTCAGCTCATTTCTGCAGTATCGATACTAAATGTTTGCAAAGCAATGTCCTGTCCTGGACCACACCTGACATAGATCTGCTGGGCTCCAGTGAGGTCAGTTCCTGCCTGTGGAGCTGTCGCGCTTTATATCATTTGAGGATGTAGAAAGTGCTTTACAAAGAGGCATGTGGATGTTAAGGAACACTGGCTAAAGCAGTGATAACCTGTAGCATCCTGTATAGTGCTCTGTGTCCTTAATTTTCCTACCGTCAGAAACAATACAGGGCCCTCCAAACCTTGGGTGGGGAGCAGAGTCACAGTGAAATCATAGAAAATCCCAACCACTTAACTTAGCAAGTCGATATTAAACATAAAGGAAAAGTAAAAAAATCACTACCAATCTTCTGTTGAGAAGTCTAGTTTCTCACCCTACCCATCCAGTTATTCATATATTTAATTAGCACTTCACTTTTACATTATGAAAACATCAAGATACACTTGCCAGTCTAGGACATCACGAGATGAGGACAAAAACGTAATGCAGTCCCCGTCCCAGCAAGCTTGTGGGACTTTAACATAAGCTATTTGTAGCTGACCAGATCAAAGCATTTAGTGTAGAAGGAATGAGGGATCCAAAATAAGAAGGTGAGTACAGCTCTTCCCCAAGGAGGAATGATGATCAGAATTCAACATTTGCTGGTGGTGTAGCTTCTGTGTGTACCCTACAGGGGTAAGTTCTGCAGCAGTGATTTGTTTCAAACATCTTAATTTTTTTCTCTCACGATGAAACAAATGTTTTAAATTATAGCTATAGTATGGAAGAGAGAATTTAACTAAAGCACAAATATGAGTCATGAAAATGTTCGTGCCTTATTTTCAGGGTAATAACTAAACACCTGCTAAATTACATTTTAAAAAATTACCCAGTATTTCACAGTGGGTTTTATGCTTTTGTTTATTATTTTCTCTCTTAAGCCCCACTCTCGATCCTTGATCTGCGTGGGAAGATTGTCTCATCCATGCAGAGCTCCCAAAACTCGGCAGAGCTCTGCATGTACCAATGCTCTGCCCGTGCGGGGCTGATTACAGGACAAGGACTGAGGTTTATGCAACAGGGACAGCACTTCGCAGGGCATTCAGGTGGGGCCCTGGCATAGCACTGAGTGCACCAACACAACGTGAGAGAAGAAACAATTACCCAGAAAACACATAGACTTTTTTTTGGAAGCTTGTGCAGCAGAAATAAGAAATTAAAAGTGACTCATCCATGTTGATTGTGTCTAACCTTTACTTTCCCACATGTTGCTGTTTTCTTCTGTTAGCAACTTTAGTGTAGTAAAAGTGTCTCGCTGAGGAGGAGAATGCTGTAGATGGGCATTATCTCCCCTGAGATGTGGAGTGTATATCCGTTACTGAGCCTCTTGGGAACATGGTGAAGGGCTCATGTTCAGTTGGCTGTTTTGCTTTTTATGTTTTCTTTAGTTGTTTTTCATTCTGGCACTGAGTGGGCAGACAAGACTCTTGAACAATCTGTAATTACATAGTGTCACTGTTGATGAGGTTACAAAGGAGTAAATATGTAGTTGGTATTAGAGAGGATATTTTTAACAATACTCACTCTACATCTAATAGAGTGCATCTGTGTCCTCTGCGGGCACTCTGCCTTAGATAATATAAAAGAAGAGCAATGGGAAAGAGAGCAGCATAATATCTGCATAGTCTTCAGCGGAATCAGTTTCTGCAAATACACACTTGACATTTGAACTTTTTCATGCCAGTGCTGGTCCTATTGATGCCAGTGGCATCTTTGCCCTTGAATAGGAATAGGACTGAATTCTGACTGTTGAATCTCTTATGACAAGAGAGGTGGAATTTTCCCAGCGTGATCTGATTGCCATAGTCAAAGAGAAGAGTTTTATTAGACCATCGTGTCAGTAATTCTTGACCTGGGGTCATGACTGTGTCTCAGGGAGGCACAACAACTCTCCCTTCTTTTTGGCTCAGTAGAAGAGAACAACAATCTGATATATTTTTCTGTTGTAACATGGGTCACAGCGCAGAACAGAGTAAAATAGTTCCATCAGCCTGCCTCTGCTGGGTTGTTACCTGCTGCGTTTCCACTTCTGCTAGCCAAATTTTGGCATCTCGGTGATACAAAACAGCCTGCTCTGGACAGTACCACATGTCTAAAGTCATGAAATCATATTGTATTTATACCACTCGGGGCTGAGGGAAATAACCTTTTAAAGAGTCAAGGGCCAATTTTATTTTATGATGGCAATGTGGAAAGATTTATTTAAAAGGCTGTTGTATACAGATGCTTGATGTTCTTTGGCTGAAGCAGTTGCTAGACACACTGTTGGTCATCTTTATTATTTGTACTCCAACAGCACCTTTGAATTCATGTATCTTGTCCAAACACATAGAGTGACATTACTTGAAAGTCCTTCATTTCCAGCTTTCAGGGCAGGTGTGGGAACAGCAGGACTGACTTCCGTGAAGCAACGTCAGTTCATCTCAGCTGTTGCTCTACTTGTGCAACCTGAGGATGTGACTCAGGCTGTTGAGAACATCCCCCCACCTCTCAGCTTCAAAATTCAAGATACTGCAAGCATACTGATCTTTAGCAACGACATACCTCCCCATGCACTTTACAATGAAATGGCGGGACTCCCCTGTGTATGGGGATGTTATTCCCTGGCTTATAGCACAGCAGTAAAGGAAAAAGCACTTTTAAAAATACTTTTAGGAAAATAAGACAAAACTGAGAAAAGCCAACAGTACGCTCAGTTTGCCAAAACCTGGACAGAAGCACAGACCTGTGCTATTTTCTACAGTCACTTGCTGAATTCCTGAAGAAATTACTAATAATTTGTTTTCGTTTTCCTTGCTGTGCTCTGTCTCTTTCGTCCTCAAATCCTGAAGGCTTTCAGCATCTGACAATAGCACCACCTACGCAGTACAGCAGAAATGATCAAGAAATAGGGGAGTGGTTAGATGATCTGCTTCTTGAGCAGCCTGCTAAGAGCCATCTTCTGTATGAATGAAAGAAGTCAGACACAGCGTAGGAGAAATCCAGCAGAGCTTGCTTGCTCTTTTCCCCCTCTTTCCTGTAGCCACAGGAGCGGACCGAAGCAATCTCAGTCCCCTGGGTCTGTTGTGGTGTGGAGGGATTATCCCTTCCCCCAGCATGAAGGGTTATTTTTGACTTCTTTTTGTCTGCCATTTACTCTATTTTCCGCGTCTTGAGGTTTTCCCTCTCTCATTTAAACAGCGTTGCTCTGGTTTTGGCAGCAAGGTGTGCAGGACACAGCAGAGCCAGGCCTGCCTTCCTCTAAAAGGCAGGAAGGAAACAATCCTTTTTCCTTTGGCTTTATCATATTTTGTGGGATCTCTGCCTGACCTGCACCATTCCCTTTCTCCGCCTCTGCTCCTCCTTTGGTCTGCCCACTCAAACGTCCCTCTTGCTACTCTTTTCCCCCTTTGTCATGGAAAACCTCAACATCCAGGTAATGAATGCCATCTCACCTCTTTCTCTTTTTTCGTGTTTCTGTGAGGTGAATGAACCTGCTGACAATGGAAGGAGGAGATAAGAAATCCCCCACGGAAATATCACAGATACTTAAAATAATTTGGAGCAAAAATCCCTGCAGGTTTATTGAAAACAGCCCCCCTCGACACACACAGATTTATTTATCTGCTTTACTGCATTTTGCTTACGTCAAGAGCTGGATTGCTCCTGCACAGCCCCCTCGCCAGGCAGATAATTGCTACATATTCTTTTGTATTGCTGCCACCACCTCCACCATCGGGCGCTTTCTCAAACAATCGCCTGCGCAGCCTCGGAGCAATCCATCTCTCTGCAGACAGTAGGATAACAGTGCTTTGATATTAGGGGTCTCCCAGGAGCAGGTGAGAGTCTTGCCTCTTTTCTTGAAAATCAAATGAAGTAAATACTGTGCATTTCTCCGTCCTTTTCCAGATCATTAGCAAAGATGTTAAATAAAACCGGGCTAGCTCTGTGACAGCTCCAGCCTCTTCTCGATGGTATCTCGTTGGCCGTCACTTCCACGCAGACACACCGACCTGATGCAGTGTCATTTACCATTACCTTTTGTTTACAGCCACTCAGCCGGTTGTCACTCTGTGTGACAATGCCCGTATTCAAGCCAATACGAATTTATTTCTCAAGAAAGACTTTCTGAGAGTAAAGCTTATGCCTCACTAAGGATCCAGCTATACTGTGTTACTGGCAAGACCTTTTCCTTCACCGTCACCCATTATATTTCTGATTAAATGAATCGTAGCTCAGCATAGCCTGGCCTTTCTGTTCTTGTTATTTACTGCTCAGGGTTTCTTCCACATGCTCATGCTTATCTTTTCAGCTGGATAGTCATTAAATTCTATTGCTATGTGTTTAGGCAATAACAATTTTTAGGCTTTCTTTGATTTCCTCCACCTGTTTCCAGCTCCTGAAGGCCAGTTTCATTCTCAGCTCCCTGGACATGGGACTGTCAGACTACATTGGCTGCAGGCAGCTGGAGACCCCAGCAGTACCAGGACTAACCAGGGACCCCAATTTTTCTCCTGGGAGAAGGATGCTTCTGACAAATGTGACATCAGTATGTGTGAGGCAGGAGATAAATAGCTTTTTGTAGGTCATGGTAGCCACAGCAGTGGATCTTGGTTTTGAGCGTCATCCTTTTCTACCCGTCCCTTTTCCCTTACTGCTCAGTGAAGGTGGGAGGAGAAAAGCCAGACGCAGGGGCAGCATCCCAGGGAGAGCTGGGCCACATCTGGTTATCCCTCCCCTCCCTGCGCCGGTGTGGCTGTGTGCAGGTAACAGCCTCTTTGCCACGGCTGTGGACGGAGGCAGGAGGGTTTGCTGAGTTGTCTTCTGGATGAAGGCAAAGCTGGATGGAGAAAACCTGCAGGAACTTGTTGACCGTGATGCATGTCAGAAGCACGTTCAGCAAAATAGTTTGCTATGCTGTAGACAAGTAATGACTCTCATTTCACATTTTTCCTATCGTTAATACATTCATTGCCAAAGTAAATATTTCATTTTCCAGTACTAATGCAGCCCGTGTACCACTTATTACATGTGTATTCCCTCCCCTATTGTCTCCTACCCCAACAGCACAAAATATGTAATTGCGGAAAAAAGACTGGGGGACTAGGGACATATCTTAAACTTCTTCCAAACTGTCTACAACTTCAAAGTTACAACAGGAACCAAATGCTGGGCCCAAAAGACAGAATTAGATTAACTGGTTTATGTAAAGTTTCTGGTGAACCAGGAAGATTCCATGATACTAAATATTTACTTCAGAACAAATTTTATCTCACCGAGATTTTTTTTTTTAATTTCACAGAAAGTGTGCTTCTTTTTAATACTGTCAGAGTGGTATACTCTATTTTTTTATTGGAAAGTACATTTCAGCTAGAAATAGCATAAAAATTTATTTCAAAAAGAGCTTTAAATTCTTAACATCAAAAGGAAAATAAATTATTTTGGTATATGAATCATTTTGTTTTACCTGATACAATGATTTTAAAAATATTTCTCTGTTTGTTGATAATTAACAAACCAGTTTGGAATGAGACATGGTTATTTCAATGACATTTTTCCAGAGCTACTAATGAGATAAAAATCCATTATCTGTAAAGCTCAGAGTAGACAGTCTAAGTCATGAATGTTATATTGAAAATATCTTATGATCTTTAGGTGGTAGATACAGTGCACTTTTTAAAATATGTATATATAGTGTGTGTATATATATGTACGTGTGTGTGTGTTTATATATATATATACATACATGAATGTGTGAGTGTATATCTGTAAACAACAAGTACGTTGCACCATAGCAGTTTTGCCCTCAAATACAGTAGCTCTATATAGCTTATGGAGAGGCATGCAGTCTGCTTTATTACGGATATTATTTCTTTACAGCTTTGGACCCCGTCCAAGATTTAAGCACATACTTATGTTCGAGTATATCAGTAATTGCACTGAGCTTTGCTTGAAAGTTTTCCTTAAGTCTTTTCCAAAAGTCTTCCTGGAATATACGGTAGGGGATTTTGTTACTAACCCTTTTAATAGTCCCCAATACCCTTCATTTTCTTCTGTTTTGGAAATCACCATTACGTGACGTGTGTGTATGCAGCTTAGACTCGTGGGCTGTATGTGCTAAGTATTTGGATCCCAGTTTTCCTTTGGTTCCCTCTAACAGGGCCACTTTTAAGACCCAACAAAACAAGCAGGCGCGTAGCGTGCTGTATAAGAGTCATCGTCCAGATGCTTTGGAGAACAGATCTGCCACTGCTGCTGACGGTGTATAAGGTGTTGAGGGCGGTAGCTACTATTTGGGGTGAGAGAGAGACAGCACTTGGAGAAGCTGTGCTTGCTGCCATGTCTGGCAATATCAAAATTCGTGAATTTAGCTCCAAGCCTTCTACGGTGGCCATGGATCCAGCAACCTGGCCCTGATCCTTCATCCTCATGGCCAAATCTCAGTTTTGCCTGCCCCCTGAGTCAGATTGAGCCACCTTTGCCTTTATGTATGGATAGCATGTGTTGAGAAATAGGCGCAGCAAGACCAGCCCAACCTGCTCAGTGGTGCTTAACGCGAGCGCTCCATCGGGGCGCAGATGCCACCTCGTTCTGTAGGTGACTGGAAAGCAAGTGAAAACAAACAGATCAGCCTTTGGCTGTACAGAGCTACAGATCAGGTCCCCAGTGCCCAGCTCCCCACTGATGGACAGAAGCGCGTTGCGGAGGCAGTGTAGCATAGCTTGTTTAGCGCTGCATTATGTTAATGCATACCGGAGAGTCATTAACATGGGAATCTTAGATTTAAAATATAACGAACCACACAATTCAATGTTTTGTAGCAGCGTGTACTCCGGAGTCATAAGCACATAATTTTTTTGATCAAGTTTCAGCCCAAAGCAAATTTTCTCAGCTAAGTATCTCTCTAATCTATCTATCCACATATATATATATTTTTCTTTAATAAAATTTTTTAATACTTACCAGACACATAATGGCACTGTTATTTTTACCCAAGGTGCATGCCTTACCTATTAAATGTTATACAACCTTTCTAAAACCAAATTAAGCAAAAACATTAGCATCAATCCACTGAATGCAGGCGCTATTTAAAAAATGTAGATGTTTTCAAACACTGGAGTGAATGGAAAAATATTGCTGCCTTGACTGTCAGATTACATTTCTTTCCTATTGAAGCTAAGTGGGTTAAATTAAGTGATTAATTAACTATGCATCTGCACAATTAGGTGGGCATTTTTATTCTGTTTAACTTATTTTTTTATTTCTACCTTGGGAAGAAAGGAACGGTAACAGTACAAAGGGAAGAACATCTACCAGAATTCGAGATTCCCAATAGCACTATCGTAGTACGGATTTTACTATCATTTCCATTGTAGCATTGTGAATTCATTGGCTTTAGAACTCAGGCATGAAAATTTGCTCCACAGTGAAATTTCTCAGTTAGAGGAAATTTTGCTCAACATTCTTTACTGTTGTTTTTAGACTAGAAAAGCCGTAACAACATCTAACAAAAATAACCACCTTTGTTGCAGGGTTTCTGAGTTTCTTCTTGTCATGAGCTGGCTTGGCCCAGTCTGTCACTGAGGTGCCGTTTCCGAAACCAGCTCGTGAGCGGCTGCCTGGACTTCTGTCTGCGGTGTGCATGAGGGCGAGTAAAGGTGGGTGCTGCTTTGCCGCCAAGGAACTGCTCAGATGCCCAAGCCAGTCTGGGGCAAAATCAGCAATCACAAATTCGGTTTCCTCAGTCCCCCTTCCACAGTGCACGTGGATGCCCATAAACCTGCTGCGAATGTTCAATGGAAGAAGGGCACCTATGGCTTCTCCTCTCGGGGGAAAGCTCTTTCCTTCCACCCCTTGCACTTTCCCCCGTAACCGCAGCTGGGTGCAGCCTTGTGCTGGATTTCTCATCGAATTCCCCCTGCACGGCGAAAACAGAAGTGCTTTTCAGCGCTGCCATTCGCCAAACCTCCTTTCCGAGATGGTTTTTATCTCGGTCCCTGCCAGAATCCCCATCACTGGCTGGTACAAATGCTGTAAATGGACTAATGTGGGCCCAGCAAGCGCTGGGCCTACTGCTTTGAGCTGCGCCTTTGAAAATAATGAGCTGGATTGTCAGAGCCCTCGGTCAGCAAGGCGAGAGAATGAGAACCCCGCTGCTCCCCTGCTCAGTTTGCAACTCCAGCTGCCGGCGGTGGCAACTATTCAACTGACATTCCCTCCAGTGAGAAAGGTCTTTGGCAACAGGGAAATGTTGGGAATTTTTTTTTTTCCCCTCCCCTGTAACTTTTGTTTTTTGGCATCAGCTGCCTTGTGTCCTCATACAAAAGTTCTTTTATTTTCTTTTTCTTCTTCTTTTTTAAGCTGACATTTTGATTCTGCTTTAATTAAACCACTTTGGAAGCAGCATGACTCTGTTTTGGAATGAGTTGCACTGGTACAAGTTTTGTGCGGAGGCATCTCTATTTCAGAGTGACTACATCCCTTCTGACAGTCCTCCCACAGCTAGCCCACCTTGCCTTGCTTCAGGCCTCCATCAGTCTGGTTTTTTTTTTTACCTGCATGAACCCTACTGCTCTACAAGCATCCTGACCAGATGTCACAGGGCAGTTTACGTGCCGAGAGGCAACCGCTTTCACTCCTTTGCTTTCCTGCTTGCTTGACGCCCCTCTTGCTCCTTTCCCCCTCCTCCCCTCTTCCACTCAATTACTGACCCAGTGGGGATGCTGTGCCCCAGGACTTCTCGGGGCTTTTTTCCCTCCCAGAGGAAGAGCATGTCCAGCCCTCACTGAATTAGTCAATGCTTTGCCGTGACCTACCAGTGTCTGGGGCAGAGCATGCAGGAGGAGAGCAATTGTGGGCAAAGGGCCACCACCCTACTACCTCCAAGGAACATTGGTGGCATTACTGCAGTACAAGGGTGCTCTCTTACCGCTCCCTCTACCTAAAGTTCTGCACCTGATTTTGCAAAGTTGTAAGTAGGTATAAATAGTGGTCGTTATAAGATCAGTGATTCTTTTGTTTTTGCTGTTTCCCTTCAAACCCACCCCCATCCTGCCCTGCTCATATGGTGCTCCTACAGCTTTATAATTTTTAACAGCTTTGTTTTGTTCAAAGTGTCTAATTTTGCAATAATTGGCCAAATATCCCACCTTTTCCACATGTCCATGTCTTGCCTGTTTAACCAGTCTTCTCCTTTTCCCTTCTCTCCCCTCTCCACCGAGCACAGTAGGCATTAAAGTATCAGTGTTTTGCACAGCATGTTTACCAGGTTCAAAAAACCGTGAGTGAACACTCTCTTAGGTTTTTTAACTACATTTATAGTAGAGGAGGTAAATTGCCAAAATTAAACCATGACAACATTACAAAAATCCGTGGAGACGATAAGGCAGAAATTCCCAGACGTCCTCTCTTGCAACTCCACTTCCAAGCCCATGAGCTCATCCCCACCAGCATTTCCTGCTTGGGGTGCATGCCTCAGCCTGGAAAGCACCATTAGAAGGAATTCTTGGCTATTTTTAGTCAGATCCTTGGAATTTTTAACAATTCAGATTCAACTCTGTTATTATACAGTCTAGCTATTTGGAAGTGCACTTTTATGATTGAAAAACATATGGGAGAGGATTTAAACAACGATGGTTAGCGCTCAGTTTCAGTGCCGGGATTCTAGAGTAGTACACGGCCTCGTCGTGGGGCTGTGTTCATTCAGTGTTTCCTTCCTACCCCAGCAAGGCCTTTCCGAGCACTAGTCTGGTACGTCAGTGTTTGCTCCGTTTCCAGGTCTTTTAGAGCCTTTTAAAGCAATATCCATTTCTGTGGTGCAGCCCAGCATTTCAAGAAAGCATCCACTTACGGAAAGGAAATCCATGGAGGTTAGGAAATAATTGCAAATCTGAGCAGAACTATTATAATTACAAATATTTTTACCCTGTGCTGTTGGTTAGTGGATTGAAAATTGAGCCCACTTGGATGAATTAAGTGAAATGCAGGAGGAAGACTGTTGGGAAGTGATTAGCTGGTCCCTGTGTCCTGGGAGTCCTGTAGTGCACTACTAGGAAATTCATAGCATCCCTAAAGCCAAACGGCCAAATGCTGGATCACAGGATATCTTCCTAGGACACTGCACAGTTACTTTGAAAAAATCTAACACTACAATAAACATGAAAATGCTCTTAAACTGGCATTAAAAATCTCACTGAATATGTTTAATAAAAATCTTCTATCAAATAATTTCTCTTATGGATGGGACCAAACTGGATAAGAAGATGGCAGGCAGAGCTAGGTAATTTGTGGAGTTCTGGCTCTGTGATCCCTCTCTTATAAGAGAGAGAGAGAAAAGAAGCAGTTTAATTCCAGGAAAAGACGCACACCAAGTGTTTCTTCTCTGAGCAAGTGAAGAGAGGAGGGAAGCTGTGCTCAGTCCTCGCTCTGCCCCTGCTGCAGGGCAGCCACAAGCCGTCGCCTGTTCAGGGCCGACAGTGAAATTGCAACCATAACAGCTATGTTTAGTGGTGGGTATTTTCAGAATCAGGATTTTGTGTTGTAATCCACATCACACAGCACCTGACTGGCAGATGTCTGGATACGCAGCAAGGCTTGGAGGGATCGGTAGCTTGGAAGTGCTGGAGATTTTTTTGATTGTGACTATTTTGATCGTATTGTCTTTATTCCGAAAGTGAATTTCTAACTACACGCACAGTTCTGGGTCAGCAAAAAGCCAGAACTCACATAAAAACAATCTAATTTTTAAAGTTGTCAAAATGACAAGATCTTTAAAAATCTGTCAGCTCATTAATATATAATAACCCCATGCCAACTTGCCTTGAAATCATTTAGTAGATAAGATCTCATTTTGCTGATAACTAAATGAATTTTAGAACATTCAAAGTGTTGGGTTTTTTTTAAAATCTTGTTTTCATTTATGATTGCTTGTAACTGTTTATATCCATTTAATAACTAAAAAAGCATGTCCACAATCTGTCCCTGGCTGAATTCCTCTGAATAGTTCACTCGTTCAGAGCAGTATTGGCCTGGCTTGTTGGTTCAGTGATCAGCATGATTTTTGAATCAATGTAGCACAGGAGAGGGTTTACATTACTGCTGCCACAAAATGTAATCAGCCGCCTAGCATATTTGTCTGAAGAATTATTAAAGCATAGAATGCAAAGTGGCAGAAATAGAAGTATAATTCTGGTAAAATCATCAAAGGATGCAATAACCGAGTTAGAAAATGCAGTGACAGATCTAATTAACGAACTAAATTACAATTCAGTCCAAAAATAATTGTCATTAGAAGTAAAATCACATTTCTGTCTGAAGCGTCTCAGCATGTTTGCCATAGTGATTGGTAAAACTAGAAAGAAACCCACTCTCATTATTTTTTGTAATGCAATTATTACACACAAAAATCAGTCATGAAATCGAATATGCCAGTTTAGCAAACCCTTCTCAGCTACGAGCCTTCCCTCTCACACCGCAGTGTAGAGGTTTAGGCTAGGGGCTGCTGGCTTACCACGCTCTCCTTTTGTGCTCATGTTGGGGTCAACCTTATTTTTGGACTGACTCCTTCCTCCCAAAGACCTCTTCATTTTCTGAATTAAAACAACAGACCATTTAATTTTAATATTGACCTCATTGCGCATCTGAATCAGTTGGAAGCTGTCTAACAAAAGGAAAATACTAATAGGACATGTGCCAACTGCAGTTTAAGTTGGGCTGCTTTTAATATAAGCTGAAGAGCTTTTGTATTAAGCTCTAACAATGGGTAATACAGCCGCCGAGCTGATTACTTAAGCAACTTCTGGATATATTCACACAAGAAATTTGAATTCTAAGTATTTTGCATACTGTTTCCACCTATATAATTGTCCGCTGGCCCTTATCATTATTTATTATGCAAAACTGAATTTTTTTTGAAGCGTGAAGAATGAAGTAATTTAGTATGCAAACAGTTAAAACTCTCATGTGGATTCCGATTTCGTATGTGTTGATAAATTCACTTACGATGACTGACAGTGTGAGATTTTTTGGGGTCATATCGGTCACTCTTTCCATGACACTGATGAAAATGATAAACTAAATGCCAGAAGTGTCCCTGGCGCATCATAGGATGAAATGTGTAAAATGTCAGTGTCTAGCCGGTGTCTATTAATAACTAAATATGATTGCGTGTAATGAGCAGAGATTTTCATGTTGATTGAAGTATGATTTCTTTTGATCTTCCAGATGTTGCTGCTTAGAAATTCATATTGCTCTTTTGCTGCTAAATGCATAATGACCTTTTAAAACCTTTTAACTGTTAAAAACCCTATTATTTTCAACAACGAAGTCAAGCTTCCAGATTTTTTATGTTGATTGGAAGTTCCTCTCTCTTCCCATCCTCACCTTCCCTTTTGCTTTCTCTGTTCTCTCTCATTTTGCCACCCTTCTTTTCCTCTAATACATTTCTCTAGCAAAGCTCCTGACAATGCACTGACTCCTGCGGTCAGAGGGACAGACGGCATAAAACGGCTGGACCCCATCGCCACTTGTGCTGCTGCTACTCCCTTACAGTCCCCGGGAGTTACCCAGCATTCCTGGGAAATTTGGCCCAAGCCAACATTTCATGCGAATACCCCGGTCACCTCACTTTCGAGGTAGAAAAGAAACAAAAGCAGGTGTCAGAAATAAAGAATCGTCTAGCCGATGTTGATAGCAGAGTGATCTGCTCTGAAGAAAGGAATCGCGGAGCATTGTAAGCTTTCTGCATGAATAATGCATTTGTGTCGCTCATTTTTGGGCTTAGTCACACCCTGCCTTCCACATTTGGCCCCTTTATGGTTGCACCTGTGCATGAATGGTGACTGCCTGAGAGCTTGCAGGAATAAAACGAGTCCCGGAGTAAAGGCGGCAGCAGCAGCAGCAGCAGCAGCAGCGTAAGCTTCCATTCATTATTCAGCTTTTGTGCCAGTCCCGCCTTAGCGGAAGGCTGTCTCTGGCCTGTGTGACTCAGCCGTGTTAATGCAGGGAGCTGCTTCTGCACCACGAAGCTGTTTTAAGCTCTTAACCGATTCGGTTAGCGGCCACTGTATGAAGGCGTGTCTCTACTCCTGGTACTTTTTGGCAATATGAGCTTTAGGATGCTTCAAGACGTCTGAACGGGCTTCACGGTCCCCAGGTTTCTTTGTCGCTGCCTCGTCCCAGCATCATTCGCACTGAAAAGGGTCTTGGGAGACCACCTAGTCCAAGCAGGGACAGCACTGGCTTGAGACCTATTTCTCCCAACCCATTTGAAGTATTTTGGAAGTGTCTGGAAGGAGAACTGCATCTGGCGTGTTATGTTTGGTATGGTGTATACTCAATGGGTTAAGGGCCAAATACTTTTCATAGTCTGATTCCGAGCAAATGCAATGTCTTCAAGCAGTACTCCTGTAAATTAGCACGAGGATGAATCTGCTTGGAAAAGTTTGACCAATTCACTGTAAAAGGCTTTTCCTGTCTAGGTACTTCCCATCCATCCTTTGGGCCCACTGCCATCCAGCCTAGGAATCAGTTCAGCACTTCTCATCGCCTGGACGCTGGCAAACAATGGGAGGTTGCCAAGGGCAAGGTTGAAACACAGGGCCATGCTGAGGTGCGTTGTGGCCTCTGAAATGGCGACAGCCCTCATGGATCTGTTTTAGCTGTTGTGCAATGGCAGGAAAATGTACCACTTCTGTGCAGGCAGCACGTAGATGGAAAAGGCAATAAAGACAATAAAGCAAAGCAAAGCATCTAGCACAATAAATCCCAGGTCATGAATTTTTTTACACCTAGATCTGTGCCTGGAAATGTTCAACATAAAACAAATTATTCTGGTTGTAATTACAGATTCCGTGGCAAACATGCCACACAAAGCCAAACTCAAGAAGATCCTAGATCCTTGGAGGACCAGGCCAAGTCTACCATGGCACAGGTAAAGAGTGGCTCCAGTGGTGGCTGTACCAGAGTTTTGTGTTCACAGGTGAAAAAAGGCTGTCCACCGTATGGCATCTTTGCAATGTCTTTGAGAAAATTGCTGCATCTTTTACTGACTTCCCTGTGGATCTCCTGGGGCCCTATTGCTCTCAGCTACCTCTGGTTCCTGTGCAACGTACTGTGTCATTCATTATATATGCTGGTCCCATCTGGTCTGACAAGCCTTCTCCCTCCTCAGAAGCGATTACAAATAATAATGATGACAAAACCCAGAGAATTTTTGCTTTATTTTGAAAATGATTGTTTTGTGTTGCATGAGGGCGCTTCCCGCCTATCTCCAGGGTCACCTGGCAACCATTTCCTAGCCTCCTGCTATCAGATCCATATCAAGCAAGGGCATCTGGAAGCTCATTTGGGATGAGAGCTGCTCCCTTTCACCATCCCTGCTGGCCTTCTATGGGCAGAGGTGAGGAGAGCGTGCACGCGATGGATTCATGACCATTACTCTGATAGAGGCTATTTAAACATATTGTAGCAGTTTCATTTGTGTGCTGCCAAAATATTAAAAGAAAAGCTGATGCTAATACAGTATCAACCACCAACACTGCATAATTAAGCATGCATTATTTGCAGTTGATGTTTGTCTGTTTAATAGAATTAAGGATAATTAGGAGAAAACAGTGAGAAGATATCACTGCACAATATAACAATCTACCAAAGCAAGTGAAAGAGTGAAAGCGATGTCTCTGGGTAGGACTGTTCACCCTGTTTGTTGTTTGCTCCTTTGTTTCTTTAATGGGTCACTTAATAATAAAAATTTTATCTTTGTATATGTACATACATACATATATGTGTGTATATATACATGGGTTAAGTGAAAAAGTGATAGAGCATGGCTGGGGCACATTAGGATTTTAAAAGCTCTGTTTAAAGGGTACACACAAATTTTGAGAGCGTAGAAGCATTTGCCACATAGGGCTAAGATGGCCGCATCCCAGCTTTCTCTCATCCAGCATCCTTTCCTTTTGTTCACACTGAAATGCCCTGTGACTCTTCCTCTCTGATCACATTCCCCACTCTCCTCACCCTGAAGCTAACATCTCTGAATTGGCTGGAGTAAGTCCAAAGGGTGTTAAACACTGGTTTGGCCACTGGGTTTTGCTACAGGAGTGAAAGTGGATGAATGGCTTGTGCCAATCCACACCTCGGTAAAAGCATCTTCTTCTGGTGCTAAGCCTCCTCCCTGGCTGTGGGGTTTCAATATAAATCACCATTCTGTTGGTGGGTATCTCTTTGCTTTAAGGGTCTGTTCCTTTAATCAAAATCAGTAGGGACAGCAGAGGGAGTGTGGCTAAGGATGTATTTACTTGAAACATCCAGAGCTCTGAATATATCACCAACACGGGCCAGAATGGCCTGGGGAACATCTGTGCTCCAGCTTTGCTCAACAAAGACAAATACGTCTCACTCAGTGCTTCGCTCTTATATAAGTTTCCATATCGGTAGAAATAATTCAATGTATCTTGGTAATTCTGTTAAGGCGGGCTCACCAGTTCCCCCACCTCAGATTCAATAGTAATTGGGTTGATATTACCTGCAGGTATCTTTGTAAGAAGACGCTGTTAATGTCACTACTCCAGAAGCTTTATCAATACATTAATTGGTGCTAGAAAGTTGACAGCCTGCCCTTATAAGTGTCTGGCTTTGAGCAACCGGAAATTTAAATTATTATTTGAATTTATTTTTGTTTTGGAAGATAATGCACTACAGAGGGACAGTAAGAAGCAGCATCCTTAGATGGCACCCGCATTTGATGAATGGATACCTAATGCAATCACTGTTTTTATTTGTTCCTGTAGTGAAGGCACACCCAGGGGCTTTGGTGAGGATGAGGGCCTCTGTGCTCAGTACCATGTACAAACAGCTTGCAAGCGACTGTGGATTCATATATAAGAAAATGAAACCAGCCATTCCCTTTCAGAAAAATTGAATTCCCTTCCCAACAGGTCGATAACACGAGCTCAGACGGTGGTGGTTGAAAAGGATAACTGCCACGGTGCACAGTGGAGCTTCCTTAGGAAGGTCCCATATCTCCGTAAGGCTCCAGCAAGATTAATCTCTGCACCAACACAGATCTTTTGGGAAAAACCGTGCTCCAGGATAGAAACTTACCCCTCTGTCTTCATTCCTCCAAGGCCGCCTTTACAGACAGGCGCAGTTGGTGGTTCCCTGCAGTAGCAGGGGCTGGCAGATTGCCTCGCTTGGACAAGGTATGTGGCATAGCACTGCCCCAGTCCCCAGTCTGGCCAGTCTCTATCTGCACAGCTGCTGGCAGAGACTGCGGGAGACAAAGATTAGTATTCTGGGAAAGGTGGAGGAAAGGGGGGACCTTTCCTCCTCCTCAGCAACAACTAAAGAAGCAAGTCCAGTTCTCCTTCCCAGGCCTGTCCTTCCCTCTCTCACCTGATCCAGCATCTCCTGTTCCCCACTCATGGAAGCATTCAGGCAGACAGCCCAGTAGCCCAGAGAGAACTTAGAAAAGCAATCTTTCCCCAAACTGGTGTCTCCCAGCTTTTCCTACACCCTTCCTCTAAATCTTCTCTTTGTTGTTGCAGAATTGAATTTTACCTGTAGTAAGGATCAGCCTTTAGCTGGCGTTGCGCTCGGAAGCTCTGCTGAGAGCTGATCCTGGAATGCACCTTTCTGCCTGGATTTTGCAGGGCTCTCTGAGATCTGGTCCTCCTGGCACTGCACAAAGAGACCTGATGGGTTACCACAAGGGGTAATGAGGACTACTGCCAGTGGCCTGAACCCAGTTGGTCTAATTTGCATGCCTTGCTGAAATTTTAGGGCCTGGGAAGAAGGAAAAAGAGATGAATACAGCTACCTGAATATCTTTGCTGGTCAATGCAAAGGCATAAGCAACTCTACAGACCTGCAGAGGTTGCTCCTGTCTCCCTTACCTATGAGCTGTAAGGAAAGTAGAGGGGAACCACTGGAAATGTTAGTTGTCTTCATGCCTTTGGAATCTGCTTCATCACCCTTTCCTAAAGGCAGGTATCTAGTACTGGATGGTGACATTTCTTATGTTTTGAACTCTGTGGCAGTAGTTAGAGCACTGACTTTGGATGGGGAATATCTAGCGCTCAGCTTTCCTCCGATGGAGGTGGAAATGTTCTCCTGTTTCCCAGAGTGCCCTGATCAGCAAACCACCCTGTATCCTGGATGAGAGCAGTCGCCAACCCTTCTTTTCAAGCCGAGCCATGGTACAGCCAGGCTGCCAAGAGCCCCATGACAGCAAACAGGAGGGAACCAGGCAGCGGCCAGCAGCCAGGCACGCATCGGGCATGCAAGAGCAGTGCTGGGTTTTGCATGGCTTTCTACTGGTTTTTATCAGCAAAGCAGAGATGACGCAGCATGCTGTGGACATAACAGCAAAAGGGAAATGACTGCACCACCTTGGTGGTATCAAAAGAAGTCCTAACTCATCTCCTGGAAACTGAGGCAGGGTGTAGGTGCCTGGCTGCCTACACTTGGATTGCTTTAGGACTGGTAGCCCCAACCGTGCCACCTGCACCAGCAACTGCAGCAAAGAGCCTGGGCAACATTCAGGCTAACCCTGCATGGATTTAGCTGTCAATGTCCAACTACACGATTGTTGAAAAAGAAACAGTTTTGATGAACTGGACCAACGTCTGATATTTGTAAACCAGAGTGTGTCTGTGTTCATATTTATTCACGCCATTCTCCAATGTTCCAGTTCCTTTATTGGTGTGAGGGTAGTTCCTCAGAAATTAGTAACTGTTAGAGCTCTGTGGCTCAGTGAGTTGTTTACTTCCTTACATCATTAATACTATCCTTGTAGGGAGGAGTGTTGAAAGTAATAAACATGCTTTCCTTCATTAATATTCTGAAGACTATGGGAGCAAAGGCAAGACAGGACTGCTAGCTACTGTGGAGCCTCAAAATACACAGCTTCCAGCTGGTGCTTCGGTCCACGCTCAGATCTTTTCTCATCACCATAATGAAGAAGCGGTATCATTAAACAAGCCCAAGTTTGCATCTTTTCTGGCATACTGACTCTTCTGTTGTCCGTCTCTCTCTCTGTATATGTATTATATACATGTGTCACTTAGAGAACGGGCTGGATTTTGCATGCTGGACGTGGGTCTCACTGCTGCGGCTGGCTGGGAGATCACCCCTGAGCACTGGTCGGTGGTGGGGCTGATGGTTCAGTAGGTGGCACTATTTCCTCTTGATTTAGGACCAAACCCGGGTCCCAGCACGGTGTGCGGGGAGCCGTGAGGCCGAGGTGCCCCGTTGAAGTCCGTGATGGGGGGCTGGTTGTTTCTGAAGAAGACGTGAAGCCGCGGCTGGGGGCTCGGCTGGGAGGAGGGCTGACCTGGGCGTCCTAGTTAAAATTCATTTGTGTCATTTCATTCGGATCCTATGAATCTCTTTGGCACATTCAACTGGTACTGTATTGTTTTTTACTTTCAAGCCTAAAAACTGCCGTCTGGTATTCAATATGTTGTAGTAACCCTCTTAAATCAGTTATTGCTGTCTACCCCAGAGACGGCTGCATTCCTACAGTGGAAATGCGTCCCTATACATCCTCCCCTCACAATGTCGAATCTTAATTAATCGCCACTTATAAAGTGCTTTGAAATCCCCAGAGGGAAAAAAAAAAGTATGAAAGTACAAAGTATTGTTAATTGTTATTTTAGCACTTTAAAAGCATGAACTTGGCCCTGAAACATAGCCACAAAAATGCACTAATTCCAAATTCTGCATGAGAAAACTCGAGGCCACGAGGGAATTTGAAAGGTTCCTAATTAGGCAGAATTCACAAGGCAGACAAAAACTGGAAGACAAAGGTTAAACAAAAGAGGCGAGAATATATTTCATAGGAATCCGAAAGACAAGTAGAGAAATGCAGTGACAGACAGATACTCGGTCTAGACCGCAGACCAGGTGCAGATCCACCCGGGGAGACGCCCGCGTCCTCGCATGTACCACACTGGTGCAAAACCCGTGCCGGAGGTAGCTGAAGCAGCTTCCTTGGAGTGACACCAGGGATCCGCTTGGCCCCTTTTGTTTAGCTGATCTCACAGGAGCAGAGATGGGGAATTAGACTGACACTGATAACTGCCTGCCGTACAGTCAGGGCAGAGAGTGATCATTTGTGTGCTGCGGGCTCTGCCCCGCAGGACTTTGGATCTTGTCGTTTTTTCCCCTGTATTATTACTCGTACTATTTTTAGAAAATCCTGGAGAAAAGGAACAAGTGGTGAAAAATACTAACTTAGAATCAAAAATGAGCAACAGCCTTGGGGCTGGATTTACAAGGCCAGCCCAGGATACTAACAGCCATTTTACCTTCTGAGTCCAAACGTAAACTTTCTTTCTCCTCTCCCCTCACAGGAAACAAATATTTAATTCCCTAAATACCAAAGATTCCACTGGTAGAGTTTGCCAGGTGCCGTGGCACTAGGCTCGTATAGATAGACCTTAACCTGCAATTTGATGACTCTGCGTTGCTTGGCATCTGTTTCACCGATGAATTGTTGCGTTTTCCCAGAGGAAGGGATGCTGCAGCCACCCTTGGAGCCTGCTTTCCCCTCACCTCCCTGCATCTTCTCACAAAACGCAGCCAAACACTCCTGCCGGCTGCACACCCTTTTACTGGGTCTTCTTCTGATAATCCTTGAGATCAAATCCCTGTGCTGCCTGTTTTGGGACAGAAGCTCACAGCCAGATCTCCCCTCTTTCTGGAGACTTCCTACCAGTGGGGTACTGAGTGAGACAGGGCGAGACCGTCTCAGTCAGCTGTAACACTTATTTCCAATTTCAAAGGAGCCCTTTCCTTTGCATTTGCAGTTCAGTATTCACAGAGTAAGGGACCCAGCCCTGCCTCTCCCCCAGTGCAGGTAAGGATGCAACCCCCAGGGCTGCAGAATCAACTCTTTACAGCTCCTTGTTCCCTGTGACTTAATGAATATTTATGTCTTTATTGCAGCATGGAATAGCTCAGGTCCCACGAGCACAGCAAGCAGGGGAATGTTTGATTTGTGAGCCTGAGATAGGGAGCAGCAGTAGCTGAAATTCAGGTGCCGTGGGGATTTCTGTAGCAGAGGGGAGAGCCCTGGTTTCTATGTAATTTAGGCACCAAGGAGGTGTGGAGGATAGTTAGTTTGGAAGTTAGCACACAGAACAGCAGTTAGACACCTCCAACGCCCCAGTGAATCTAGCTCCAGAGGCTCCAGCACAATATGCAATCCATATTCACATATTTTGATGATTCAAAAAGGTTTTTACCTTCCCTGAAAATTAAGCACAAAGGGCCTAATTCTAGATGCTGCAGTGATATGACTCTTGATAAGTATCCCTGAAGCTGATCAGCAAAACAGTGTTTCACATTTGGCTCTTTGAGAATGGGATTTGTTCCTTACCTAACCAGATAATAGTGTTGTCATCAGACTAATCCATATGCCTGCAGCAGAAAGTATCTCTCTTGTTTTACTGTTGCCGTAACATTTCCTCTTTGGACATTCACTGCATATCTAAAGGCTCCACAATTTACACAGAAAATAGAGAGCTTCTCTTTCCTTGCTCGTCTTTGGTTGATTTTACCTGTGCTCAGGATGCAATACTCAGCGTTCATTTTCTTGGCGTAAGATACAGCAGATAAGTGCAACATCCTTAAAAGAATACCACAAATACTGTATGGAAGGGTACAACGTATACCTTTTGGGCTGGATCTTTGCTTAGTTCATGCAGGGTTTTTAATGTTAAATGTTCTCGAGAAGACGTTAAGACCAGAATCCATCTTCCTTTGTGAGCCCTCAGTGAGGGACAGGCCAGGTACTTCTTAGCGTAAGGTTTTGTGAGGCAGCTCAGACTTATGGCTCATCGTCTGCAAAAATGTAGTCTCCTCACTATGGATCCTGTGCTCTACCTGTTCCCCTTGCATTCACTCAGCCCTTTGCACCTCTGAGCAACCGGTCTATGCCTCTGAAGAGGCAGAAGATCAACGTGGGGAAAGAAAAGAAGAAATGAATGTTTAGATGAGTGAGCTGATCTGTCTCACTGTATTCCTAGCTGAGCCAATGCGAGGGACATGATGGGACAGAGCTGCCAGCAGCGAGGGGAGCCACAGGGTTGGGGGCTGCCCCCCAGAGCAGGGAGCTGTGAGCTTGGCCCATCTGCCTGTGAAACTCCACCCTTAGGGGTGAATAGATGTCACTCCTCTGTGGGACCCCCCCCACGACTCTTCCAGGAGAGCTCCGTATCTAGCATGGATGCAGCAAACTAGACCCAGATACCTAAATTAGAGCGTGCTACCATTGCACATACCACAAACCAACCTGGGACAGAGGAGAGAAGGGACATAAGAAGTGATGCTGGCTGTGGCAGGAGAAAATGGACTGCTTTCCTTTCTGTGTTTGAGCCTAATTATTGTACTGAGAGTCTGTCTTCACGGGTGTCTTGGAGCTTTAGGGCTCTGTGCTGAAAGCAGGATAAGTGCCAGTAGCAAAGGAACAGGATACTCAGTACCAGAACAACAAAAACATCTTCATGTAGGCAGTGACCTGCAGGACTCTAATTAGCTGTGGTAGCAGCAGGACCCAGCTGTGATGCTGAACACAGATCTGAAGCTTGAAGAGACTCTGGCCAGCCACAAGCAGGCTCCGTAACTGTGCCAGAAAAGAAGGGAACAGAGGAAACTTCTGCCACGGTGACATAAAAGAGTGCTCAAAAGGTGTCTCAGGCTCTTGTGCCAGCTGGCTGAGTGGCTGCGGAGCCTAGCTATAGACACTAATTTCTGGGAAATGTAAAGACATCTATGTTTAATATTAGAGCTTGTGACTACTTTTGTCTGTTTGCACAACCAAACACAACCAAACACAGAGGCTCCAATCTTCTTTCCTATGACCTTCAATCATCTGTTGGAAAGTCACGTCATTAGGATGACATTGGGAGAGTTTATTTCAGAAATTTCACTGAGTGAGATGAGGAAACTTCTATGCTACATTTGCCCATCTCGCCTTGATGACCAAAGATGAGGTAGGTCACCCAAAAAGCAGATTTTTCCATCATTCTGACCTTACAATACAATCTCCGTATTTTCTTGAACACAGGAAGCCGATAACCTTACCCTTGTCATGTTTTCACAGATCTGGACCTCTTTTCATCATATTCCTCTAGGCAATTCCAGTTCTATTTTCTACTTGACCCCATAGTTTTGATTTGCATGGCAGGTTGCCTATTCCTTTGCTTTTGCACATTTCCTTTATTTAACAAAGAATCCCATCCTAATCCCTTGAATTTGCCCATGATTCTGCCATTAATCCCTCAAAAAAAAATAGAGGGTACAAAATGTACAGACTCTCCCAGAACCCAGAAAAACGAGTATCATGAGGAACATCAGTGCTAAGTACTGTTGTTTACCCACGCACTCCAAATGCATTAATAGGTTACAAAATGGAGATGAGTTTAGGTTAAACAGACAGCTTTGTCACCTTGCAGATGACAGGCCTTTAGTCTGACAAGATAAATAAGACAATTCAAGCGTGGCTTTACCACTCAACATACTTCTTATGTTCTTACGAAAGTTTGTGCAATTGTGTATTAATGTAAAAGGCACTTTCCTTCCTGTGATTATTTATGTAATCAGTAGGAAAAAATTCATGATGAACTAGACTCTGCGGGTCAGCCTCTGATCACTCTAATTTGAATGTTGGATGAAGAAAAAATTTTACAGGCAGCCAATATCCTGAAAAAGAGAAGATCTGCAGGGACACCGGCAGGGGACTGGCAGTGAGTTTTCACAGTAGACTTCGCTGGTTATTTGCTGTCTTTCTCTCTGTGTTTCATCTGGTCTTTTGCCCCTGAATTACCAACTTAGGCTCCCCTGCATGCAAGACAGATGCCTAATTTGTGGATACCAACAGGAGTCATGTCCAAAATAGATGTGAACTGCTCAGACCTGTTAAAACCGAGAAACTTCTGGACACCTCTAAAAATATAACATTAGTTGCCTCAGGAACACTGGTGCTCAAGGCTGTGATGCCCACAGACTTTTAGGTGCCACCAAGTTTCATGAAGGAATGGTTTGGGGGTACCACCTTTTTGGGTCTTAAGCCTTAAAAAGATTTAGTTGTGGCATGGGGCCATAAGTCCTTGACATTTCTGCGCAACTCACAGGGAATCGCCTCCACCTTGAGAGCTCTGCAGTTTTGCTGGCTCCCTGGTCGAGGTGGGTGGTGGGTTACGGCATTCGGGCTCATGCTGCTCCCAGGTGTTGTATGGGGAGTTGAGACATCTGACTTGGGGTGGCCATTCCTCTGCATGGCAGGGTACTTGGGTGCAAGGTTGCACCAGTGCCATACCAAGGCCAAGCCCTTTAGCCTCTTTCAGTTGAGGAAAGCATAAATGCATTAATTACCCTTTGGTCAGCAGAGAAGTAAGTGATAACAAAGTGGCCACAGCAGCCTAGATACTCATCATTTGCCCAGTGATAATATACAAAACCTTTCCTAATCCTGTCCTCATGTTCTTCTATGATAAAGCTGACCATGGTGTCGATGCTCTTTGTCCTGAAGCTCTCCCCAGCTAGAGTAAGAGGACTTAGGTATGACAGCGGTAGAGTTTCACAGGATCCTTATTGCAGCTCACAAAAACAGTTTTATTGACACTTTTCAAAAAGGAGTAATTGATGGCTTGATACCCAGCTGCTGGCCAGCAATAAGCAGAGTACTGCACTCTGGGTGAGATCCCATTTGTGATATTGTGTCTGGTTTGGGCCCCCAGCTGAAGAGGGACAGGAAGAAACTGCAGTGGGTCTCATGGAGGGCTACCAAAATGGCACGAGGCTGGGAGTACATGGCTCACAATGAGAGGCTGAGGGAGTTGGACTTGTTCTGCTTTTGTGGAGAGGAGGCTAAGGGACAAACTTGTGACTGTAATGGCTAGATGGGCAGCTACAAAAACGGAAGACCAAAGTCCTTCTTCGTAGTGCCAGATACTATAAGAACAGCAAAGACCACAAAATGCAATTTGGGATTTCAGCTGGGACATTAGGAAAACACATTTCAGCAGGAGGGCACAGCAGTGGGAGAGCTCACCAGCAAGGTTGTGCAGCTGCCATCTTTTGAGGTTTGCAAGTCTCAGCTACACAAAGCCACTGACCTGGTCCCACATGGGTGATGGTCCAGCTGAGTAGGAAGATGGAGACTAGAGACCTCCAGATGTCCATTCCAACCAACATTTCTGTGATTCTGTGATTTAAAGAATTCTGGACGTTTTTGTAGCTGTCATCTGTAGCACAAATGCAGTTCTGGCCTTCTGAAATGACACCAAGCCAGACCAGGAGACTAGAGCAAAAACATCTGAAAGCAAAAGTTTTGCGTTAAAAACCAGTGTGCCAGAAGACTGGAAGAATTTTATCCATATGCTGGTATAAGACGAATAGCTGCATGTTCGCCATTACATATGAATGGACTGACTGTGAATCTCTTGTCATGGTACAAAGAGCTGGGGATAACTTCAGAAGGAACCTGCTGGAAGGAGACTTGGCATGCTAAGGTGGTGAAAAGCTGCCTCAACTGACAGCAGAACAAAGTCTTTTCATGCACTAAAATGATTCTTATAGAGACCGAGGAGCTATTGTGCGTGGGGAGCCCCATCCAGCTCTTGACAGTGGTAGTGCTCTGAATTAAAACATTAGGAAGAGAGAAGGAAATACCCTGAGGAAAGAAGTCAGCATTAATTTTACTGTTACTGGGATTTGGGAGTGAGTAATACCGAAGTCTCAGGCTTGCAGTCATCCATGTAGCAATAGCCCCCAATTTAGTCTGCAGCAAAGAAGTCTGCTGTCAACACACACGCACACATCTACACCATCTTTCAAATGCCTTCTAGCACCACTCACCAGTTACTTCCTATGTGATTAACACATTCCTGATGAGTGGGCAAAAGTAGCATTTCCAGTTTTCACTGTACGACAAGTCTTTGACCTCATGGGCTGGCTGCGGCATGGGAAGAAAATAGTGCGCTGCCGTTTCACCTAGTCCTGTGTGTCCAACCAAAGCAACAGACTGAAGCTATGGCAGGCACTCATCAGTGGGCATGGATATGGAACCTAAAAAAGAAATAAACTTGTAGATCTCCATGGATCTATTTAAATACAATGTTTTATTCCATTCCATGTAGCTTTTTATACAGTTCTCATCACCATAGCAACAGAGGTCCAGCTCTCCAAAGGGTATTTAGGTATCCTTCAGCACCCAAATCTACCAGCTGGGTGATATTGCAGTCACAAAAATATTTTTAAGCTTCCACACACAAAGTGCCTGAATACAGATGCTGCCCACAGCTGAGAAGCTGCTAAGGGCTCCAGCTCTAGCTGAAACAGGACCTGAAGACAGATCCTCAACGTGAGGATTTCCTGACTTAACTCTCCAGGGCCTTGGAAACACCCTGGGAAGATGGTTAAATGAGCTGTGGCTCACCCGGTGGACAGCCTAGAGGCAAGAATGGCCATCTATTAATTACTAGACCTGCCAGTCTTCCCATCCTGGCAGCCCCATACAACTTGGTGGTTAAAGCACTGATGTGTGACAGACAGGTTCAAATTTTACTCTGAATCACCTGAAGCAGAGAAGTACACCTCCTTCTCCCACATCCTACCATAACCCTACTTCCAGTTCTCCCTGTTTGAATGAACAGGCTGAAACAAAAAGATTTCCTCTGCAGAACACCTTCGCCCCAGGGGAAAGTTTCGAATTTTGCCTCAAATGAAGCAAACCCAGGGAACTGAGCTAGAGTTTCCTGCAGCACAAGATTAACAATCATCTGTCATAGTTTGGTTCCGTTGTCTTTTTGTAAAGGGAGATATGCGTGCAGGGGGATTTTTAAAATATACATATTTCCGTGCATATAAATTATGTACTTCTTTGCATGCTTCTACTTAGATGAATAGTGTGTGTATATTTAGCAGCATTGCACAGATATTGCATGAATAAAGGTTGTTGTGTACATTTTTTATCTCCAGTCTCTAAATACCTCAATATATATGTTGTATACAGTGATGCGTCTGTTCAGACAGTGTGCAAGGCTGTGCGTGCCTGTGCCCTGTTTGATGGGGGAAGGGGATCTCCTTGGCACAATACTTATTAGTATCATCAATCATCGGGGGTGTCATTTCCAAATTCCCTTTCCCTTACCTAATTTGCTAAACTTAATTCTTTATCACACTAGAAAACCCAGCATGAGAGATGGAAGTGATAATGAGAGGTGGCTTGCTCATCCGTGCTCTACTGTACAGAGGCAATGTCAGCCTGGCACCTTCTGGAGGGATTTCCCATTTTCTTTCTCTTTCCACATAGGGTGCTCCGTATCTGCTCAACCCACAGCAATTAGCAGCCCGTTGCATCCCTATTGCACTGTGGCTTTATTTACTTCTGGCTCCTCAGTGTGCTCTTCAGCTCCTGGAGTTCCTAAGTCAAGCATCTTGCTTGGTCTGTCTGCTGGTCCTTTCTTGGCTGAGATATATTTGCTAATGCCTCTAGTTCAGGACACCTCCAAAATGCACTTCATTAATCTCAACAACCTAAGGCTATATATTTTTTTTCCAAGTCTAGTACTAAATTAGCAAAAGACCTTTATCAAAAACTTGCCTTATTGAATTTGCCAGTCCTGTGCTGCTTGTGCAAATAATTGCATGTCTTTAAAATTTGGAGGGAGGAAAACAACAAACCATGAGCAGAATCTAAACTACTGACTCAAAATTCCCATCCTTGACCTGGACAGGGCCAGGATTTCATCCTATATGTGCTGTCACTCCCATCCCATATGCAAGTCCTGTTCTTGTCAATGAATTTAACTCCGCAGAAGTCATTGATTTCCCTGGGTTTATTCACAGGTTTGTCCTATGCACAGACTCCTAATGGAATTAATGGATCTGCATCTTTTCCACATAGATTACAGCACTGGATTGGGGCCCAATTATTCATGGACGTGACTTTATTTCACCAGCAGACCTTTAAAATATGCAGCTTCTTCTCTCAGCCATTGTAAAAAAGATGCCATAGAAAGAAAACAGAAACATATGGAAACAGTAATAAGGCAGGTCAGGAGCCCTAGCAGGAAATGACCTTCAAAATCTCATGCACGTTAAGGGAAAAAAAAATACAAGCTCTGTTTTTTGTAAGACGGGGAAGGTACGTCCAGTGCATAAAGCTTTTAACAGCAACACAAAGAATCAGTGAAGCCTGACTCTTCTATTTGATGAGGAATGAGTAAGAGTCAGAATACAAAGATGTCACCAATTAGCAGGATCTCAGCTAGAAGTGTGAATATTTTTAGAAAATTGAAAGAATGGGAGACTTATTTTTAAACAAAGAAGAGATTTTAATCAGATGGAGGAACAGATATTATGGGGGATGCTTTACAAAAATCCTTTGGGAATTTGGTTGCCTCATGCCAGGAGGTATGGTATTTAACTCTTTTTTTTTTTTTTTTTTTTCCACTTCGGACGTCTGTGATTCCCCCAGCATCAACACAGTCCCGTGAGCTAGAACATTTGGGACTCCCTGTTCAGACGTTGTCACGATGATATCAGTCTTTGTAGGAGCACAGGAAATAACATTGTGCATCAAGGCACACGGTACTGAAGTTTCGCTAAAACCAGAATCTTTATACAAGCCCAGTAAAACAGACCACTTTGGGAAGGACCTACTCAAAAGGTGAAAAGTCCCATCAGTAACTAAGGCCGACGGCAGTCAGGATTTATCAGAAAATTGGAAGAGAACATTTCTGACACAGAAGTTGCGATAACAGGAGATGTACAGCGAAGGGACTACTTTGATAACGGGATTCGCAGTGGTGCACCTCACCCACCCCGCGTGTCCCCCTGAGGCAGGCAGGCAGATGTGCAGCAAAAGCTACACCACTCGGATGCCCCATGTGTTGCAGCAAGAATCCCGACCATGAACTCAGCTACTTGCTCAGAGGCCCCGAGGCCCCAAAGACTGTTTTTCCTTTACAGAGGAGGTACCTGTTTGCTCAGCTTCCTGACTGAAAGCCGTGTTCAGATATCTATAGCTACAAATAAAGGCTTAAACAATGGTATTTGAGATTATAAAAGCTCTTCTGAGCAGGGATTGACTATTACACTGACCCAATGTTCATTACTCTGTTCTTGGCTATGTTTTGGGCACCTCTGTAAAATTTATTCTCCAAGGAAAATATAAAAACCTTAAAGGCTAGGAAATTGCAATATTCCTATATGAGAAGTATCAAGCATGAGGGAGAACCTGTGCTTGCTACAACCTAGACCTTTATGGTAAATTGTCCTCCGATCTGGTCATTTCACACCCAAAAGGGATCATGCCGATGCCAATGCCCAAGGGAAGGTACCATCAGACTTCTTGTGTCCTATTGGATGGCCCATAAATGAACTTGCCCGATCAAGTCCTCTTTTCTGGGAGCTTTTAAGTACCTGATGGAAATGGCTTTTAGCAGAGGGAGGCTACGAGGAACGAAGTAAGACTTTGGCACTGGAACTGCAAGTTGCTGGTCAACGACTGTTTGTCTTCACCAGAGCTACAATTCTCCCCCACAGTAAATGCTCCAATATTCAGATTGTCTTAGGAGTATGAGTATTTTGTTAGCCTTTTGTAGCTAATCTGTAGACAAAGGAATTATAAAATAAATTGTAAGTGTAAGATTAAATGTGATTAGACTCAGGCAGTAAGCCTCAATTTTTGCATATTCTCTGCAGACTGGGAGAAGTCCTTTTCCTCCCTTAACACCCTAAAGCTGTCCTGGTGGCTGTGTCCAGCTGCGTGCCTCGCTGACACATGTTGTACAGCCACTCCCTGGAGGAGCTGAAGGACTCGCAGTTTGAACTCACAAGTTCTGACAGTTGAATTTGTCTTCCACGTGTGTGTCACATTATAGTACCTTCCACGCAAGAACAAGGTAGTAATTTCTCTGATGCAAAGTCAGCTGGTTGCTATGACAAAACACGAGTTTTGCTTGAATGATATTTTGAGGTTAATGTGTACCTCTTGGAAGAACATGTAAGGAGGTATCAGTCGAGATTTGTTTTAGGCTCCATACCTGAAAGGACCTTCCCTAATGGGTTGGCCGTTCCATTGCATCTAATGTTCCTATAGATTCTATCAGTATGGCATGTGAGTTAGCTCTCCTGAAGTTATCCTACCCACTAGCAACATCAGGAATAGCCATGCGTATAATCTGCTATGAGAAAACATTTAAGAACATTTTACTGAGTGATGTGACCATTTTCTCTCATATGTCTGTCAGAGGGGAAGGAGCAACCCCTACACAGATGACCAACTCAAGATCTACTTAACTTAGTTAGACCATAAGAACCAACGGCAAAGACAGATGAAGCTCTTACACATAGTGGCTGGGTTTCCACTCCACCAAGGCAGGCAGAAGTCGGCCAGGTCTCAGTTTTTTTCAGTCTGTAGAATTCTAAAGAGGTCAGCAAATCATTGCAGGGATAAAGCTTTCTTGCATACTTTGAAATTGAAAAATATTATACTTTGTGGCAGAGAATTTTTTGACAGGTAAGTACCTTATGATTCACATTTTACTTTCATCAATCACAGTAAAAGTCAAGTAAGGCCAGTTATTACTGTGCCTGTAAATTTTCTCAACGAGTCTGCAGGGCTAAGTGTTTCTACTATTGTATCTAGATAACTGCCACAGCCACCTACAGTTGGGTGGTCTGTACTAAGAAAAATATTATTACTTTTGCAAATCCACCAAGTTACGCATAACCAGGATGGTTATGAAGGCAGTTGTCACTGTCTCCCTGATGCTCAAAGGTCTGTGTAACAATTTTGGCCCAGGAGCCAGCTGTACGCTGGGTTAAAACACCAGAGAGATTTTCACCTTCGGGTAAGGTTTAGTGGAACTCATTGTTTTTAATTTGCAGCTTTGAGAAGTGTAACCATCTATGTTTTATAGATTTTTCTTTTCCTATGAGGGAACTCATCAACTTTGATGTCTGTAACTATTGATTCTCTGTATTAAGGGATTGGTAAAACAGATTAACCACAATAGCATGTTAATTAAGACCATGTTTCAGCTTTCCAAAATTACTCTCTTTTTGCAGAAAGCTGATGAATTGACTGGCATTAGAGACTGTACAAGCCAAGAAGCCAGAAGGTATAGATCACAAGGGAAATCGTCCGCATACCCAAGAGAAAGTTTGGAGACAACGCAATCCTGTTTTCAGTCCTGTGTGGGGCTGTTATATCCAAACCTTTCGTGGTGCTAACAGGAGACTTCGCATAGACAGAGCCCTGTCAGGTCCGGGTTGAGTCTGGATTTGTTGCGTGTGCAAATCTCAGGTTGAGGAATCAAGACTAGGAACAGAACCTTGTCCCACAGAAAGGTATTCTGCCAAGCAAGCCCAGCCTATCAGACTGGGAACTTATTCAGGATTTCTACGTTACCTTCAGCTAAATCAGTCATTCAGCTCCTTCCGTCCTTAACTTTCATCTGACTTGTCCAGTTAGGCTTCAGCTCTTTGGAGCAGATCCTTGTGGTGGGTTTGTGCCTGGTACAGAGGGTGCTAAATCTGGGCTGGGGATGTTATGGCTGCCCCTGGGTAAATCACAGTTTTTAACTGAAAGGAGAACGCAAATGTCTTCTGTGTCGTTTCTCCCACCTTGGTGCTCCCAGACTCCTGCTCTGGAGGAAGGATCCTCTGCCCGCCTTTCGCTCCGGCTTTGCTCTGCCTTTCCCAACCCTCATTTCTGACTGCACTCTCACCAATTATTTTTTTTTTCAGAGGCTGTAAACCTCAGTGTCAGCTCAGCTCGCATTAGTGTCAGAGAAGTATCTCTTGGTGGTTTACAAAAGAGAAAATGGAAAGTCGAGCATTATTTAATGTGAGATGTGGTAGAGTGCCTATGCTGAGCTTCTCTGAGAGGCCTGAGGCTCCAGCTACCTGAAAAAGCTGATAAAAGCTGCCGTCATCTGGTGATTCAGCTCCCCTCTCTGCCATGGCTCTGGCCCCGCTCTGCGTGGGCGACTCTCAACACACATGAACTCTTTCTGATGCAGACGAGAAGTTAGTGGGACTATTCACCTGAGTTTCACTTGTGTTGCAGTGTTTGTTGACTTTTCAGATGCCCAAAGTGCTCTTCTGAAGATGTATTTAGTCAGGAAGATGCTGTGAGTTTGCTTTTTATGCAATGATGTGGATTGCTTTTTCGCTATTCCGGCTGGGAGTGAGAAAAACCGGATCGATGCCCAAGAGATGTCTCTGGTGCTAGGTCATGCTGATCCGATCCACTGTCAGAAAAGGACAGCACCGCATGGGCTGAGAGGCACCTTCTCCAGCAGGCAAACCCCCCTCTCCATTTCTCCACCGCCCCTGTTACCCATTACAAGGGTATCCAGCAGACTCTCCTCCCTCGTAGCATCATGCAAGCGGAATGTGGGTTGGATTTCCAGAAAGAAATATTGTCAGTGCAATGCTTCAGGGTCATGTACATGCTTATATTCAGTTAATTTCATTTTAATTTGGGTGTTGAAAAATTGAGGAGCATGAGTTGTACAGCTTTGGAATACTATTTAAAAATGCATCTTTCCTGGGTAGCTGGGAGTATGTAAAATGTGGATACCTTTTAAAATAAACCTCAATTTTGTTATTGCTGTGATTTCCCACTTTCAACATTTTCTGGAAGGGAGAGGGATATTTGGTTCAGAGGTTATTTTATCTGGTTCTATCCGTTTTGCTGAACTGATTCCTCCCCCCCTCCCCAAAAGGCTTTCTTTTTAATAACAGCTGTTATTTCTTTCCAAGTGCTGGGAAGAGGAGTCCAATAAACCCCTCCTTGGGCTCCTTCCAGAAATAAAAAACATTTCAGCTGTCATTCAGGCCTGCCTTTTCATTAATTCTATTTCAATGTATTTTATGTGACCGCGTGTCTGCCTTTGCAACAGCAAGAAATCTCAGTGGGATGGAGCAGCTTAATCGATCAGCAATCCTGGTCACCCAGAAAGAGTGTTAATTGGCCTCGGTACTTGAAGCATGTGACACCGCCTGACCTAATCATCAGAACTGGAGAAGTCAATAAATTAGAGGAGAAATGCAGATGGATAAAACAAGGACCCAATTCTATATAACATGCTGTGAACATTATTCCTGAAACCAGTAGCACTATATGGAAAAGCCAAGTCAAGCATTTTGCTGGGTAAGGCCCAGGGGAGCTAAAAGCAAGAATCATTTTATGTGTTTAGAGTTTCACCTTTTAGTCTTCCGTCACGTACATTTGATATGTCTTAGCAGTTTGTCTGAAAGCTCCTGACTGAACCTGCGCAAATTATTCATTCTCCCACTCTAATAACGCAGCGGTGCAGCTTGCCTTGCCCCTGCGCTCCCCAGGGAGGGACTGAGGCTGGCGAAGCCAACATGACCTGGTCAGGGGACTGGTAGGGACGTGCCAAGGCTCACCTCCCTCTGAGAGAGGAGCAGCGTTCACACAAAATTCGGCATCTCGGTAAAATGCCGCAGGTGAGATCGCAGCTCCCTCTGCAGCAATGGGAGCAGGTTTGCTGAGCCACAGGGTCCAGCCAGAGCATTTACCTCCAACCACTGATGAGCTAATAACTGCAGCCTGCTAATTTAGGCCTGTAATTTAGGCACACGAAGGGGCTGGTGCGAATACCTCCATGGTGCCTGCAGTATCAGCCATCAGCAACACCTGGCTGAAGGTGAGTGGGTTGCCTTCAGCCTCCTTCGAGCCTTATTAAAAGTGCTCCCATCCCCGTGCTGCAGATGAAGGACTTCAGTCCCTGGAGCCAGCAGGGGTGACTTTCCAAGCGTTGACTGCCCTGTTGAGTGAGGGCAAGGATTACTCCACGTGCACAAGCAGGGCATGAGCACGGGGGCTTTCGGCAGGCAGCCAGGTCAGGCGGAGGCTGGCGAGACAAAGGAGTCTGATATCCCAAACCTGCGTGGGGGCAGAGGCCAGCCCTCTTGTGAAGGATGGCTGGGTAGGAAGAGGGCACTTGACATCCCTTCTGTGGGACTGGGTGGTCTCAGGATCTGGAGTAATAAAGCTCTTCATCCTGCCTGCCTCGAAGGCAGCGAGTACTGTAGTGAATCCTAAATGTTCTCTTTAACATTCAGAAAAAGAAGGAAATAAACAGTAAATGCATCTGACAGGCAACGTGTTAAATGACAGACAGTGTAGAGAGTATCCCCCACTGCCTGCTGTGTTCACGGTGAAGCATGAGCACACCGGCAGTCCTGGGGTGCACAAGCCCCTTCGGAGGGGGATGTCTGGAGGGGCAGACACAGCCCTGGCCTCATCTGGCAGGGACGTGTCCACCCTGCTGTCTCTGTTGGCAGGGCCAACAACTCTGGGACCTTCCTGGAGAAGATGCCATGAGAAAAACTCATGCACACCCTGCCTGGGGTATGGTCCTCCTGGCAGCCAGCTACGGACATGAGCAACTCATTGGTGTGTTTCATGCCCGCTGCTGGCCTGTCCTGTTGGGACATGGCAGGTGATATAAGATTCTCCGATGTGGGACAGGACACCAGGAGACATATGTCAACTCCCAAGCATGGAACCACTAGGACTGAGGCCCCAAGGATAAGGATGTTTAAAATGACATCTGTCACAACCTTTTGAACACTCATCTGGGTTCTGAATTACCTTCTAGTTTTTGTTCTTAAGACTAATGGCAGACAAAGTATTTGTGACTGTCTCTGCAGCCATAAAGCTCCTCAAAGGCTGAGGTGATTTTGTGATTAAAGGTTTCTGGACATGGTAGGTGGCAATTTTTTTCCTCTCAGAACTCAGCAGGTAGCAAATGCACAGAATCCAGCCTGAATTTTTACGCAATGAAAAACAAAAATGGAGTTTCTTACTTAGAGCAGCTGTGGAGATTGGGCTAAAGTCTCAGTCTGGGGTAGCCAAGCCTCAGGAAAGGGTCTTTTGAACCACAGGGTCCTGAACAGCAAATTTTTAGTGAATTTTTTTCCATCAGTTTCTCCACCAAATATTGGATTTTTTTCAATAGAAATCTGTCAGCTTTGCAGCCAGCTCTCAAGCTAGTTGGAAACAGGACATCTTCACTTTCAAAAAAATTTTCCAATTTAAAATTTTCCAAATTTTCTTAAATTAGCTCCAGGAATCCTTACAGCAACTCAGGTGTCTTGGCTTCATATTTTGCACCCTGACCCACTCTGTTCCACCTAGATTGTGCCACTATCTACACACACCTCGCAGTAGTCAAAAAATGAGCACCACCATCCCTATTTTGTATGTGGTGCAATGAAAGTATCGGTTTATCCCTGCAATCCCATTAGGAAACCAAATTTACTGGCTTCTTCTTTAGAACTTTGTCCCTAACCACCTCCCTTTTATTAACTGAAACACACCCAAACCCACTGTTACAGCGAAAGAGAGCTTACTGGGAGGCTATTGGGTTTGCAGTTTCCTACCAGTTAGAACCTCCTTGTGTTGGTGGAGTCAGTGGAGGGAACTGGTGGGAGAGGCGCTGCTGCCAACGAGGTGCAGGGACACCAGTACAGGCAAAATGACTCCCGACTCCTAGCAGAGCCAAGATGGTAGCGAAGGCGTGGACGTCTCCTACACCAAAAGCTATAGATGCCCAACCATGAGTAAGTGAACATGTGCCTGGTAGGAGTGCTGTGACGCTATTTTATCCAGCACAAATGTCTGGAGGTACATTTATCCATCTGTTGGCTATCCACATAGCTGTGCTCTTATTTTTTTTCTTTTTTTTTCTGTTGTTGTTGTTTATGTATGTATGTATATGATATATGTATATGTATATGTCTCACAGCTCCAGAGACAGTTGCACAGATAAACATCTGTAGGCAAAGTGTGGCCCACAGTGGGAAAAAAACACTGTGTTAGCACAGAAGTTAACATAAATTTGCAGTGAAAAGTCACAGGCACAGTTGCAACTGTCCAACAAAATGCATTTTCAAAAATAAGCAAAGCTTAAAAAAAATCAAACATGAGGAAGAAAGTTAACAAGGCATTACAAGCTCATTTTGTTGCCCTTCAAGTGCCAGAAGGTGTTCAGAGACAGCAGAGCTATTTACGTTGAGTCAAATACGGAAGGCAAGTAGACCAGATTATAGTAGCCTGGTGGACAGGAAGGAGAAAAGACGTAAGGAATAGGAGCAATAAAGTCTCCAGACCAGCCAGGTGAAAAGTGCAAACCTGTCTTGTCCCCTCCTTTCCATAGCTCACTTTTTCCCAGAGCCAACAAAAGTGATCTGTACCACATCCTTTATCTTCTGGCCTTTCAGTGGGAAAGACAGGGTTTTTAAATAACAATAATAAAGCTTTCCATTTATATTTTAATAAGGAAACATTCCTTTTTATCAGATTACCAGGCCTGTCATGATTCACCTCCGAGTCCTTCATTTGGCTAATGAATTTATGTCCCTCTCTCTAGGGGCAGAAGATCTTGTCATTCACAAAATGATGCCGTTATCAGCGTATCTCTCACACCGAGGTGAGGCAGGGAAAGAAATCCCTGCTTGGCTTCGTTGGTGCCAGTCTCTCCGTCCTCCTGTGCTTGGTGCTGCAAGAGGGCAGGTCATGGCTTAGCTCTGACGCTGCCCTGCTCAAGGCCGCTGCCCTGTTTCAGAGCCTTCGAGGTCAGGAGGGACCACGGTGCGCTATGGAAAACCCCCACGCCTTTGTCCTTTCTCAGATCAGGAGCTGCTTGCCCTGTTACAGTGCAAAAAGCTGCTTTATTGATTCAACTTGGGCGCAAACAGAGTGGAATAGGGTGTCCCATCCTGCACCTAAAGGTTGAACCAGGGTGAAATTTTGGCCAAAACATGGTCAAAAGAAGGCTTTACTTTGGTTGCAGTTGGGCCAGGAGGTGATTCTGTGTCTCTGGTGTGGACAGGGCACTAACCCATATGACCACAACACCACTCAGGTGGCTTCAAACTTTGTTAAAGACAAGACGTCTTCCATCCCCATCTATTTCTGAGCCATTTCACACCAGGCCAGGGCAGCTTCTTAGCTCTGGTTCAGGACCCCAGAGGTACTGCCCGCCTCCCGCACTCCCATCATGAATATCTGGCAAACTTAAGTTTGAAGATGGCAGAAGAGCAAACCTGTGTTTGTCACAGCACATGGGACAGCCCTAAGAGGTGGAACAGCATCCTGGCATTGTTTTTATAATCTCTGGCTAAAAAAAAGAAAAACAAAAGTCATGGCTTTTTTCTGCGCAACTTCAAAATGCCTATTATTCATAATCCTGGTACAAATTAAGCAATCCCGGCTCTCAGCTGTGCGCTGCATTCCGCCTGGCACACCAGGGAGGGTTTGTGGGAGCTGGGTCTGGCAGTTGCCCGTTGGCAGTGCAACGCTCCCGTAAGAGATGCAGTTTCCCCGACCGGAGCCCTGGGCACGCTGGGGACTGGCAACTTTCAAGGTAGACCTAAAGCCCATAGCCGGGTGGGAGTCCCTCCACATCTTGTGATGTTTTCCTTCTGCGAGAGAGGCTATTTCAGTAATGTCCTGCCTACCTAACGCCCAGCCTTTATTTTCCACTGGGAACAGAATTTTTCCACTTTCAGCCCCTAAACAATTCTGGGCTAAATAACTCCCCACTGCTTATCTCTCTCTGCTGATTTGGGAGGAAGCCAAAAGGATTAGCGGAGACTACCACTTAATTTTTAGCTGGCTGGATCAGGGGAAGCAAATCCCACCCTCTGTACCTACGTTGTAGACTGAAGGGTTGGGGAGCAGATGCAATGGGCAGAGGAAAGCATGTGTGTAGGCAAATACTTATCAGAGGGTTTATAAAAATATCTGTTAGCGGTACACTGCTGTGCTGTTATCTGTCATCTCCTGGAAGGTCTAACCTGCACAGAAGCACCAGGCATTCCCCGATCCCGGGTACGGGCAGGAGGAGCTTACCAAGATCCCGGTGCTTCCTTTCCCTCTTTTCCAATCTTCCATATCTCACTGTACATTAAAAGCAAACTCAGACAACTAATTAAATTACTTTTCCCTGACTTAAAAAACTTAATAATATTAAATGAGCTTTCACAGATGCCAAAAGTAAAAGCTATAATGGCATTTTCAGCCAGCATTAAATTGTTAATTAATTGACATAGATTAGAAATACTGTAACACATGCAGCACCAGCCATCTATTCAGAACAAACCTTTAAAATGTGATGGTCTCAGTGACTCGTACTGGTCAGACCCAGTTAGACTTGCACATATAAGCAGCAGGAGTCTGCTTTAGAATGGGGGGAGTAGCATTGGTTATGTATGGCAGGGCTGTTTGTGCCTGCCATTTACATAGGTCCTGCTTTTACAGGCTGGAATTCACCAAGGAAAATGGCAAAAGCTTTTACCAGCCAGCATTCTGCTAAAAAGAAGCTTTGTGGACATTCATGTGGTTTTGTGCATGTTAGATGCTGTATTGGCAACGTAGAGAAAAGCAAGTTTGGGTGGATACAGAACATGAAGAGCTGTGAAGATCTCCCAGGGTAAATACCTACAACACTGAAAAAAGAAGGTGTTCTTTTTCTTACTGAGAAGAACAAGGTTATTAGAGACTGGAACACTCCCAGGCAGTGATACAGCGACACTGGCAGATCACTGCAAAGGTGTCCATCCATCCCATTCCTTGGTGAATGTGACAATATGGGGTTACTGGTGTAACCTCCCTGCTGTAGAGCAAGGACCCACATTTTCCCTGCAGAGAGCATTTAACAGCTGTGTTATCTTCAAGATTTCCATTGTTATGCCTTACACCCTCATGTCAGAGGGGCACCAGCCTACAAACCATATCCATCTCCATCTCCATTTGGCATCTCAGCCATGCAGAATAAGGGAGGTGGAAGTCGAGCAGGGCAGGTATTTGGCACAGCTGAGATTCCAAGCAAATTGTGGCATAGAGTCAGGTTCAGCAAGCACAGCTATAACAAAATCTTTCAGAACAAAAAGATGAAAGTGTACGAGCCAGCAGTGCATAAAAAATGTTTTCTTTCCCAACTCATCTCATTATTTCATCATGTTGTTATAATATCCTTACTCCCTCAGCCTCAGAGAAAAATAAAGAAGGTGCTTTAACATAACAGACAACCTAAGGCTTTCTTCGAAAGGCTCAGCATTTAGTGCTAAAACTGGAAGGAAGGCCAAGTCCGACCTAACAGATTAGGAACACAGTTTGGCTTGGTTGCCCATCTTGTGGGTCTTTGCAATGGAAGTATATGGGATGGGCAGACCTGTAATTCATTTTGGATGAACCTTAATAAATCCCAACCTGTTACTTCAGCTTCTGTAATACCTGATTTTAAAAAATAAAATAAAAATGTAGACTCTACTTAGAATGAACAGTAGAAGAGATAAAAACGTTAATGCTAAAGACCTTCTGTTCTGCAAGAAACGTCTCGTTGAGTCAGGTCACTTACCCAGCTCCTTCAGCCATGCGTGGCTCCACACCAGATGTTAGATTAATCTCCCTTTTCAAAAAGAAATGTGTCTTCCTGCTCATGGAAACAAATCTATAAATAATCAAAAGGTAATTCTGGAAAAAAGCGGTGGTTTGTTTTTCCCCTTCAGTCACTCATAAGAGCACTGGTTTCCTTTCAGCCTCGGCAATGCTTTTATCAGGATCACAAACTGTGGGTCCACTTTGGCTTCTGCCCAACAGATTAGGTGTAGCATCAGTAACGCTGCAAGAACTGGTCTTGCTCATTCTCACTCCCTATCACAATATCCGTATGCAGGAACAAACATTTCTGACTTGGACAACACAAATGAAATCTGCTGGAAAATGGAGCAGATTTCCTGTGTGAAGGAAATGGATGCCACATTTAGAAACACGTGCTACTAGAACACTGCTGTTCACTAGTTTTTTTACATGAACTCAAAAGTCTAAATACCATGGTTTTGGCCACTTTTCTCTTTTTTCCCCTCTTGTGCTGGAAAGCAACAGTGCCTGCGCTCCCACACAACGCTGTCACTGGCTGTGGTGGACACAAAGCACTACCCAGCATAAAGGCTACTCTCCAGTTGTGCCCTGCTGCCGTCACCGCAGCACCTTGGCGTACGCTCAAGCAATGCTGTCTGCTGCTGAAGTCAGAGCCCTACCTTGAATCCAGCACTGATGGATGTTCAAATAGGCATAATGAGGGTTTTCAAAAGCTGCTGCCAGTTTGGGAGTGGCGGGTTATGTCTGGGAAACTACTGTCCTGTGAAATTCCCTCATGTACCTTTAATTTCGGTAGAAGCTACAGAATCCAACTGGTAGACACGTGATGTGGGATTTAGTTCCCTAAATGTAGGCATCCAACATCATTTGAGGCGCCTCAGGAGATTTGAGCCACCAGCACAGGGCTGGCAAACATAACACAAGACTTCAGCCCCTCAGCCATTTGGCATGAGCGCTGGAGGCTAGGCAGGACACCCACAGCATCTGCAGGCACATCGAACACTTACAAACACGCACTGAATCCTGCCCAGAGGGTGAGATTCAGCTCATGGGTTAAGACACTTAAATATAAATGCCTCCATGTGTGCTACATGCCTGAGTGTCCACTACAGTAAATGACAACCTTGTTGGTGGAGCCTAGAGAGGGATTTGGCTGTCCAAGTGTAGGCGTCTCCTTTTGGGGAGCTGATCAGCAATCACTGTGCATCAAGGGAAATTGCAATTAGGTCTTGAAAAGCTATTTTTCACAAAGAGGACCCAAACAAATCTGCATCTCTGGAGATAACTCAAAACTTGTCTGGAAATGATGCTGAGCAATGTGCTCCAAGTGCTGCGTTGAGTGGAGGGTTGCACTAGCTGAGATGCAGAGCTTCATTTTAGAGTCCATTCAGCAGCTCTCCACTGACTTCAGAAGGATACCAAAGCTATTGCAGCAGGCGTCTTACCCTACACGCTGCATCCACCCCCTCCTGTCTAGATCCTGCATAACCGATGGCGTAAAGGGGAGGGAGAAGTAATATGGCTTTTGCAGGGGGAAGTCGTGTCTCAAAAGCCTCCTAAGAGGCTTTGAAGGAATCAGTGAACCGGTGTTTTACTTGGTATTGTGTATTTGGCTTTCCTAAAAGCCTTTGGCAAAGGCTGTCTCATGAAAGGTTCTTCCAGAAACTGAGCTGCCCTTGGATTAGGGGGAAGTTTTTTGTGGGTTAATGAGTGATTAAAAAATAAGAAACAGGTTGTAAAGGGACGGTTTTTGCAGTGGTGGTGATTCCCCAATACAAACAATGTAAAAAAGGAGGAGGTGCTGGTGAGATAGCAGAGTGTGAATGACATTATCGAGGGTCGTAAAAACAAAAGTAACTGTGAAGTGTCATGGAGAGACCTTGTGATAATGTGGAACTGTGAAGACGGCAGGTGAAATCACTGATGATAAACATAAAGTAATGCACATCTTATAAAGACATAATGATGCCCTCCGGGCGAGCTATTGCCTTGTAGAAAATGATTTGTTTTTGCTGCGATGGAAGGTGGTCTGTTAGCGCCAGCGCAGTGCTCAGCAGTGGAGCAGGGCAACAGTGTTAGAAAGTCCAAAGAAAAGAAAAAACATAAAAACATCACTACGTGACAGGGGACCACAGCCTGGGCCCTGCGCACCTCGGAGCAAGCATAGCAGAAACAGAAATGGACAAGGTAAGGTGAGGGGTAGAAAAGGTGATCAAAGGCATGGGGCAACTTCTGTATGAGGAAAAATGAGTCTTGAGTGTGGAAGAGGAAAAACTGAGCAGGGATAGGATAAGGATCTCTTTAAATTCATGTTCTACAAAACCAGAAATTACTTCCCTTTTTCTCCCAAGTGATCCAGTGCAGTCATGAAGGAATAGGTTTACAGTCTCAAAAGGAAATGCTTTTCTACCTCGCACACAGTTAAACTTTGGAAATCCCCGTTTCAGGGTATGGGGTGAACAGCATGATTCACCTTATGGTGAAGCAGGTATCCGAACCAGATTGGATAAATCATGCCCTAAAAATGCTTACTTTCTTCCACTGACTGCCAAGGAAGCTTATGATGAGTTGATTTGCTGTATAAGTCCAGGCAAAAGCTATTCAGAGGTTGGTAAAGATGAAACCCACCTCTAACGTCTGCTGGAAACGATGGAGTAACACATTTCTGTATATTTGAGAACTGCGGCCAAAGCTCCTGCAAGGAAAAATCTGGTGCAGGGCAAATACATCAGTCACATATCCCAAAACTTAGTTTAAGTCTGTGTCTCCCAGGAGGGTCATCCATGTAGAGCCTTTTTTCTGTATTGCTGATTTACCTGCATGTGGGGGATAATCGGGGCATTCTCAAGGGGAGAAATTAATTTTTAGCTTAACTCCACTCCAGTAAGAAGAATTTCCCCATGGATTCAGTTGTTTCAAGCACACAATGTGCCGGTCCTTTCAGTACACCAAGAATAAACTCAGCCTACCGGTTACCTCTCCCTGTGGGTGCGTAGTTCTTGGTATTTGTTCAGCATGCAAAACAGAAATACCAATCCCATCAGCACTGAAGTTTTACAAGAAGTTCTAAAAATAAAAACCCGAGGAACTTTGGGCAACTTGCAAAGCTTCTGGTTTTTATTTTGTGTGAGGGGCTGCAGGAGTTCAGCTGGGAGCAGAAGCATGTCTCTCCCTTTTCCAGCGGCAGCAAGCAGGGCAGCACTCGGGGCAGCCCTTTCCTCCTCTCCCTTTTTGCTGAGTTTTGCGTCCTCCTGCTTTCCCAAAAGCATGATCAGCTCCGGCTCAGAGGAGGTGTGTTATCGCCGCAGGGGCTGTGCGACAGGAGTATTCAGGTGCGCTGGGGAAGCTCCAGGCTGATACTCAAACCCCGCTCTTTCCCGAGCCCTACCAGAAGCCAATACCCAGCCTGTTAATGAGCTGGAGCCATAAATACGAAACCAAGAATAACAGGAACAAAGAAAGTGCTGCCCCTTGGCAGCAGGTGGGACACTACCCTACAGTCAGAGCACCCGAGGGGGCCAGGCTGCCCGTGTCTGCGTAGCACGAAGGAAAAGCGCCGGCTGCGCGAATCAGTGTGTGCGCAACCGATGGCTTTCCTGTTTGCCTAGAAGATACATAACGCTCCGGCACTTATCTAGTTAAACGTACTCCTCTTTTTGTCCTCCATCTGATGTTACCAGAGGCTTCAGAAAGCTATCTTGGAGATGAAAGATCTCCTAAATTACACCACCAGGAAAATAGCTATAATGGTGCATATATTTTGCTTCCAAGATGAAAGTCACCTTCTTACACTGAGAAAGGCATAGATATTAAAACACGTAACTACATAAACAAGGTTAAAGAATATAAAATGTGATGCTTCTGATGGAAAGGGAGCGAGCTGGACCAGGACGGTTTCTACCTTTTTATTTACATTTTTCTAGTTATTTCCAGATAAGCGGCAAACTATTTTAAGTCTTCTTCAAAACACAAGTGAAATTTTAACACACAATACAGGACCATGAAAATTGCCATACCAGGGCTGCCTAATCCTAAAGACTGCCTCTGATAACAGCTAACAATAGATATTTCATGGAAAGACACAAACCTTCATATAAAGGACGCTGCTTATGGGAAAATTACTTCCTATCCCCCAGGGAAAAGACTGGTTATTTATTTTATGCTGTGCTTATGTGGGAACCTTAGACTTTATTCCTCTTAACCTTATTTAATATAACAGTGAGTATTTTCCATTCAAATCCTTCTGTGAATCCTGCTATTATTTTAAAAATACAAATCCTTGGGCAGCCTGGACCACCCATTACGTGATGCACTGATCCGCCGGCCTTCCCTCCCCCCAAAATTTTTCCTGCCTTTAATTTTCCTGAAAGAGGATATCATTTCTTCTGTTTGTTAACTTGTACGCTCTGTGACACACACCTCAGGCCAAATTTTTTCACTTCCCACTTGTACAAGGAGGGTCACCGTAATTTAGTAATTTTTTTTTCCTGCTCCACTTTCTGGTCTGAACACCGGAGCCTGCCTCGATCAAAATGTTGGAAGCTGCAACATGACAGGCCACACACTCAAGCCAGAGGTGGCTGCAATTTCTTCTGCCCAGAGCAGATTAAACGTGGACCTCTAAGCCATCAGCAGGACGTTTGTGTCCCTCTTTGTCAGCCCCGCGTGCCCACCTCGGATATTCAGAATCCAGCTCTCCAGCAGCGGACGGAGGTACCGCTCCCCCCCAAATAAAAGCAAACCACCAGCTGGTAATGCTGTATTCACAATACCGTACTCCACAGACAATATGACTTTATTGACAAATATGATTTTTACAGAGGTAGAACAAAATACTTTGTATATTTTTTTTAAACTATATACATATAAAGAATATAATAGAATGACAAGAAAGAAAAGGTTGTAAACAAAAAAATATTATGCCATCAAATACAGTACAAACAGCATGCAAGAACAGCTTCAAATGAAATCTTGCTGGTGTAACTTTATTTTATTTCTAATGTGGTAAATGAAGAGTAGTAAAGAGTCATGCTCTAATTGGATTTAGTATGCCACAGCTCTGCAATTTTGTTTTAATTATTTTTTTGCTTTTACAATAAACCAACAGGATATCTTTCTTTTCACTGTGGTGGGGAATGCTTTTGTAATGCCCAATGTAATCTTAACAGAAAAATATAATAATCAAATCTACAAAGTGTACTCTCATTTAAAAACCAAAACCATAGAAACTGTACAGTTTTAAAAAGCGAATTATCTCAACTGCTTCTTAAGAGAATTTCCTAAACAAAGAATAAAATATGCAGAATAAAAATTAGGAGAGCTATTGTTCTGTAACAAAGCTAATCAAATACCTGTTTTCTATTCCAATAAACAGTTTTTTTAATTAATGACTATTCTGGAAATTATGAAGTGGGCTGGGTTTTATTAATGTTCCACTTGACTAATAAAGCATGAACTCCTTACAGGTACTATAGCTGTCATTCCCCTGGGGATGGATGGAGATTGGTTCTGCATGCATGCTAGAGACAGGAACAAGGTTTAGTCATTGGTGTAGATTTTAAAAATATTTTAAAATGTCTTAAATGTTTAGTAGCATCTATAAAAATAATATCTTGCTTGTTTTGCTACTGGATTGAGATTTGGATATGGGATTTTCTGCTGAAATTCATTCTTGGCCCTCACGATTGCCAAGGACTTCCACTGGATGTTACCTGGGCTGCACCAGGTCCCACAGACGATGGTCAAGAGCAACGGTTAGAGCTCACACCTGAAACACGTGTAGCCGACAGCAAACCCCACACTGCTTTTCCTGTGGCTATGGCTGAACCTTGAGGATCTGGGATTTGGGGAACGGTGCTGTCCTGCCCCTCCATCCCTCTAAATCACAGCCCATGTCATGAGAAAGGCGAAGGCTGGAGAGAGCAACTGTGCTGTTACTCCTACGAACTATCAACACTGGTGACAACTTCTCTGTCTCTCATATCTGCACACACTGTGACTACATAAGCATGGGGTCTGGTCAGGTCACTGTCCTGCTCAGGGCCACCAGCCGTGCCCACTGCCGTGCCTGTAGGAAAACAGAGTTTTCTCCCTCTGCCACAGGCTGTGACCACCGAGGAAGGAAACTGTGAGCATTGGGGTTAAATTGCCCTCCCGCAGCTCCCCCCCTTAAATGTCATTTAAAGATCCAACCACACAAACAGCACCTGTAGATTCAATTTATCTTTATCAGGAACACGAGGATGGTCAATGTTAAACACATGCTGCTTACGGCTACGCGTCAGGCACCAGCCCAAGCTTCAATTGCAATGAGTTTACTAAAGATCAAGCAGAATATTGAACAGGGAAGGATGTTGGGTCTCATTTGACTCTGGGCTCTCAGGCGATCCTGACTTCCAGGAAGAAGCTCGACTCAACCTGCCAGTGAACGCGGGGCAGGTCCCACATCCAGCGCAAGCAGTCCTTCGCCAAATCACAAGGATTAAGTTAACTGCAGTGAAAAGGGTAAAGAAATACCTGCCCTGCATAAGAAATCCATCTCTGTGGCTTCATCTATGGTTTTGGCGTCTTCCCGGGAAATGGATTGTCAAACCTCTCCAGATCGCCTTGGTGCAACTGAAACCTGCATTTCACTAATAGACCCCACAGCAGATTATCACCCCCAGAAGCAGGGCATTTATTGAGAGGTGTGAACAGTATGCTACCTGCACAGACAAAATACTCTGCGTGATAGCTTACAGTCAACAGAATAAGCCTGGCACCTCTTTGTGGAAGAACTGTACAAAACACAGCTGAAATAACAGGATTGTCAATGACATTCAGTGCGAGATACTCTAACCTTCTGAGTAGGACTGCATCTTTCTGTTGTGTAAACTGGTCTACAAGTATGAATAAAACAACACATCCCTGCCCCATTAGCCTTGGGGAAGATTAATGCCCTCTAATCTACGCTAAATAAACTCCGAAGCATGAAGAGCAATATTTAAGTCCCACACTCAGCTGCTTGTGAATTAATAGGGATCATCCTGAAATTGCTATTATGAAATGCAAATATTTGCAAAAGAACAATTAAAAAATATTCCTGAAGTGCAAACGAAAGGCTCGTCAGCCATGTTTGTGGTATGCACAGGGACAGTCAGAAGGCGAACGCTAATGAATCCCAGGGCAGAAATCTGTGCTGAAAACCCATTAGCCCACTGGCAGTAGGTAATGGCACAGCATCTCGCACTGGGAAATAATTCTACCCGGTAATCAGAGGGCTTGGCTTAGGATGCCATAATTTTGATTCTTTGGACAGTTTGTTTGGATATAACTACCTGTACTTTCAGAAAGCTGCAGTACATGGCTCACTGTAAATCTACTTCAAACACTTGCTGATACTGCTCAAACTGATCTCATCTGCCCTGATCTGCAATTTTGTGTTAGCTAAAGTAATAAAAGAATCCTGTTAAACCTAAATTATCAAATGAAAAAGGCAATTTTCTCATTCATACTCCATTAGTTTTTTTAGTTATTGCTAGGAAAGCTCTAAAATGCTTAGGCCATAAAATAAACATGTGGCTTAATGTACAGTATGTGTACTTAAGAGGATGATGGCATCTGCAGTAACTGCTCTGTACTGCTACAGTAATGGAATGCACAAATTAAGCAAGAGCACATACCAAGTAAAGCATACAAAAATGTATGGCAAAAAGTAACAAGCCTTCTGCTTTTTTTTTCTTTTTTTAAATAACTTTAATTGCTAAAAAGAAGAAATCACCAATATCCACACCTACAACACAAAATTGCAACGTGGTTGATTTCGGTAGATGCCTGTTACCTCTGTGCCAGCAAAACTTTGTGATATTGTTATCTAACATTTCACTGATTAGAACTTTATAAAAGCTTCCCCTTCCCAAATTAAATTCAGTGATATATTTTCCAGTGCTGAAGTCAAACGATTAGCCTAATATGGTTTCAAGCACACAACACTGTTATGATTTTGGAAAAAAAGCACCCCAGGTTCTTAAATCACAGAGATGTAGGATAACGTATGAAAAAGCATCCAAGTATTCACTTTTGAAAATGAAATTAAGAGCCTAGATCACTTAAGTACCTTTGATAATTTTACTCTCAGGCCCTTCACTCAAACATATCAGAGTACTTTCCATCAATAATTTAAATTCCTTCAGAAGAGTACCACAACTAAACCTGTGAATTCACATAAGCAAGACTGCATAACCAAACCATTTACAGATATATTTTAGCATTACTTTGCAACAGTAGGCATTAGGATTTTGAGAACACAAGAATCTCTGAAATTCAACCTGCGTGCTTTTTTTATCCCTTAATGGTTGGTTAAAATAGGTATCATTCAGAACGAGGAGCGAGCAGAGCCTCTGCAGAAAGGTGCAACGAACGTCTGGATCAGACAAACTCGATGAGAATCATAAAATGCAGATTGGAGATTTCTCCTTCAGCCAGGCTTTTACAGAAATATATTCTCCCGGCGAAAAAGGACGGCACAGCACAGTTTTACAGAGGGAAATGCAAAAATATAGAGAGGAGAGTCCCATTTTCTTCCTCAGTAATCCCATAAAATCAACAATCTGTTTCCATAACAGCTCCGAACATTTACCTGACTGCTGACAGGGCCTTTCCCCATCACCTGAGGCGAGTCTACGCTCTCCTTTTCCCCGCTGTCAGTGGTAGGTACATGGTCAGAGTTGTTGTGCTCGTTATCCCCCAGCTTCCCATTAATGTGACCAACTTGTTCTCCCCAGTTGCAACAACTGTGCAGGCCTAGTTACTTATAGTTGAGATTTTCTTCCATTCATGGCACAAAGCTGAAAAGTAAACAACAGTTAAGAGAACATTTGCTTGCCAAAGCCCAGCATGAGAAGGTGCGAGCTCTCTTTGGCAGAGCCTGGACCCGTGTTTACTCACACCCTCAGCACTGTTTCATGCTCTAGCTCGGCATTGTATAGGAACAATCGCCGTCCTCTTCAGGCCCCCCTCCTCTTATTCAGCCTTTGAAAAGTTACAAAATATAACAGAACACTGTTTTCTGAGACTATATTGACTGCACTAATTACCCACAATACTGTATATTTGCTATTAAGAACATGAATGTGTGCTTTCAAAGTGTGACATTCAGGGCTTCGAGGATGTGAAAGGAATTAGATGGATTGTTCTGTCACTTAATCCGAGGCTTCAATGTACTTTTAAAAATTTGTTTAAAACCCGAAAAAACAGAATACACATTTTAACTGTTGAACTTTTACCAGCTAAAGGAGTTTGTAAGGACCCTATCACTATGTGGTTACAACAGAAGATACACAGTTAAGGTCAGGTCACGGTTTCCAAGAACATTCACAGGGACTGAGGATGAGGAAAACGAGGGACGGACCCTGCGGGAACCTTCGGGAGACTGAGCCGCTCACTGGGGAAGTGCCTTGAGTATTGCATTCACTTCCTCTGCAACCGCTGTCAAAGCAAACTCAAACTGCTCCTGCGGAGAGAACAAACGCATACTCTGAATAATAAAACAAAACACTTTCCAAAAGCCTGGTGCACTATTCTGCAGCCGAGCATCCTCAAGACATTGTTAAAAATATGAATATGCAGGATGAACTGCACACTGCAACAGAAAGGAACAAAATGTTCTGGGCTTATTGATGCCATATAACACGTTTGACAGCATCTCGAAGCCGGAGTCATTTTAATGGAGAAAAATGTTGGTAGCAGAAACTAAGCTATTGGGACACAATGATGTATTGCAACTGTGTGGTCAGAAGGGTTTGGGAGTAGTTGATCACCAGCCATTTCCTTCTGACACAAAGATGGAAACTCGTTAACATAATTGAGATATGAAATAGGTGAGATGCTGCGATGCAGAGCCTTCGGCTTTTCTCAGGACTGTTTCTAGTTGAAATCAGCTAGAATAAATATCTCCTCACTTTATACCTATTATATAAAACAATACCTGCTTTTTGGCTTGCCTATTGTTCTTTTTCAGCTTCCCTGTTTAATGGCCTTTCTGCACCCACAAATCACCTAACCATGTTTAGACCACTCCTATTTAAGAAATACTTGGGAAGGCTTTTCTCTGCTATTAATTTACTACAGGCATAAAACCAAAATTACTAACAGACTTCCGCGCTGGGTTGGCAGAGGTGTGAAGGACACAGCCATGAATGGCCATCTCACCTAAGTGCAGCCCTAACACTCCTGGACTGTCTAGTCCTACAGAAGGACAAAGGAGCTTTACTCCCTCAAGGTTAACAAGTGTTGTATTTCCAAAGCAAGTAATTTTTCTCAGAAATTTAGCTTACTGAAATATCCAACAGGATGATTTGTTGTTTGCAGCTTTTCAGATGAAACAAGAAATGTGAGCAGTTTACTCAGAATATAGACAAATCAAGGACACCAGACAAGGACTGTGGAGAAGTTTCTGGATTTTCTAGAAGTACTCCAGTGGTTTAAGCCAGCCAGGATCAAGACCCATTGAAGAACCAACTTTGAGAATGGAGGTCTGAGGTGCACCCTGCAAGTATCCTGAGATCACTGTTGGGATACTATCTGTGTCTCCAGTTAGGAAACTGGTGGCCTGATAGATACCTCCAGCCCATCAGTTTTCCCTGCCAGGGGCTTTACAGGATGGTTGCAGGTATGTCTGCAGCAGTGGCTGATGGCTGCAGAACACAAGCCAGCCCTGAAAGGTGATTACTGGACTAATAGCATTAATTTTCCACTGTGTTTCACTTTACTGCAGGAATCTGCAGGAAGGATGAAAGAACAAACTACAGACGTGTATCTCATAGTTCAGAAAGGCAGCTGACTTCTAATTCCTGCAATTCAGGGCCAGTCTTCTCTGCCTTGTCTTACCCCACTGCAGAGTCATCTCCCATGTGGAGATGCCTCAGAGAGAAGCACTGATTGGCACAGTTCCTGAGCAGAAAAAGAAGAACAAAACTCGGAATAATTTCTCAGAGACACTGACATTAGAGAATTTTGCTGTCAAAGTGGTATCCTTGCACATTTGCTGGACTGCAGCCAATAGTTTTTAATCAGACATCAGTTCACCCTATAGAGTAGGACTCACCCTCAGTAGGCACAGAAAATGGTGTATATGCCTCCCTATGCTTCCCAGCACTTCCCAAGGTCTCTGCAATTAAAGAAAAGACTGGAAATGCTGGTGGCCACCCAGTAGCAGTAGTTATATTTTAACTGGAGCACACTGACTGAGAGGAGCTGGAGGGCAGCGGAGGCAGACAGGGCATTCATCTTCGCATGCTGTGCCAGAACCAACCCGGGTGCTTGTACCAGCTCAAAAAGCTTCAGGAAATTTGGGCTGATGCAGGAGAAGTGCTTGCCTCCAGGAAAAAGAACCTTGGCAGGAAGAGCCGTTAGCTGCTGGACCCCATCGATGCAGCCCTGTGAGGCGAGAGACCTGCAGAGCAGCCTGGGCAGGGTGGGAGACCCTTGTCGCTGGGGCTGCCAGGAGTGGGGCAAAGCGCGTGCTCCCAGGATGCCGACGCTCAGATGTGAGCGGGACAGCTGGTCCCCGTCACTGCCAGTCCTTGGAGCACGGGGAGCACAACAACAGAAGAGGCTGATCTGAGCACGATGGGGTTGACACAGCGATGCAGCCAAGTTTCAGAGATGTGCAGATGCCTCTTCCAAGATGTGGGCGTCAGTTCGGAAGAAGGGAAGCTGCCCATGGTAATGAGGTTACCTAATGTGCTCTTCATCTGAGTATTTTATATTCAGGGAAAGCTTGTAAGATCAGGGACTACAATACTTTAATATTAGTGCCATTGCTGAAAATAACTTGTATTACTCTAAAGTTATTCACTGAGCAAACCTGCCCTTTAACTTTGTTGGTCCAGCACATGTTCACTTCATTGTGAAGATCTGTCAACCTGGAGACCATCAGACCCGCCTTTATCCCTCCCGGAGGGGTACCCCTCAGTGAGCACAAGGCACCATGGCACCGCCTGAGGAAAAGTGTCTGTCTTGCCCAAGGACCAAGGAACTCACCAGTGTGAACTCCAAAGTTTAGTATGGATTTTGGAGACAGGTTAAGGGGAGACCACCAGCTAACATGAGGCAAAACAACTTGAAAAGCATAATCTTTACAGCCAGAGCTCAAAACTGACTGTGAAACGCTGCAGCAAAGGGGACAGCAGAGCAAGTGCATGAGATGTGGGAGGACTCGGTCCGTCTGGGATGGCGCAGCTGAGCTCTTCCCACTCCATCCTTCTGCATAATAGGCACAGGCAAAATGGAGATAGTGCAGCTTCCATTGATGTGTATCACCACCCTCCAAAGAAAAGCCTTTACACATCTCCTGCACCTTTCCATGAGAACAACCACAGTTAAATCAAATTAATTTCAGTAATTTTTAAAGGAGCTCAGTTTGTTGTTTTGTACAGCTACACTGTCATTCACATATGCTATTCACATATTGACTGGAGATGAACTTAAACATCTAACTTTGGCTAGAAAATAGAGCTGGACAGGCATTTTGTGGTGTTGGTCCACCTATAATGCAGAGGTGACAAGAATATATTTAGTAAAAAATAATAAGCTATGTTTCATTAAATCTACAAATAGAAATCCCCAGGAAAACAAAGTACATGTAGCATATATGACACAATAAAGAACCTTAGCTAAATATTACAGATTGTGAGAGGAAAGATATAGAATGAGAGAGAAAAAAAGGAAATACATTTTTTTCCCATCACAGAGAATACTATTCCGCCTTCATTACTTTTTCCTCTCATATGTGGCATATCAATTCTATTTTATGATTCCCCTGCAAAAAAAATAACAAAACCACAAACCCTCTATTATGCTTCTCAGAAATGCAGAATGTCGTTATGATAATTTCATTACCATTTATTATATATAGTGCTTTTGAATTAAAGATCCCTTCCAGAAGACAAAATGTTGCAAACAAATCTTTCACATGCTTATTGAAAATGTGGAGCGCTGCCTGCTGGAAACACAATAACATTGCTCAAGTAAGTTGGTGTTTATTTTGCCTAGGGATATTCTGTAATTGGCATTTCTAACCTGACTTTTAATCCATTGTTTTAAATTACTCCAAGAGTCTAATATTCCTCATTTGTATTCAGTTGGGAAAGCACAGGGGTTTGTTTAAATCCATCAGAAAAATTCTCTGGGGATCATGCATTGCTAGCATGTAACCAGATATTTATAATTTGCAAGACATTAGCTTGAATAAGTGATTTGGGTAGTTTTGAGAAAATGACGATGATGGAAGAAGGAGCAAGAGGAGAGATAAGCAATATCCTGAGAAAATTTTTCATCCTGGATGAAAACGCAGGATACATTTCTTTTCTGGAGCTCTTCCAGATAAATATTTGGATGGGAAAAATATGTCTTAAGTGAGATTTTCATAGGACTCAGGTAACTATTTCTGAGCTAAGTAAGAGAAGTTGCTCGCTAAACCTCATTCTTTGGTTCTGGAGCTATGTTTTTTCTTTTGTTGAAGGCAACAAGCTGTAATTTCTCTGCCCTGGGAGGGAAACTGGAATCTGAGCTCTATATTTCTACAGAGCTGCCATATATTTTGGATGCATTTACAGCATAGTTCAGGACTTGCATCCTCCCTCAGAGTAAATATATGTAACATTGCATACTGTGTGCTATATGCACTTTCTTTTCCAGTCTGAATAATCAAAGCAGAAGAAAGATTTGTGCAATTTTATGTCTTACTTGCAGATAAAGAATAGTTAGCTTTGACTGGCTCATCTTTATTTTTCATGCTCTTACTTAATTGGTAAATAGTAATTAATGTCCCCCTAACTGTTCTCCAGAACCACCTCTCCTAGTATTAGTGGGAAGATAAAATGATTAGGAAGAGATTCAAGAAAAGCTACGAACCAATGATTCCTGTAAAACATATATATTTCACCTTTGTCCCTCAGCTATTTCAACTCCCTAAATGCTGCAGAATTTCCTATCAGTTCCAGCCAGCCAAGACAGAGTGCGGTTACATTGCTCTTGTTACTCAGTTTTAGGCTATAACTCTCATTTGATATTTTACAATGTCATATACAGATTTATTTGGTCTTCATGCCATGAATGAGTTTATTGTCATATTTGCAGCTCTTAACTTGCAGCAAATACCCCAAAATATCATTCCATACATTGCTGAAATGGTTAAAAATAGAAAATTGCATTTCTTATTTAAGGCACTACAATCACAACATCAGCTATCTTCAAAAGTTTTACATTGTGGAAAAATGTCAAAACTATTACAGCTGAGAGGAATTATAGAGTAAGATGTTCACCTCACCAAAGGGTACAAATACAGTCACCATGCTACATTCATAAAGGACATGGCTTTAGGCATGATGCAAGCTCTTCCATCCAAAGATACTAAAAATGACTTGATTTCCCGCAAAACTCTATTTCCTTTAATTAAAAAACTTTTTTTTCCAGAACAAAAATCAAATGCAGCAGTTACATTATCTTTAATGAGCTGAAGCTTTAAAAAAAATATTACATGCACAGTTAAGCACAGATACTCTAAGAAAATAATCCATATTTCAGGATGAAAGCAAGAACATTCTTTCAAATGCATACTTTCTTTAGTAGGCTATAGATTGTTGTCTCGCCTGCCCTTCATATATGGTAATCAAGATAGATGTTGGAGATGTTACAAGAAAGAGCAGTAAACACCAAAGAAAGTAGCCTAGATAAATTTTCAGCATAAATAAACCTCAGTTGGTAGGGAGCCAACTAGAGTAATCAGCAAGCGACCTGCGTTAAATTAGGTCATACCCTCTCTCTTCTGTCATGAAAACAACTACTGTGAAAGACCTTTAATGTATTTAAAATCCCAGTGGATTTATTGACAGTACCTTTGTCTGGACCATGCCTGGTCTCTGGTCCCTCAAGTGCTCCAGGGTAGCAGCAATATCAATCTCTTTAGCACCTGCAACAAACCACAAATTGGGCTGAGTTCAGAGCACAAGATAATCCATGCTGCATCTGTCAATCTCTTGCTATCGGGTTCCCTTTGGGCTAACAGTCCAATTGAAAATTATTACATCCATCTCTCAGCAGACTTGGCAGGCAGCTGCAATTTTTGTGTTCATATAGAAAAATAAGAGGTTGGGGCAGCTTTTATTAACATTAATTCAAGAAAAGCCAGAGAGAAACAAATTCTTAAAAATGCCTCTGCACCTAGAGCAGAATATATTTTGCAGAACCTAAGGGTCCATCGTGGCAATGCCACCAAGTGCCCCTTTGTCACTTCTAAGAGTATGCACTGAATTAAGGGCCCGAACAACATAAAGATTTCTGCTGTTAAAACAAGATTTAGGTGAACTTTTGTCACCAGCAGCTGAGATCCAGAAAAACCTGTCTGTGGCTTCCTAGTTCAGGACCTGCCAGACCATCCCGCTGCGTGATCACAGTTTCAGCCGGCAAATCTACGGCATTTTCTTTGGGTTATACTTGGGGCGGCTGGACACCGCTGCTGTGTAGCAATTGGCAGCCCCAGGATGCAGAAAATAGGCACAGGGAGCCTAACTGCTGTGGGGACTGGCTCCCGTCCTCAGTGCAAATGGAGGTGCTTTCTTTTCAAACGTGATGTATAGAGAGCAAAGCAAGCCCTGGCGCCTCTCGCCTTTCTTATAATAACCCAGAGCCTGGAGAACTGAAGGGGACAAGGAGATGCTGATTTCCTCCTCAATTTCCTCAAGTTTAACACATTTCAAGGCCACCCTCCTCAGTGCCTAACCAGATATGTGTTTTTTGAGGGGACTGAGGGAAAATCAGGATTTTGGTCCTTCTGGTATGAACTCCAAGAGTAGAAGCCTGGCTGGAAATCGTTTGAGCTGAGAAGTTCAGCTACAGAACTTGGCTCTCTCACATCCTTCTCTTTCTGCATCTTGCAGGAACATCACACAGTGCCAAAACATCAGGCGGATGGACAGAGGGTCACCCTAGCCCAAGTGTAACTGTTCCACCTCTGCTTCCCTGTCCCCTACTGCTCCAGATGTTCATACATTCTTCCTAGGGCAGATGTGGGTCTGTAGCCTCTGAAGTTCAGGAAGTTGCTGACCTCAGGCCTCTCCTCTTTTGTACACACACTTGCATCATTACATCAAGGACAGGGATCAGCTATGTTCTGAAGCCTGCTCCATTTTGAAGGATACTCAATGGTGTGCTCTGAAGGCAACCGTGGCCTTTGATGTGCAATTTGACAACCCTTTCCTATTGCCTGGCCCTAGGAATCTCCTGGCCCAGGCTGTGCCAGTCTGGGACTTCCTTCTGGGGGCATTTAAATCTCCCCAACTATTCACGGGGGTCTTGGTGCCTAACTTGGGGGTCACGCACCTAAAGTGTTGCTGCTGCAATAGCTCACTTGTACACATGTAGAACATGTATTTGTTTAGCTCCCAGGACTGGACTTGCAGGATGGGGCCAATGCTTACCACTGTTCCTACAACTCTTGCAATTTAAGGGCTTAAGTCTAACTATAATTAGGTTCATGTCAATGTAAACATTATGCACCAACTCAACTTTATAACTCAGTACCATCTTTCCAAAAATTCAGAAAAGCAACTAAAAGTAAATGATTTAATTTGGTTTCCTTTGACAAAAGACATGACAAGATATTTAAAAATAACATCAGGTCTAGAAGAATAATTGGTTTGCAATACGTTCTTCATATCGATGAAAATATGTTTTTCAGCTGTATCAGAAATAGAATGAATTAATTCAGTAAATGTAACAGTGACAACTTAGAAAAGGTATCTGACAGATTTTTTTGCTAATTACCATGGGCTGGGGCACTGTACAGTTTTTGCTTTTTTTCCCTCTATGCATTGTACAGGAATTTACACGGATAAGCTTTGGAAAAATTAGAGTTTTATTTTAAAATAAAAAACTCCAAACCTCCTTACAACGGCACAGAGCAATACATACTCACATATGCTGTAAAGTCTGATAACAACGACAGTAATTATACCTTAATTCTGTTGCAGGTTTTGCAGAGGCAATTCATCTGGAAAGCATCAGTAAAGGTACACTCTTTGTAGACCCTAGCACTGGTGTAACACAGTAGCTCATTTCAATGTTTAGTCTCACATATGCATGTGCAATTAGGTGGGATTTTCCTGTTCCACCACAGATGTCCATGGGAGCAAAGTTGTGTGAGTACCACACACGCTTTACAGCCTTACTTGTGGCCTCATTAGATTTCCAGGAATTAAAATGTCTCAGTAACATCTTGGCTCAACATAAGAGGAAATCTTTCTTGCAGAAATTAAGATATGAGAAAAATTTAAGACACCGACATCCATGCATGAGGTTAACGACAGTCTGGAGCTAGCATCCGAGATGGGCTGCAAGGATGAACCCAGAGATCCTCCCAGTGGAGCTGGCAGGCTTGAGTGCCAGGTGGGCTTCCCCACGGCTGCAAACCTGTATGCCCCCCCTCCAATAAGGGACGGTCTTTATTTGAAAATACTCTAGCCTCAGGACAAAAAGGGAAAAGGTTCACAGCAAGACCTAATAACACTCTTTAATGGCCAGACAGGCTTCTGAGCTTACCTTTGAAAGAGTTAATTCCTCCATTCCTGTGATGCAGATCGCAGGCATTTACTAGCGAACTGATGCTTGCTTTTTTATCATCATTAATGGAATGACATGCCTAATAGTATGAACAACGCCCGACTATAAAATCCTGATTTAGCAAAACACCAAAGCATATGCTTGCACTGGAACATAAGAATAGTCCTAGTGGGCCAGTGTGCTTGATGGGAAGCTTGTTTTGAAGTGTTTTGTCAGTAGAAGTCCCTGAAACATCAGTTTTTACTGATTAGTGTCCCCTAGCCCATGGGCTGTGATCAGCACATCACCCACAAACATTTCTGATGTCCTCAGCCACAGGTAATTAAAAGGAAAAGGACAGCAAAGTATGATTTTGCCCAAAGCCCATGTCTTGCTGAGAGGCTAGGGGGCGAGAGGAAAGGCAAGGCAGAAGCAGAGATTGGTTTGCTACCCCGTTTTTTCCATTTCTGAATGCCTCTCATACTGTGGTGATGGGAACTACCAAAGTGCCTAGAGAGGCTGACCAACAAAACTTAAGTGTTGCAAAGATAGGAAGCTGTCTTGGAAGAAAAATATCTTGGAATAAGAGAATTCACTGGAAAAAGGATGAAATCAATGACATAGGATAAAGCCAGCATGACTTGTTTTCTCTCTACTTGAGTAAACCTCTCTTCCTCCCCCACATCCACTGCTACATGTTCTGTTCTGCATCTATTCCCTTATTGTGCCTAAAACAAATGGCTTTAAATGTATATTGCTAGTCCACTATTAAACCTTATTTTGTAATGAGGGCTTTTTTTCTATTCAAACTTACACTAGATTGCTGTTATATTATGTAAATTCAGCTCACTGCCACTGATGTGTGCAATGACAGTCTGTAGAAAGGTGACAGAGATGGACAAAGGAAGAGATTTTCAAGGCACAAAGGGCGGTCTGAACCCAACCTGCCTTCACAGGTGAGAGGAGCTCAGTGCTTAACTGCAGCATGAGCTTTCGACTCCCTTTGGAATTATTTTGTTGAAATATGACACAAATTCAACATCTTCTTCGCCATGCTGAGGCTTTCTCTTTAATCTGAGAGTACAACAGTATGGCATAGTACTTTTTAGTACCCAATAAAGTGTTATTTATTAATGCATTTAAGCCATTTCAGGTAACAAAAAATACAGCATATGTTATATGACATAGGGAGAGAGGGATGTTGCATCTGAGGACATCAGGGTCAAATCATGCTCTTAGTGAGATAGACACAAAATATGCACATACTGCTAAAGTATTTTAAACATTGCTTATCTGGAAAGCCCATATGCAATCTAAATTTGATGCAGTGGTTTAGAGTAAAAGCTGGAAGAACTTGACCCACTGATTTCAAGGATATTCCGTTATTGGAAGTGTTTTGCTCCGGCTACTAAACTATGAAGTCCAGTAATAGATAGAGATGTCAATTTGTTGTCATACAACAAATAATCTAGAGGAAGGGTTAAAAATACTAGGCTGGACAGCACTGACAATTGGAAAAGAGAACACAAAATATGTCAAAAAGGCAATGTTTTCTATCTTTTCTCCCCCCCAATACGTATCAGTCTGCTTAACAGTGCTACTGGTTTCAGAAAATAAAGAGGGGGATAAAGGAAGAAGCATTTAAAGAATAAAAACTGCCTTTTCACCTTTTGACTGTATTTTACTCTGCAGGGAATAAATTTGGTTTCTGTTTGTGACAGGTTCCTTTTTCACAATGGATTTCATTGCTTGTTTTAAATGAACGTAAGAACCTAGCTTAGTGTGAGACTGAGCTAACGTTGTACCAGCAGTACTGTGAAAAATGCCTGCGCAATGTGCAACGTTCTTTTTTTTGAAACAGAACATGCACTTGCAGTAATTCACTGTGAGCCAGATACTACTAGCCTTTCCCCTGCCCTTAGCAGCTCACTGAGCAGGCTGAGTAAATACCTCCAAAAGCACTTCCACACCAGTGCAAGGCAGATTTTAACTTCAGCAATTAACTACCATCTTCCTAAAGGCTTGAAGCCTTCACAGTGAGCGCACAACAACCCACATCAGGAACATTAACTGGATAAACTAAAAGAAAACAAGAGAAGATGCAAGCTGAATTATATTTTGCCCCCAAGGAGAGAAGCGGTTTCTGAAGTTTAGGGTCATATCCTTTGCAACCCTTTCTCTCCCCGCAGGCACCAACGCAGGATGCATGCTGGCACTTAACAGCTGGTGCTCCTGATTAGCAGATCTCAAGGGGTTAAAGTGTTTGCCCTTAGATAGTTGCTTAAGTGGAGTATCCAGCATGTCATAAAAACATGAGTAAAAGTTGAATCCCCTCTTCCTCCTGCAATAAATAACAAGCTAGCCAAATTCTGCTGCAATAGGTTCCTTGAGGTGACCAGCAGCAGCTCGCAATATTTAAAATCATCATGAATTACCTAATGTTGGTTTTATGACTATAATAATGCAATCTTCCCTCTCTTCTCCTCCCCCTAAACGTGGCAGGGGACCCATGAGAAACACTGTGGAGGATAATCCCTTCCACATTGTAGCAGCATTGCTGTCACTGTGATGGTACAGCAGTATGACAGACAAAGTTTGTCGAGAGGGGTACATCTTTTAAAATATCATCTGGGAAGAAAAAAATCATTAAAATCATTAAAAAAGGTTTTTCAGGTTCAGCACACTACAGAGCTTGTGCAGCTGAAAATGTGCTGGGGTTTTTTTTCAGTTATAAGAACAATCAGCGTTTGTTACATAAATGTATGAAAATTATGGCTTAATTAAGGCAAGCTTTCAGATTTTATTTTTATGTAATAGGCTTGAGCATACTTGCACTGAAAGCAAAGTCAAAAGTTCTATTTTATTCATTACTAATGAAAAGTGCAGCGTAGATTCTGTGAGACTGACAGAATTTTATATTAAAGGAGTGTATTAAAAGGAATATTTTAGATTCTAGATGCTCTGAATTTTCTGTGTATTTATAAAAATAAAATGATCCTTAAATACTTCATCAAAGCACTTATTTGTGGGGGGTTTCCTTTTAAATAACCCAAACCAAGAGTTTTCTTTGTGATGTTTCACAAATACATATCACTCATAAATATTAAATTAAAAAGGATTTTTCTAGCTGGAAACAACTTTCAGATCTACCGGCATATATCCTCAAAAACATACGATTATAACTCTGCAGAACGGCTATAAATTTGTTACTGTGAGTCCTAAAGGGTGGCTTGGTCATTAGGTTGCTACGTTCAGATACATTTGAATTCTCTTCCAGCCTGAGACTCAGACTTCCTGCACCACTTTGGTTAAATCATTAAATGCACCCTATGTTTCACGCCATCATTTAAACAATGAACTATCTTTTTCCTACCTAATAAGTTGTTATGAAGGCAAATCCATTAATGATTACAAGGTACTTGCACACTAGAGAGGTGAGGACATAGATAGATACTCTATTTTTTTTTTCCAATACCCTTTGCACCTTTCTCAGCCCTCTTTCTGTTCCCCTTGATCATAAAATGATCACAAAGCTGAATATATGATGTAGGAGTCATGCTGAGCAGTTGTAAATGTGGGACTATTAGCACTGTTACTATTTCTCCTTAAGAAGATGATGATGATCTGTGTGGGAATAAAAAAATGGAGTACTAAGGGGAATACAGAAATGACCTGTCAAGTGCCTTTCTTTTTGCAGCGTTTCATTCTAGTCAGATATTACCTGCTTAATGCATCTTTTTATATTTATTATATTGTATAGATTTTGAATTAGGCCTTGAAGGGCAAAGGGACTTGTTAGGTCAGATTAAAAACTGGCTTGTTAAAATCTCGAAGGAAGAGTCCCTAATACAGTTCTTTCCTCTGCTGTTGCTAGAAGCTGAAAAAGATCCAATTAATATTTGCAAGATGCTGCTGATCGGCAGCCTTTTAGCCTCAGTCACGCACGGTGCAGCGTGCACAGGCACTCGGGAGCGCCATGGAAGAATCACTTGTAGTATTACGAAATAGCAACAATACATGTGAGAAAGAAAATAAGGGCAAAAATACAGTGTCAGCAAGGACAATCAGCTGCCTCATCGCAGCGCGTCTGTGTTTAGGAAGAATACAAGAGTTTTGCATGTTTGGGTGACGACTGCATGACTCATGCCTAAAAGTGATGCTTCATGGTCAAAGCAAACTCGTGCACGCCGGCTTTATGCCGCCTTTCTTCCCTCCCCATGTGAGGACTCTGACAAACAGGCTTTCTTGGGTTTAGTACAACATTTTCTGGCCCTTTTCTGCACCCAGCTTTCCCTCAGGAAGGAGGCAGACAGTGAACTGTGGAGACCCAAGGACAGAAACCTCCTAGAGAGCAACACAGTCCCTAGAGCCAGGTCTGCCCGGAGCCTAATATGCAGAAAGGGCCCATCTATACTGCTGGCTGTGATAGTGTATAGACACAGAAGTGGGCTCTCTGGGGAGTTAGGAGGGTATATCAGTACCCATGGACTATTACACTGTCACAGCTAGGCTGCTCCCAATGCTCAAGCTATAGATTTGCAATGCCCCCAAAGCTCTAGATGCCTCCAGCTTCCCCCTGACAACTTCTAAAGGACAGCTTGCGTAGCTGCTCCAGCAAGTGTTTGCCCCATTGAGTACTTAATGTTGCAGTGGAACATTTAATCACACCATATGAGGGGCAAACTCAATCTGATTAAAGAAGAAAGGGTCATAACTAGGGGGAGTGTAACATCACTTCTTCACTGACCATTAGTTTTAATGGCATACCGGTAGTATTTACTAACTAGCTTAGTCTCAAAGGCCCAGCCTCATCTCATCTACTCCAGCCATCCTTGAAGTGCGAATCGGAGTTAGTCATCTCCTCTCCCAACAGCTAAGAGAGAGAGGGGAAGCTCTGGTGGGCAATTCATTTGCCTGAGAATTATCCTCCAGAGGTGTGTATCATTCTCCATTGATGACTGAGTAGACCTAGACAACTAGGTTAGGTGAGATGTTTAACGCTAGGTGCTTTATATGGCTAAAGTTAGCTGGAGTGAACCTGGGCTGAAACGAGTTGAGTTTCTGCTCTGCAGTTTCAGGCTCACACATGCTAGAATCTGCCAAATCTAACAGCGTTTGAGATCTGTGTTTTGTGTCTGTTTCCTTCCCCTCTTCCCTCACCTCTCCAGTTTGGCAATTTTGATGGAAATGATGAAAGAAAAAGCAACATGGAACCACAATGAAAAGATAAACCAGTAGCAATATAGCATAGGGAAGGCCACGGAAGTGAAAAACATGTTCTAAGAGTAACTGCTGTTCGTATACTTCTTTGCTGCAAAGAAACAAGAGTATTTTCTTTCTTCAATGTGCATTGTCTGAGTGCCCATTAAATAAAAACACTTGTAAATATTAGAGTTAAAAAAGGGAGCTGAACAACATCTAGAAACTACAAAAATAAAAGCAGTTTTCATTTGTAGTTATCCAGATGTCTGCTGCCGTAGCTGCTGGAGTTCTGCTATTGGCCAGGAGGATCATTTGATGCTTTTCATGCAATGAGAAAAGCGTCAGCAAAAACCTAGTGAGGGACACAATTTTAAAGATAACAAAAAAGATAAATGTATTCAGGCTGGCATTTTCATTAAAAGCTTACTCTCCCTCTGAGATGAACAAAATCTGTGTGCATGCGTGTATGTAGTTAGGGATGGATCCAACGTATACCTGAGTCTGTGAACTGTAATTTCACACAAAATACCCACATGCTTCTATACACCTCAAAATGACCCAAATAAAAATTTCACTACATTTATTTAAACAAAACAAAACAAAAAACCCACCCACAACAACAAAAAAGAAAACAGAAAAAGCAAGCATATAAACGGAGAAGGGAGTACTTAAAGTAATAAAAGCAAAGTAATGAAAATTATTGTGACAGTCATATAAACACACAGTATACACTACATAATGTGTTATTGTTTATACATTTTATATTAACTTGAAAACTGCATGTTATAAATGTATAAATGTAAGTGATATGGCTTTGTCAGGACGCAACCCAAAGGAAGGTGATACTGAAGATGGAACACCTAGGAACAGCCTAATATTTTAAAAACTGCTAAAGGAAAATAATGCTTCTAAGCTTACACTGATTTTAACAGTCTTGCAGATAGAAATTCACTACTGACATGTCAGTTTTTAAGCTAATATCCTTTGTCAATGCAGAAAAAACATGCAGAAACCACTCACTGTAACTGAATGCAAATGGATGCTAATTTGAGGCCCAGTCCTCCCTCCTTTCCACTGTGCATAAGAATATGTCACATAACACTCTATATCATATAGGAATTGTTTCTCTTTTACATCTAGATTTCCCTCAACCTTCTCATAAGTTAAAAGTAAAAGGAATATGCCTAAATTACTACATGCAAGAAATAGAAGTTAATGAGTTATACTCCGTATGGGGTAAGATATCCCATAATCACCTATGGTCACTCTAGAAAATAGCAGTGCACACATCTAAACTCAACTTATACACGCATGCACACATACATATGCACATACAAAGTGTATACATTGCAAGAATTGTGGATGTGCTGCCTAGGTGTTCCGCAGTATCAGCTCCCATAGACTTCTACACAATTTGCTTCTTTTAGTACCTCTTCTAGAAACTACCGGCAAATTACCTGAAAGGCAGTTCATCTCCATGTGCTGAATCAAACATGAACAAAGTTCAGAGGCTGACTGCAAAAATGACATTTCTGAAAACGTGTCTCAGTTGGCCCTAAAAAATCTTGGAGTCTCCTTTGGAAAATGTGAATTTTCTTTACAGGGGACACAGAAGTAGCTCGCCCACATGAATCTATTAAATTGTAAGAACTACATTTTACATTACTTTCATTTTACGTTGCACGTAGGTGGCAATGCTTTCACAAGACAGTACATGGAGTGACCTGAATAAAAGATGCAACTATTATGGATTCATTCTTTAACGAAGTTTATCCTTAAAAGTGACTAAACCGGTCCAGCTATAGAAGTTGTGGAATAATTACACTTTAGTTAGGTAATATACATTATACCCTTTACAGCCAGAAGACTACCATCTGGTCAATTAAACACTTCTCTTCAAATCCTTCTATGGACTGCTGCATGAGATTAGCTACAAAAAAAGTAGTTCTTCACTCTGTATATAAACCTCCTTTTCCAAACATTTGCCCAGCTGCTTCTCAAACAGATAGCGCAGTACTTCTCTGGCCAGCTTTTTCATTTTTCCATATTCTAACCTACCCATTGTGTGAAAAAATGCCGCCCAAATTCCTTATCTGCTTGTCTCCTCCTTAGTTTCAGTCAATGACCTCTTGTTTTCAAATTAGTCACTATCTCAAGCTGCTTACTGACATCAATACATTCCTTTCAGGGTCTTCTAATGCTCTATGGGGACCCCCCTTCGCGCTGCCTTTCCCAAGGAATAGCCCATGTCTGATCAGTCTTTCTTCACAATTCATTTGCCCCAAACCCTGAATAATTAGGATTGCTTTCTACCACACTTTCCTAGTCCCAATTCTTTTCCAATAAAATTCCCAGAACAGCAAATAACTCAAGAAATATGGCTCTTCTAGAGTAATCCCTGACCACTAAACTATATAAAAAAGAAAAAAGTCAAAGAAATTACATCGATACCTTGTTTGCTTTTTGTTTGAAATCTCTATATGCCATAGAGGAAACCACCTAAAAATGCAGTCCATACAACATACACTAGGAAACACCAACCAACACCACCCACCCCGTGGTCACTACTCCATTTCACAACAGAAGCTTGTAGAACATGCTACTTTTTTATCTTCATTTTATGAACTATTAATCGATGACTCTATAGTGTCAACAATGTGTCAAAAGGTCTAAAGCTTTATACCTCAAAATGTGTTTTGCAAAGGAAATAAACACTGTTTTAAACAGCTTGTTCTAAACAGCGAGAGTTGCCTGAGCATCGCAGGCTGGACCATAAAAAACTGTCCTATACGTTCCCTATAAGCTTTTGCGTGTAGCTGGGGGCCCAGCTCTCATTGTGATTAATTATCTGCTGGGAAAGGCTGCAAGAATAAGCACTATTTGCCTAATTGTGTTTCCAGGGTAACTCATTACATAAAAGTTACAATACTTAAATGTAGCTCATTTGAAAAAACAGCCTTATAACATATGATATGTTTACATGGACACTAAGAACTTCCTTCAGAAATTGAAATAGCAACATTTCGGATATACATGGTTAACATTATTGCTGCTGAGAACCGAGGCAGACTTGTGGATAGCACAATAGTGCACAAAGGAAAACCTAATTTTTTGGCTTTACTGGCCTGCATTTTTCTCCTTTGTCCTAGAGATAATAATCTATCTCACCCAAATCTCAAAGACCAGCAATGTGATCAATTCAAACTTAGAACATGGAAACAATTACATTTTTAAGTCCTGAATTTTTCTGCTGTAAATTTTTTTCCAGAATACCACCTATTTTTAATTCCACTTCTTGCCCTTTTACCATTAAATATCACTTTAAAAAAAAGTAATCTTTTACATTATATATTCTCCCAACCAGTGTATGACATGTAGTATGTTAGGTTTCGTTTTCATGGGAGAAGCTGGATCGTGGGCTGAAGAAATATTCCCTCGTTCACCAAAATCATGTCAGAAATAGTCTTCTCTAGACTTGTATCAGCACAACTGAACAATAGAATTTTCTCAGACTTTGCACAGGGACTCAAAAATAAGCAGATTGAATCCACTTTAACAGGAATATAGGCAAGCATTTTCTTTCATAAAATCCTTTCAGAGAGGAGCTAACCCCACAACTTCATTATGATTGTTAAATCCACACAGCAGATAAGCAAAACCTCAGCAAGGGTTCAGATTAGCCAAAATCATTTGATCACGATGAGTCAGAAGGCGAATTAAGGAATCTTTTGTTTTGCCTTAAAATGTCACGGTATAAACTGCATCTGCTCAGGAGCTGACTCACAAGACCCTCAGACAATAGGGTAGCGGGGGCAAGGAAAGGACTTGGGGAGATAACCTCCGAAGCCAGCCCAGGCCAGAGCGTGTGCGCTCATCAATTATAATCCAAGCTTTTGAATGTGAGAGAATAAACCCTTGGTTCGGCTTTGCTAAATCAAATCTTTTTGCTGGGTTTTAGAATTCAGAAATCAATACTTTAAAAGGATTTTAAAATTCATATTCGCCTTCCTTTTGACTCATCTTGTTCCAGCTAGTTCAAACACAAGAACATGGATGGTCAGCAAACCCTAAGCAGCTGCTGGCTGGATTAATATCTAAAAATCAAACTATTATCTATACTATCCAAGCCTCTCAGTTTGGAAAAATGAAAGTGGAAAGACTCATAATCTCATTTTTTTTCTTTTTCTTGCCAGAAACACTCAATAAAAATGTCTTGCAATATATCAAACTTTTAGTCACTACAATAAGCCTGCAGGAAAGACAAGAAATGAGAAAATTCTCAACTTTTCTCTAGATCACACAGAAAGAAAAAAAACTGATCAGCTCAGTGTTACTGTGAGTTTGGGGTGAGGGAGGAATATCAAGCAGACTAAATCTGAATCAGTTTATCTTCCCTGGTAACAAAGGATAAACCTTGTAAATACACCAAGAACATTCAAATTCTCAGTGGAAATCAGCCTCAGAAAAACAGTCTCTGTCAAAAATCCAGCAAGAATTGTTATCTACAAAAACAATCCATTATCATTTTCTGTATTTATTTAAATCATGGAAGCGCACATGGAGTTTAAATAAATCACTTCTCAACTTCTCACTCAAAACTAAAGCTTGTCCTAAGCTGCCTGTCAGGGAAACGAGAGGTGACTTGGTAACTATCTTAAAATTGTAACACCCATGTAAAAATAGAATCATTGTTAAATAGTTGTGATAGTTAAAACATGTTAAATAGTATTTAAATGTGTTACTGTAAGGCCAGATTCAACATCATTTAGTTTTTGTTATTATTTTGATGGGTGTAGGATCAGCGTCTTGTAACTGCTCTGCATATGAATCTAGCAAGAAAAAAAATTATAGTAATAAACTACATGATAAATAGCAACGCTAAGTTACTGGAACAACTAAACAAAAGGATAGACTTGCATTTAAAACTTTCCGCTGACATGACACAGGAATGATAGCACTGAATAGACACCGTTGTTCTCTGACTGTTCCAGTATCTAATAAGATTATTTAATGTGGCTGTTTGGAGTGAATGCACAGATGCAGTCATTACATTTACTGCACAGAGGACAGTGAAATTCATTAAAAACCTGACCCAAGAGGACAACCTCCCTGATGCTGTGCAGAGCCGGAGGGAGTCCCGCTGCCCGTCTCTCCAAGGCAGCTGGGGGCCAGGATGGCGTTTGCCAAGCGAGGGCTCCTGCGAGCTCCCTGCGAGCTCTCGCCTGCCCTCCCACCCGCTCAAACCCCCCAGGTACACCATGGGGCCATTTCTGTCCTCAGCACTAACTTGTTCCACCCTGCGAGTGCACTAACATAGGGTGCTTTGCCTTTTTTTAAGTTTCATTCCTGCTCTCTCGAAGGGGTCGGGGCCGTCGGACTGACATGGCGGATATCAAGCACAAAATCCTCCCCAGTTTGGTTTCTCTTCCCCTGCTTTAGGCTTTAGGAACAGGTCCCTTGCTGGTGGTTTTCAGCATCTTAAATAATATGAGGGATGGCAACGGGCAACATAGTAGGAGATATGTATTTATAATGTGTTTAATAGACTAAGTATTAGCACTAATTCAATGAGCAGTAGGAGAAGAAATTGTAAATGACAAGGGCATTTACAGTTAACTGTCTAAGAGAATGCAGGGAAGTAAATCATTACATGTAAAAGGAGCTCCTTTTCTCAACTTACCCTATTAAAAACCCCACTAAAGAGCCAAGGCATTTATTGATTGCTTTCTACTTTCCCACTGCCGAAACTAAGTACTCCTCTATTTACTTTGATTTAAAAATGCATTATTGTCTACTTTCTAATAAACCAGACAGTGGAACAAGAAACTCAAATTATTCTAAGTTTATTCTTAAAAGTCCGTTGGCTTTTTTTTTTGTGTTTTTTTTTTTTTGAAAGACTGAGGGCCTTAATCCTTAAAAGCCTTTTTGAAAGAAATGTTACTAGATGCTGGCCTTGCAGCTGGGCCCAGATTGAAAGTGCACTTACATTTTTATGTTTAGCGCTGAAGGACTCTGAAGTTAGCCCTCGCACTCCACATAAAAGCTTTGGAAAGGGCATTCTTTGCCACTCGTGCAATTCATTCTCTAAGAAAAGGAAATGGAAAGAAAGATTTCATGTCCAGGGCCTTCAGGCCTTTGATCATTTGATGAACATTGGATCCTCAACCTGGGCCTCCAGCTTCTCAGGCCAGACAAAGAGGGCCCCGGCCGCACAGGCTGGGCCTCGGCTCCCGCCCGAACAAAACCTTTGGCGGCCGCACAGTGTGACAGCCTGGGAAAGGCCCACCTCAGCAGGGCTGAGATGCCCGCTCTGCCCTTTGATCTTTCATTTAAACCCCAGCCAAAGCACCAGGTCAGGGGATTTTGCGTCGCACACCCCCACGGGCAGAGGGGAGCAGGTCAAGAACAAAATGGGGGTGACCGATCTCCAAAAAGCCCTGTGACGCCTTTCTCTGGCCAGTTTCACATGACTTGTCTGGTATTGTGAAGCGCTAAGCCCACACTTAAAATGGAATTTGACATTACATGGTACAATGGAGTCAATAAATGGCATTCTTCAGTGCTTTTACAACAAAGTCAACCCTCCCTTAAGTGGCTGAAAGCCCCAAGCTAGAAAATACTTCTCATTTACCTCTTTATGTGAGTAAATTGCATATACTTTAAATCTAGTTTTCATTACAGATTCTCATTGCCGATGACTGAAACGAGCCGAACAAATACCTAACAAAGGTCTACATTAATTTTACGACGTACCATTGCTTCTATTTTTAAAGACTAGGTTGTCACACGGCATGTAACAAGTATTGGAAATATCTCTGTACTCCTTCACAGAGTAAAAACCTACATTCCAACAAGCCTGAGAAATTAATCTCATCCCACTGAAAAATTTATTTTCAGTACACTGCTAAGGAGAAGGCAAACACACAACTTCTTTTAACATCATCAGCAAGTTCCACATGATGCTTGCAGGCAGAAAGTTAAGTCCATGTTTGACGAGACATGTTACCAGAATATGGAGAGAAAAAACGCTAAACTCTTCTTCTAAAGGGAGGGGACACCACTGTGTCCCACAGGACTGGGATACGCAGGATGCGATAGATGACTGCAAAGTATGGAGTGTATTTTTCAAAAACATATAAAAATATGTCTGTGTTAGAAGATTTTAAACAACTGTGAAGTGATTAGAATTCAAAGAACTAAATAGTGTTTCTCTATTTAAATTAATATATATTTTTACAATTAATCTGTTTTCTTTAAACACAAACACATGTGCATAATGCCAGATGGCTTAAGCACTCATCTTAAGAAAGGCAAAAACTATTTTTTGTTTAGTTTGGACCTCACAAGATTTCTCTTCCTCTTAAAGTGTAGTTCTATGAAACTGTGATACAAAGATGGCCAATGGCATGGGGTACAATATATAAAGTTGACTATTATGTCTTTTTAACATATGGTCAGGTTAAAATACCCACTTTTACCCTCCTTCCTTTTGAAGACAGTATCAGTGTTAAAAATTTGCTTTAGTTCTAACATACCCAGATTATTTCAGGGCATCTTAAGTACTTCCCACCATGAACCATTTACCGAACAACAAAAAGTTAAGGTATGGTCCCAATCTCTAGAGAATATATAGATTTCATTTTAAACAAACAAACAACAGTATATATTTATGTTGACAGATGATTTCCCACTTCATAAAATTACATTCAATAAATTGTTCAGTATTGAACAGACAGTGGCAGAGCTGGGAGCAGAGCATTAGCTGATTTATTTTCAGCCCCCTGTCCTGTTTACTACAGTCTTTTTCCTCCTAAGAAAGAAATTTGTGGAGCACATGAGGCCCTGTCTGGTACCAGCTCTCTTCTAGGTGCTTTGGTGGCAATGGACAGCTACAAAAAGAAAAGTAATCGCATTTGACCATCGTGTCTGGGTAGGTGACAGTGGACTGGGCAACAGTCACGAAGCAGCCCAGGACCTAACTCCCGTAACCACTGAACAAGGATTGTACAGCCCCAAGGTATCTTCTTCTAAAAACTGTAATAACTATTTTAAATGATAAATTTAAAAATTCAAATACTTCTCAACAGCACGAAAACACCTGCTTATTCACAAAGCATTTGCGTTCGGGTTTGTTGTTTGAAATCGCTATGAAAATAAAACTTCAGAACATACAGGAAAGAGTACAATTTGCCTCTAATTTATTCTCAGATTTTCTGTGAATATTGCTCCCCGCGTTGTCATGGCAACACAAGCACATCTTTCAGTACCAAGGAAGTAACAAGCCTTTTGATTCTCACCTTTGGCCATTTTATTGAGAACCATGTCAATTAGAATGTAGGTTCCACTTCTTCCTGCACCATCGCTGTTAACAGAAAGGGAAAAAGAAAAAATAAAGCCTATCAATGTGCATCTAAACTCAACATGAAGGTACCTGCCCTTAATGTTATACTGCTACACAAGGGGGGAGAGGACAGAACGAGGGGCTAAAGTAGGGTACTGAGAGGGGGAGAGAAAGCTTGCAGTGAATTAACACAAGCTCTTTGTGGAAGATTAACTACTAGCCTGCATGGGTAACAGAGCTTTGGTTTGATTTTTTTAAACCAGGTTGTGTTTATGCAATAAAAGCATTTTGAACAACAGCAGAAAAGTGAGTAAGCCTAAAACAAGATAACATTTCTGTTCAAAAAACATACATATAATGAGCTCATAGTCACTTGTATATGAGATCAAGAACCACAGAATAAGCTAGACCATAACATTATCCAGAATGGTCCCAAAATGTTGCAGATTGCATTTAAACACATCAGTCAGAGAGAATCCATACAGAGACCTGTCCGAGAACCAAAATATTTGATTACTGAGGGACTGCAATCTTTCTTTGCTATACATCATGAGTGGTTTGTGTTTTCTTTTTACCTTTCCCTTTAAATCTTCCTTAGTTGCGACAACCAGAAAAAATACTATCATGTAATTCCTAAGAAACAGCTTTAACTTTTGTGTATCATCAGCCCTTCCTCAGAGATGTGAGCCCATGCCAAGGGAGGGGGAAAGCTCCCTAATCTGAATGCAGCTTGTGTCCCTTTCAGAGAGCAACGTGTAATTGCCAGCATGATGCTCTTTTAGAGCTGCTGTTAGCAAACATAATTAAGACTTTAAGTAAAAGCTTTTTTTCTTTTCCTCCCCAAAAATTTTTACAAAGGTGCATGTGTGACCAATTAGACTGGTATGTAGTTTTATTAATTAAGCCATTATTTTTATTGATAGCTCAATTTGTGTACAAGAATTAATGAAAGGAAAAATAATAGAACAGCATGAAGCGCGTTATTACATTTTATCTACAGGCAGGCTATGAAACTTAATTTTTGTTAAGTCTCTGTAGACAGAATTTTTTTTCTTTCAGTTACTAGATCACTGCTTAGAGAAAAGGAGGTAAGGGTAATATATATATTTTTTTTTCCTATGTCCATGAAGGGAACAAAGACACAATCTTATTAGTTAAACTGAATAATGGGAGACAAGGCAGCGATCAGGCCCAATAAAAACAAAAGCTACTGAGCCGATGGTAGACATTTCCATCCGTCACAGTAAGGAAAGAGCAAGAAACTTGAAGGCTCTTCATTTTGCATCAAATGTTTCTTTTCTCAGGCGTCCTGAAGGCAATGCACACAAGCCTGCTCCAGGGTGTTCACCTCTGCAGAGGGCCTCCTCGCATCCCGTGGAAGGTGACTCTGCTGAGCCACATGTGGGAAACATGTTCCCTCCCTCCTTACTCCCACCCAAAGTGGTGTGCCACATGTCAGACAATCTGCCTCTTAGCAGGGCTGGTTCTCTGTCTTCCTTATCTATGTGAGTATCTTTGATAAATAAGGACAATATTCTCCTTGTAACTCAGAACCTCCAATGGCAAAACCAAACATTAACATTATTACGGTAAAGTTTTCCATTGACCTGCCCAACGGCTTTCATGATCTATCGGGCTGTCAGGCCTAAAGATGATCTATGCTTAAAGGATTACTCAATCTCTGGGTAGGCTTCCACTCCCTGACATTGCCCGCTTCTTACCGTCATCACTAAAAGCAAGCAAAGAAGAAATAAAACATAATTGAGTATTAATAAAATAAAGAAGACTAAATTGGGAGGGAATGCAAGGAACCACTGTCATTTTGAAGGAGATTTATGAAACTGAAGTGCCACTTATATTGGAAAGGGTGACCATACATTGTTAGGTCATGGCACAACATCTACGAAATCATAGGAAATGATAATTTTATTATGAAAACAGATCCTAAGTATTAATCAACATTAAAAAACAGGTGAATTGTATTTAAAACCTTCAGCCTACCTCCCTATCTGTTTAGTGATTCACCTAAAACTTTAATTTGCCCATTTTGTTTATATCTCTATTAAATTCTTACATATACAAATCTCTCTAAAGCTATTTTAGAAATTGTACTTGCCTGCAATGAACAACTACTGGACAAGAGCGACCCCTGTAGCACTTGTTTACTTTTCTGAAATAAAACAGACACAAAAAATTAATTAAGCATATGACATACTGTTTCTTTAGCCAATTGTCAAAAGAAAAAAGCAATAAGAAAAAGCAAATATTGCAGTCTTTAAAGAAACAGTCAGGTTGATGATTTCCTAATATAACAAGCAGTTGTTCCATACATAATTTTGTTTAAAGTTTGCTTCTGCTTTGCTGCGGTGGGAATCCCAGAAAACATCCTATTATCACTGTTGGCTAGGCAAAATAAATGATCTCTTTTCTAAAAAGTCTCATGTCTTAGCTCCAAAACTAAGATTATCTCGAGATGCTTTAATTTTAAAGGCAACTTTGAGTTCATGAGCTTGCTCAAAGAAATACTGAGGGGCATCAAACTGAATCCATAATTAAAAATGGCTATTCCAGTATACTTTGTGCAATGTGTGCTGATTTGTAAAACCAATTCTTAGAAAGGCAAAAACCGAAATCTCCTGAAAAGCTCACAAAATTCTAAAATGTAATCTATTGTGGCGAAAATAACTAAAATCATCAGTAAGCTCTACTGCTTTGGTTCTAGAGCAGAAGTCTTACATATTTAATATTTACACATCATTGTCTTCTCCAGCTTCCTGGTTAAACATTCTCAGTGGCAAGAGAATATATGTGAAGTTCATCAATAAAAGTACAGCTACAGAACAGGTCTGCTGATATGTAAACTCAATGAAGGAATTAACTACTGCTGAAGCAAACCAAGATACTCAGTCTAAGAACAGAGCCCACAAAATTGGCTTAAATCTATTTAAATTGCCTTACAAAAACCAAAATCCCAACCCCCCTCTTCTGCTCTAGGATATATTTTGCATGTCAAGTATGTTACAGGCCCCAAACCCCATAAAATATACACACGTGTTAACAAGGCAAGCTGAATAAAGGCTAAAATGGGAAAGCATTGCTTCAAGAAATTAAAACCTTTCATTCAATTTCCTTGATGAGATGTTTGCGTTTACTGGAGCTAGAAGGTCTCCTATAAAACCATTTCACAGGGCAGCTTCCAAGGGGTGCCCAGACCCTCCAGTAGTCCCCAGATCGGTGTGACCATTACACAGGATCTTGACTACTAAACTGAAGTGAGTTGCTGGAATTTGGCAACTGTGGTAGGATGTTATTATGAATTTTAAAGCGTAACTAACCTACTGAATCATTTAGTTCCTGGCTGTTCATCTATTCACTAACATCTGTGCTGTGAAAACATGCATATATCTTTAAACATTGCTTACAGTATAGCCTGAAGATGCCAAAACTTCTAAATCTGCCAGGGAGTCGGGATACCTGGAACTCAACCCAAACAGGCTACAGAGATGGTGGTGGTGTCCCATGAAACCGTGTTTTCACATTCTGCTTTTTATTATTTAAGGTTCTAATCAAACTTGATAACAATATTAAGTTCCTGTAATGACTCCCTTCAAAAATTAGAATTTAGAGATTTTTCGCAATTCTTACTCTTTTGTTTACTGATATAAATCCTACTTGCAGAGACATTCTGTCTCTAGTTATATTCCTTGGATGTAAGTAATTAATGCAGTAGAACAAGTTTTTATGAAATAATTGGTAACTAATTGGGAAGCACCTCACTTTGGAAGTTAAACGGGCCATTTATATGTCCATAAATGCATATATACACAGGCACTACCAAGCAAAAATTCAATGACTTAAGCTGCAGTAGAATTTACACATGAATGAATCGTTCAGTTCTTGATGGTCATATCCAAGGATCAACTCTTTCTATACAATAAAAAGCCTGATATTTATTTTTTGTATTGTAGAGTAATTATATTTGAAACGTCTGAAAAAACACCTGATACAGTCAGTGTGCATTCCCCTATGTGCAGCTGGTCATCCTGCCCCCACCCCCATCACATGCATTAGTAAAGAGTTATTCCTGCATTTACAGTATTAAATAAATGCTGATAACTAGAGCGGGGTATTTACCATTTCTTTTTCTGCTTGTGTGGTTCCTTTGTTCCTTGTATGGCACCACTAATATGATATTTGTATGTTGTGACTAGCCGTCTACCAAAGTCTTAATATAATTTCAATGACAAACTCGATCTAAACCTATCAGTACATCAGACCTCCCAGTAAATCAGACAGCCAGAGACACACGTTAGGGAAAGACACCTTATGTTTGTCAGTTTTATTGAAGGCGTTTCAAACATTTTCATTATCACACATTTCAGAAAACACATTAAAACAAAGGGTTTCAATCCAGCTGGTTCATAGCTTTGTCTATATATAGTTTATGAAAATATTTAGAAGTGCAGCAACATCTCATTTCATTCTTAGTTCTGGCTAGTGAGAGTGAGCTGAAAATTCATCAGTAAGCAAAGTTCTTGAATGTTGAAGAAAAAATATATTTTTTATATATATACATATACAGGAAGAATTAACTTAGAAAGAATGATTAGTAATACAAACCAACCCTTGGCTCATTGAGTGAAAAAGAAATCGTCATGCAAACCATCAGCAAGCAAAGGTCAGAGGTCGTTAGAGGCTCAGAAAAGGGGTTTCCCACATTGTCCCTGCAGCAGAGTCACAGTTTCCAATGATCACTTTTGTGACTATGCAACTGGGCTCATATTACTAGCTGCAACATCACAAAAATGACACTGGCAACCGCTAATTAGCTGGCAAAATAAGAATTTGTCCATTTTTAAAGTGAGCAGTGTTAGTAAATGCCATTGCACACAGCGAGAAGTGATAGCATAATAGATATATATTTTAAGCAAAGCCCTCACATGTGATGCTAATTATCTTTTAGCTTAGCAGTCCCTCTTTAAAGTGTAAATGTGCTCCCTCTGGGCTCAAGAAATATTTAATTACACATATCAGTGCATGACTAACAAGCTAGTCCAGAGCAATAATGATTGGTCTATTGTTCAAAATGAAATTAGGACTCCAGAAGCATTTAAAGCTGACCAGTGGTTTCTGTAGTAGCCTCACCTCTCAGGGACTGTCTTTTGCACAGATTTTTAAAATATATAGAATAATCTCTTTTTGGCAATTTATACCTACGTTATGAAAGTACGATTGATTATTCTGCAAAGTTTAATGTATCTTCTAAATGCAAAATCATCTAAAACACTGTCTGATACACAGTAAGAAAAATGTAAGCTTTCAGTTTTCAAAGAGACTTGCAAAATTTACTTCAATAAAAATTTTAAGGTCCATATTTCCACAGACTCTGGGCAAGGTAATTTTGGGAATCCAATTTTTCTTGGTGATGAATTGTAAAAAACAGAGGGTTGGTTATGTATATGCTTAATTTCATATATGTATGTGAATATATAAATATACACACATATCCATATATATATACAAACACACTGAATGCACATAAAAACATAGATAGATTAAAAGAAATGAGAGCAGCCCCTTCCTAGCACTACCCTACTCCGAGTATGGTAGCGCTGTCAGACGTTTATTCTGGGGGCTTGTGACTCAGCTGTCGTAATCCAGCAGAGTTTGTACTTTAAATAGGAAGCTTCAGGTGTAAAACATGTATTGTATAAATGAATTCCAAATACATTATTTCAGCAATAGTGCATTAGGGGGTTTTTGTCGTTAAAAAAGCAGCAACATCAGATGACCAAGAAAACTGAGATTCACAGACCAGCTATTGTGCATGCCAAAATTCCTTTTCAGGCGGAATTTTACTATGCATTCAGTATTATGAGTTCATTGTACAAAATCTGCATGTAGCAAATGATTACAGTACCCTACACTGGACTGTGAATACATATTAAATGAACACTCAGAATTCAATTAAATCTTAACAGGTTCATTCCCATACTGGCTTTAAATACAAAGAATGGCAGCTCCGCTACTTTTCTCATCTAGTTATAATTTTTCTTTTTCAAAGTATTGCACAACAGTTCTTCAACATGGCTATTTAACCCTTACACAATGTCACTCTAAGCAGTGCTTTCTTGGTGATGTGAACTGCGACTTACTGTAGACCTAATCCTGCAGTTCATGCAGGGACCTCAATTCTTACTGAAGCAAGTTGGAGTCGAGGTGCTCCAAACTTCAGATGTCCTGGTTGTACAGGCTCATTTACAGTCTAGTTAGAATTGCTAGCAGATTTCCCACTAACTTCAAAAAGAGCAAAATCGGGCGCTGTGTTGGCTCCGTGCTGCAGCCTCACACAGCTTGATGGAACCAATTCAGAATTTTCACTACACAAATTCACTACAGCCAACTTCCACGGTAACACAAACAACCTATAAAAATCACATTAAAGTTTGAACCCAGAGCAGAAAACCTTGAAAATTCAATTACAATTTCAACTTCATCCTATGTTCGTGATTCCTTCCTCCGCTATTGCATTTGCATTGCAACTCTGTAGCATACCCTTATATTCTTACCTAGCCATAGCTCCTAGTGACTCAGGACAGCTGCACTCCGTTACTTGACCTGCACCGTGTGAGATGACTCTCTGCTTTGAAAAGCCTTGCAATACATACAAGAATACTGATGGAGGAAGGGTGGCGTTTAGTCCTAAAATTTTAAGGGTAAAATGTTGCCAGCTGGGCAATCAGCTCCTGTTGGTTATATGCCAGCTTCTCCCTCCAGGGGCAGATGCGTAACTCCGACTGGCATTAGTCAGAGCTCCCAGCACTTATTGAAAGAAACAAGTTTGGACCTTTTGAGCACTGAGCCCCTTATAATCACTTTGGGGGGTTGTAGATAATATTGTAGTACAGAGAGGAAAACACGCGATCCCACAGGCCGCTTACGGATTGAGAACCAACTCCCCAAACCTCCTGGAGATTCTTTTCATTAGTCATAAGCGCATCGCTGTGGATTAGCTGATACACGCTAACACCTACACACGATGCACTGGGCACGGTTTGCAATCAAATGAAGATTATTTCGCTCCAGTATTTATCATGCATGGCTTTAATTTTCAAATTAAAATTTAGATAGACACAGCAAACATTAGAGAAGGTGGCAAGGACTTTCACAGGTTTTGCCTCTGTATATTTGTATTTTAAAGCCACGTTGACTTCCTGTAAAATTCCGGAGGGTATGCTTTGTCAACATTTTCATCTGCTTTCTCAAATTTCCACCTTCCTGCAGCCAAAGAAAGTCTAGAGTCCTCACTGTTTGATCCTTATGAGCAAACGTTCCCATGGGAATGCCATTATTGCCATATGACTCCATCGTGATTTTTTTTTTTTTTAAGCGTGCTCATAGAATGTAATTTATTTGTGAGATTCCTGCAATAAGGATCATAGGGGAGCCACACAAAAAGCCTGGAAGTTGCAGAATGGATAAATACTTGGAAAACAAAGAAATACGGAAGCACTGAAGAGCTGTACAAAGGGAAGAAAAGTGTCGATGTCTAAATGGGAAATGAGTATGTCTTAAAACCAGGCACCATCTATGCGTGAGACAACACTAAATGTCAACCTACTGCAGATTTGTGTGTTAGTCTAGCATTGTGGCATCACAGGCTGAGGACCCCCCTTTCAAACGAGAAATATTTAAAGGACAATTAAAAGGACTGGTTTAGTTCCTCAGATGTGTATCGTCTTAAATGAACTGTCATACTTTGTGCTTTACCTGCGGAAATCCAGAAGTGATCTTGTGGAAGCAGGAACTCTCTGATCGTTCCAGCTGAGGAAGTGGAACTGTGTCACTGTGCGGGTCTCGTTCGTCTGCAGGTTCTTCAGGTAGAAGCTCCTCACGAGGAAATCCTCGCACCAGATGTGCTCAGAGACAAGGTTTACCTACACCCCGCAGGAAGGAACAAATGGAGATCAGCAATTTCGGTTGCAAGCCACATCTTCAGGATTGCAGGTATAAGATGTCTGGGATGAAGGAATTGCAGGAAAGTTTTGTTTTTATTAGCAAATTGGCCATTGCTGGGAATTTATTTTTTTTTTTAATTTAGCAGTCAGCGTAGTTGTCAGGAAGGGGTTAGCTGCCACTGTTGTTTTATCGAAAACATAAAAAAAATTCTTGGCAGTTTTAATGCAAAAGAAAAAATCACTAAATTGAAACTTTATATCATTATGTGAACAGAAAAGACACTGCCTGAAAATATGTTAGACTGCCAGTTGCTTTCTACTCGGAAATGCCCACAATGCATTGTCCAGGCCGCTCTCAGTGGTCTTAAAAATCTGAGTTGAATTCACATGAGAAGTAAAAAGTCAGTTTCTTCTGCTATGTAGAAACATAAGCATTAAAAAACGCAGCTTATTGGCAGAGTTCATCTTTTCAGAAAATGAGTTTGTTCACATTTTAGTTTAAATAACTCTATTTCTTCACATTTTCCTATTCTTCTTATTTGGCATTGTGGTATTCTTCCTCTGCTTAGCTGGACAACTGGAAAAATCTGACAACCATTGTCAATGGTACATTTCGACAAACTGGTGATACGATATTTTGAGCTAGAAATGTAAAGCAGAAAATAAAAATGTGTATTTGTTGTTGTGGCTGAAGCAAGAGGTAAAAATAGATAGCATTAATTACTAAAGCTATACAGAGGCTTTTCTACAAAGACATACATATGGCTTTCCTAAGGCAAAATTCACCAGTTCTAAAAATACTATTTTCCTATAAAATATAAATACACGGTTTCACATTTCAACCACTTGCAAAACCGTTTGAAAAACAAAATTGTTGTCCTTTTTTCATTGTCGTACTTGGCTCATTATTGACCAGATTTTATTCAGCGGAAAATACCTTACTATTAAAACTGTGCTCGAATTTTTCCCAAATCTAAAACTACTCGAAGGCACACGAAGAGTATTTAAGAACCCTCGGCTCAACCTCCAGGTTAGATCAGCTTAAACACCATTTTGCCCCGTAGGAAATGAACCCGGACACTTACTGTCACGTTTACAACCAGATATGTTGTTTAGGTACCTCATAGATGTGGTAGAGGTTTGACCCTTCGTCTGGCCAATAGTGGTAGCACTGTTTGACTCCGTTTTCTGCGAGGGGTGTCAGCATGACAATAACGACACAGCCGTTCTCCCAGACCATCTGCAGACAAAGAAAGACACCGTGGCCACATTGTGACTGCCTAATTACTGCGTGACATGTATAATTACTGCACTCAGACACACAATCAAAATTTATTCCATTCACAGGAAATTTATTTCATTTTCATTAGACACTTTTACTCTGCAGCTGCTTTCAAATCCCTGAATAAACTGGCACCGTATTTTGCAGGCGTCCATGAAATATTAAAGAATTTCCAGCGATTTCATTTTGGGTCTTCCACAAAATCTCTCCTCGTTCCTGGTACCGTGTTCAGCTGCTTTTCTGTCAAACTTTCAGATCCACAAAGGGAACACTGAATGATGCTTGCAGAACACACAACTATTTGGGATTTGATATTTATTACTAAACAGCACAGACCTACCAAAGTCCCATGTACTGAAACCTGTTTGTGTCCTCAAGCCTGTGTCTTTTTACAGTTTGCCATGTAGCAAAAGCCATTGAAGTGCTGCATTGCTGAAACAACCACAAAAGTTGCATCTGAACAACAGTAATGAGGAAGAGGCAGGAAAACCCCAAAGCAGATCTGTTCTTCCAGAAATATTTCAGATGGAGAAATCATCCCTCGAAAAGCACATTTGGAAAAGATATGTTGCAAATGTGCGTTACTTTCTCTTTCTTCTTCCTCTTCTTTTTTCTTTCTTTCCTTTCATTTCTCCTTCTTTATCCCTTTCTTTTTCTTTATCCCCCCCTTTTTCTTTTATTTTTCTCCCCTAATTTTTCTGGTCTTTCCCCCCACTTCCTTTTTCCTCTCTCTCTTTTCCCCTTTTTCTTTCCTTTTTTTTTTTTTTCCTGTAGATAGAAGAAAGTCTAACTCCTGCTGCAGACTGTGCGCTCACAGAGCACAGGTACAGCAGGAACAGAGGAAAACAGTGCGTCTTCACTACCAGCATGATCACTTAATAATTTAGACCAGCTACAGAGTAGGATACAGGAATCCAGCGCATCCTCAACTAAAGGATTTATGGATGTCTCCCACAAACGGCAGAACAAGCAGAGATGCTCTGGTCTGGCGTATCTGTTCCAAACACAGCCCATGGCTGAACAAAAAGGCTCCTATGAATTAATACCAAGCAGCATAATCACTAAAAACTGTTATTATTATGCTGTACTTTGATGTTATATTTGCATACAACTTTCATTGTCTTTTTGCTAGCATATAAAATTACTGAATGAAGAGTAAACTGCTCTTTTTGTGAAGGGTTATGTTTATTTCACAGAAATATTTATAAGCAACTGTATTGACATGTAAATTTTGTAAACAAAAAAGGCCTTTGTCTAAACTGTGCAAAGATGAGATGATACATTCAATTCAAGGATTTTTTTTTTTTTAATTACATATCAAATAAAAAGGTTTCCCATTCATGGATAATGATGTTGTCTTCTCTTTTAAGAATAGCTTGCATATAGAGAAACAAATAACAATTTTTCTTCCTTTTTTTTCATTTTGCAACATAATTAAAACAACTTTTAAAACTAGCTTAGAATTATTTAGAGAAATGAACCTAGGGTTTGCACAGAATAGGGTTATTTATAATTTTGAATAGAAGTGGGGGAAAAAATTACAGTTGAATGTAATGAATAAAAATAATCTTTCTTATCTTTTTTCCCCTAAAAAGATTTTTTAACTAAAAATATCTGTAATCCACTCATCCTGCTGTTAAAACTCACAATGCTATGAAACCAGCCAAAATACTTTAAATTGAGAGATAATTTATTTTATAGACAGATGTAGATTTATCATTTGTATCTTTTTTGCATTGCATTTGTTTTAGGCCACAGTTGGGAACCTTCTTTGTATGTAAGGAAGATGATACAGATTTCATTCATTCTAGTGTAGTTTCACCTTTTTTAGTCAGCAATCAGACTAAGATAAGAATTCAAAACATGTATCTTACTTTAAAACTAGCCCCACTAAATCAGTACTTTCATCACATAACGATTTAATGTGCCTCTAGAAGGTATAGAAGCTCATTGAAGCCATTACGAAAATGAGGAGAAACACAGTTTTTATGAGTGTAATAAAAATACAATGATCTAGACCATAAACTAATCATCTAGCACTCTGCTTGTGCCACCCAAGTGTAACATTATAAAAGCCCACTCGTTTAGAGAGGAATCCTTACAGTTTGGCAACCCCGTTCATTGGTTCATAGATACAGCATTTCATTAGAGAGGGGCTGTCTGCATCTCTGAAGATTTCACTAAGCATAAATCCAAATGAAAGTTAATTTAAACAAACAATTTCAAAGTTACTCTGGGGTATAATATTTCTTTTAGGTCATTGTGCGAAAATGTAGAAGTCAAATCTACTAAATCAAGAAGGCAATACAGGCTAGCGCCGTCATCCCTGTTACAAGCAATTGTCACTGGATCTCCTGTGCTTACCGTTGGGAAGGGATTTTCACTAAGACTCACAGCCTGTGACTGGAGGACTACAGCATTTTCTTTGTCTCCTCGATAACTTAAATATTAGACCATCAGGCTGTTATCTGGATTTCTTTCTAAGTAACGCAGAAGATTGAAAGGCAGTTCATAGAGTTTGTACTGTTGCCTGGTCACCACCCCATCTTTAACTTGGTGACGGGTTTTTCAGAAGCCATGTCCCCCAACTCCTAACGCTTTGCTGTGCTCAGAGAGTCCAGACATGGCCACATACTAGAAAGCAGCCCCAAGAAGCGTGTCTTTGTAATTAATGAAGGAACAGGTAGCACAGACCTGGTCTGCACAATCCCAGTGCAGCCGTCGGAGAAGGGCCTCTGGTTACCAAAGAGACATTTCAGTTGGGCTTGGTGAATAAAGGAGGAGGTTCAGTTGCAAATTCACAGCAATTAACGTAATTCTGAACTTTGTATGCTTGCACAATAGAAAGTAAGTCAATGCATGTGATATGAGAATAAAGAGAACATAAGGTCCTCAGGGCAGAGGTTTTTCTGTTTGGGTAAAGTCCAGCAAAATTAAGCCTTAGACTCTAAGCGTCTATAGAAATGAAATATATACAAAATTAGTTATATGTATCATCTAATAAAATATATATAATATAAAAACTTAAACTTATTTAGATCACTTAACACAGGCAGTTTCATGTTTGTAATTTATGGTAATACTTCCAGAAGACGAAATGTTGAATAGAGTCTTCTGAATGGAAGTGATAAAGTCTGAGTTACGTATAGGAGCTCACTACAGAGCTCTGCGATGCATGCTTTGCTGAAAAGGGAAGACAGTGTATAATTTTGCATGACACATCTACCCTCAGCCTATATGTCTAGAGAGTAACACGTTAATGTTCTTTAATGAGGTTCTGCGGTATGCATCATTCTCAAAACATTTCTTAGACAAGAATAACACTATCCCTTTCCATTTATTGCAAATTAAAGGCTGAATCCTGCCGCCCAAAGATGAGCAATGCATTTGACAACCGCAGGATTCCCTGTTGATGAAATGCACCACGTGTAGAGACCTCACGCTTCGGTTATCTAGCGTGCCAGTCCCATACAAAGGACTTCCGCACTAGGATGAAATATATTTAGTACGAATTACTTGCAAAGGAGCGCAGAATTGGTTTTTCAAGTAATGAGAAAAATAAAATCACAAATAGGAGAATCAGTGCCTCAACACTGCCACAAATCTGATAAAACACCAGTTTTTGAGAGTTTGTCTTTTAAAATGTCCTTGTTTACTAGCTTGTAAATAAAGTGGTTATATGAATTCCTTTATTTTTTTCAGACACTTCATCATTTCTAACTTCTTTTTATAATGAATGATCCACCCCAAACCCCTTTTTCAGTCATTTTCATCTTTAGTTTAGTGATGGGGAAATGACAATATATGTGCTCTGACCAGACACTCTTTTGATGGGGACTGCTGGAGAAATTTCTAAAATGCGATGATTTAGAAGTAGAAAATAGATAGGATAATCAGTTACATCCAGCCTGTTCACTAAAAATAACAGGCTAATCACACCAGCTGCATTCTGGAAGAGATCTCCAGTAAACTGAAGAATCCATCTTTTCAGTATTTTAGGCTTCCCAAATAGTTGGTAAATGCAACTATTTGGAACAGCAGACAAACAAGCAAACAAAACCTAAATAATTTCTAATGATAATCAAAACTCAATATGAATAAACACAACTCCTAAAACAACAACAAAGCAAGGTAGTAACCCTTGCTGGATCAGATAATATTCATCCCATTACATATCTTGGAAGTAATTCACTCAGCTATGATTTCTTTCAAGTTCTCCATTGGAAACAGGAAACACTGTATTAAATGGAGACAGTCAGAAAATGGCACTTTCTGGAATATTTTAAAACCAAAACCTAATGTATTAATTGGTTAAAAAAAAGGGGGAAGCTTTTAACTAAAAAAAAAAAAAATAATTGAGGGGGAATTTAGATTTTTGTAATCAACTAGAACTTCACAATGTCACCAGTCAAAAAGCAACCTTTTTTTCCAAAACATTTTGGTTGAAAATGACTTAGCATTTTGATATGAAGTGGGTCAAATCTGGCAAAGTCAGAGTTGCCATTTGCAAAGTCATAGCTGTGCCAGACAGCTAAGGAAATCTGTAGGTTGAAGAACTAATGATCAACAATCTATGTTTAATTAAAAAAAATTATCTGACTCTTGCAGTTGAAAGGACGGCTTCAGAGAGGACCATATATAAATACATGGTAGTTAGGCTGGTTCCATGTGTTATGTCCCTGCTTGTTGCAGCAACACTTGTTTGGAAGTCAATGGGAAAGACAAACTCAAGATGCCTGTATGTGTTGCAGTAACTTCTGCTTTCTCAGAGAGACATAAACTGCTCCTATTCGTCTCAGCAGACTCCTAACTCAAGCCTTACTATTAAATAATTTAAATATGAGCGCTATTTAGTATTGCACTGCTGACAAAACCACATTAAGGAGGGAAAGTCCACCAAAATTGCCAGTAATTAGCTTTTCACTTTAATATTGGAAAGGTGGACCCTAAACAATAAAGGGATAGAAATTTTAAAAGGACCACTTCTAAGTACCTTCTCCAACCGGAGCCATAATTAGAAGTGAGCATGGTAAACGCACACTCCTTTACTGAACGCCTATGGAATTCCTAATGCTATATTTATTTCACATGGCTTGACAAGTTACTAGAGCTCTAGGGGCTACTGTTCTGTGCCTATCTCTCCCTTGCTGTTTTTCTTTTATTAAATTAAAATATGCATATTTTACACATTGAATTGCTTTGTGTCACTTTTCATCTGCTCTTCTTTCTGAAGGTGAGAACTGATTAGACATGCAGGAAGTCCCATTCCGGGCAAGGAAAATAAAACTTGGGAATCAAGACTGCTTGAAAGCACTGTGCTCTGCACAGAAGAACAAAATGCAGAAAAATAATTTAGTCTGTAAATTAATTTCAGCACTCACAGAACATGCTGAACTGGGAGCACAGAAACCAGCAACAAGAGCAGAGGAGGGTTTGGTACAGTTGTCCTTACTCAGCCCATGGGTTTGGAACACTGATTTTGCAGGGAGACTCGTTCAGCTACAGGGACATTGTATCCTGCCCAATAGGATTTGCCCTTGGAGATCACTGATGACTAATCCTTTTTACACAGGAAACAATTAACTGACAGTATTTTGTATTTCTTTTGCTGAATTCCAAAACTGGAAGAGAAGCAAGTGTTGCCAAACAGACATGCAAAAATTTGTCATGTCCTCATGACTGCAACTCAGGAATCGAGTTCTTAACATGTTAGTGTGATCTAGGAGGAAAACAATAGTCAGTTTTTGAACTGGTGCTGATAATATACTCCTGAATATGGGTAGAGATAAATTATTCTAAAAATAGTTTTAGATTAAGAAATCCAGAATTGGGGGCAATGAAAAGCAAATGGCAACCGAACTCCCCGGTCTTTACTCTTGGGACTCCTTCTGCACTATACATTAAATAGCCTCGCAATAAAAATAGAAAATAATCAAAGGAGCAGAGATGAGGTCTCCCCACTCCCTATAATCACAACAGTGTAAAGCTCCACTCTGGTGAGCTTTCTTTTTCTTCGTCGGCAATAGATGCCCAGCTTTAACAAGAAGGGTGAAGAGCATTCCCGGTTTCAAGACTATTTCATGTATTGGTGAACAGTGGAGGAAAGCTGGGGTAACGAAAAGCATGGGTTTGATTCAGAGCATCTGGGATGAAGCTCTTTCTCGCTTCCTGGAGGAGCATCCTAACCACAAAGGGGCAGCATCTGAAATCTGCCTTCCTGGTCCTGTGTCTGACTCCGTGCTGTTCATGAGTGGTACCTGCTCTGTCATCCTTGCCAGACTGGAGCCCTCCAAGGACTGAGGCACCTGGGGAACTATCTAGCCCGAGCTGCCGATCTATTCAGGCAAAAGCCAGGGAATTTTCTGGTCCAAACTACAAGTGCTGACTGTGTTTAATTCATGACTTACTGTTGTAGGTGCTTTGAACTTATTGAACATCTGCAAAATGAGGAAGATCGTATTCCTCTATTCCTTCTCCAGGAGTTACATAATGTTCATACACTTATTAATTATGTTGGTCATGAAGAAAGGACATTACAGAAAGACAACAAATACTGACATAAATATATATCACCTGTGATTTGATTGTCTAAGGCAACTAAGAAGCATATCCTCTTAAGCCACTTGGCAGGAACTGCCTGATCTCTCCCTCTATTTCACTTCCTATGTTAAATCAGAAAACATGAAAATGCGCTTCCCTTCAAAAAGGGGGAGGGGAAAGAAGGGCAAATGTGGGTAGATTTATGAAAGCAAGACATAATGTGGGGTGTTTTCCAGAGGGAAAAATTATGGCCTCCTACAGAAATCTCCATTTGGAGATGACGAGCCTTAGCAGACATGCAATTTATGAAACTGGCATAATTAAGAACAATTTTTCAGTGCAAAGGCAGTTGGTTCTAAATATCCTAACTCCTAGGAATAGTTTCTTGCATATTATCATCCCTTGCTTCTTAGAATACTTTGCAAGTTAAGACATGTACTTCATGTCAAATACTTCATGGAATTATAACCCAGCACATACGGAAAATAATAAAATTTTATGCCTCCAGAATTATTCACAACATGGAACTCCTGCTGCGAAAACTTGTTATAGATCAGAAATGTTCTACATCCTCCTTCTTTTGAATTATGTTCAAAGAGATGTTGAATTTTAATAGCGTTATGTGAAAGAGCTGAGTGAAATCTCACTGAAGCTGCTGGACAAAATCATCACCTTTCATTCAAGATAAATGTAAGAAACAAGCAAACTCTTTTATGGAGCCTGATAACTGAAATTACAGAAGTTATCATCAAAAACAAGAGAAACGTGAAGCATATGGACCCATGAGTTTCTCTAGAAACTGATATGCTTAATGCAGAGAGAGAGGCATTAATCAAGGCAAGATGATTAATCCAGATAAGCAGCAAAAACGTGTAAAAGGAATAAAGAAACCACCAGCACAGCTCGACAAACTAGCATTGTGATCCTGGTAGAAGAAAAGCTGAAAGAGAGGTTGGGGGTAAAACACTGGGTGAATGAGGTTTAGAAAAAAGAAGTTATTGCCTGTTATTTGATTCTGTCTTTGTTCAAGGAAATAAAACTCTGTACTTTCTTTGTAAATAAAATGGAACTATATCAAAGCAAAACCCTATCCTGAGGATGAATTTTCTTTCCAGCTGAGAAGAAAACAACCCACAGACCCAGCAAATTGTTTAACCACTCAGGTAAAAATGGATTAATACCATGTGAGGAGAGGCATCCAGTTTTCAAGAAAGGGAATCGTGAGGTGGAATTCCCACTGAACCAAAATAGAATCAATGAAGGAGGTATCTCTCAGAAATAGTAATTGGTAAAAAGAGATGAAAACAAGACCAGATGAAATTAAAAGAAGACTTAAATCAGCTGGAGGCTTTTCAAAATTAATTAAAGTAGTAGCTGGAAAATTTCCAGAGCGGTCTAAGAGATGACATGCAGGCAGAGATGAAATCTCTGCTTGAGCCGCAAACACAGAGTATCCAGACAGATTAGGAAACCCTGTGGCAAAACAGATCAATGAGATGACTGACAACACAACTCCTGCAGGCTAGAAAGTTTTCAAAGAAATAGGTAAGCCAGGAAAGTTGGAACTAACTTGGCACTTGCTGACTTAGAGGAGCTATGCCAAGAACATAAGGGGCTGGGGAAGTAAACTGGAGGGACACAGCTGTGGAAGGCTGGTGCCTGGAAGTGGCCTTATAACATTTAGAAAAGCCAGAGTAAGACTCTTGCCTTTTTAAATCATTATTATTTGTACAACACATAAAAAATTTGTTTGAACATCATTTGAAAATGACCAATATACAGGGGTTTGGACTACCTCCAGCTCAAAAACTGCATCTTTGAAAGAAAAACTTCCATCAAGCTCATCTCTCTCAGGTCAACAAGAAAACCCAAATGAACAGGAAGATGTACCAAAAATGCTGAGTCTAATTGCCAGCTCTAGTGGCCCAAGTTAGATGGTACTGAAGAACAGTATCTGCCTTTCTTCCTCACCTTACCAAAAAGGACATAATCTTCCAAGAAGCGGTCACTACTGAGATGATTGAAACTGGTCCCCCTCCAGTCCCATAGTCCTACTAGGCATAGATCTGCTCACTAGTAGTAAGAATACTAAACAAGATGAGCTTGGACAGAGCATCATCAACATTTTATGAAAAAGCTTTGCCCTGTTTGGGAAAGAAAAGACACTGAGCTGACCACGATCTTTGTTCAGATCTGGGCAACTTGAAAACAGTAAATGGGAATTTGATTGCTGAGTGTCTAATAGCACTTGCACAAAAATACTGGGCACTGGATCAACATAACAGGTTTTAGAGGGGCCTGCCAATAGAACTAGGAAAAAAGATTATCCAAAACTAAATCATCTGTTTGGTCTTAAATAGAGATAATGGATGTGACCACGTGATCATGTAGATGACAGACATGAAGAGCAGGCAACACTGCAGAGCAGCTGTAAAGCTCAGGAACTGGGTGCCTTTTGGAAGAAGATTCCTCCAGATGCATCTGTAGCCTTGTCCACCGCCAACAGGCATTTGGGCCATTGGACCACTGAACAGTCGGTCTAAAGTAAAATCTACAAAGTAAGTACTGTGAGACTCTACAAATTCATTCCTAGTGGGCCACACTGCTTGCTAATGTAGACATAGTCACCGATGGGTGGAAGAATCTAATGCAAGTTTAAGGGAAAATAGGTTTAGAAACTGTGTCTCTGGCATTTGTGCATGAAATCTAGACAGTCAGGACAAAACTGGAGCAGTTTGGATTTCATTACGGATATCAGCTGTGTTGTAAATGCCACAAAAGCTGTCTTACACTTTCAAATAAAACAAATGTTTTGTAGGCAAGTGTTTTCTAGAAATCAGCTTGAAATGTCTACAGGAGTGGAAACATATATAACAGTTTCTTCCTGAGGTAGCCTTTCAGCCAAGATAAAATGGAGTGGCTGATGCCCACCATGCGACTAGGCTCTTGGGAATCTTAGCAGCTAAGTCTCTGCAAAAAAAGGAAGGAATACATCTAGTAAATATTGCCATAGAAAGTGATGCCAAACTCCAAGAGTTTCTGTTGGACTTGCTAAAGCATGACATTGTGCATTTAGACAAGGAACAGCAGAATAGTCCCAGGTCTCTCTGGAGTCAGTCAGTCTTCTCACTATCAGTCAGAAAACTGCTTCACTGAGCACACAAAAGGGAAAAAAAGCAACACAGCTCAGCAACAGCTGGTCTTAAGTGGAGGAGGGAGAGGGAGGAGAACCACTGAGAAGATGTTTCAGGAATGAATAATTGAATCTTTACACAATCCCTGGTGGCAGCACCATGGTCTGTATAAACTACAGAAAACCATATTCAAGTAAACATCAAAGGATGTTGCCCTGACAGGAGTGAATACTTTATTTTCCATAACAAGTTCAGGTTTCACATGCTTTACCTTAACATAGCTACTATTAGGTGAAAAATGGATATAAACTTTGCTCCTGCATCTGGGCATAAACCACAACAACTTCAATCCATGGCTTTTGGCTTGTACAATGGACCTACTACATTTCAGCAGTTACGGATGCAGTGTTCTGTCAGGATTTAATCTCTCTTGGCCTGTTTATTACACCTGGTTGATACCCATGGCCATATAAAAAGCTTGGGACAGGAACCGGCACATTGACACATGATCTGCAGGAAGTTTAAGAAAAGTGGGTGATGGACCAATCTGACATAGGTAGATTGTTATGTTGAAGTAACAGACATCACCAAAATAAAGGTAAGAAACAAACTTTTCTATGGAACCTAATAGAAGAAATAATAAAAGAATATCACATCAAAAATGGACACACAGTCACATGTGAGCAGAATCTGAACCACAGCTGCCAAATAGTTTCTGTGGAGATGTATACAGAAAATCTGGCGGGGAGACAGAGTGAATTTTCAGTGATGAGTAACTGGGAGGAGAAATAGCTAAAAAGAGCTGAAGGAAAGTGAAGACTCTCCACTCGCCAAAAGCATGAAGTCAAGAAAGAGACCTTTTGAGTACAAAGTTGCAATGAAGAAGATTGGATCACAGAACAAAGAAACAACGTTCTGTTCTAGTAAACTCTCTGTCTGTGCAAAGAGTTTGCCTAACTGTTCAAATTAGAAAGGGAGAAGAACAAAATATATTGTTCATACTATGTTGGTATGATTAATGCTGATTTCTGTGTTAGCAGCAGTGTTCTTTAAATGCCTCCTTTAAAAATGAGAACGTACATTGTTTCACCAGGTGCAGTTACAGGTAAAAGTATACAAAATATAAATATACAAATATGCAAAAATAAACAATTAAAAAATCTGGGCCTCCGGGATCATCAAATAACATTAGAGAATAGCTAACACGGTATTTGTTTTTGCATGCTTAACTTAAGAAACACATTTTCAAGTATCGTGCCTGATGTAAAGAATCCACTCAGCAAAGGAAAAAAGATATCCAAGACAAAAATCGCAAGTTACTTGAAAATTTAAGCCAGAACAACAGCTCAACATATGTCAAACAAAAAGAATTTGCTCTGGACTTCTAAAAACCAGGCCCAAAATATCTCAGACTGAGCGTTTAAATATCCAGGAACCCAAAATCAAACATTTTGAAAACGTCTCGGTTCCTCATCACAGAGAGTAGGAAATTGTGACATGAAAAGTGTCTTTAGTAGGGATCAGTTAACACTTTCTAATCATAGACCAAGTGATGCAGATGAAAAGAGAAGATGATTTCAGCAGATACAAGCTCCTAAAATACCATGGCACTTCTGGAATTTTTATGTAGATATTCTTTATCTTCAGAACAAAAGTTTCTAATTTCATAATTGAAAACAAAAAATAAAAACATAAGTTTGTGCTGATAGTAAGTCCCAGTTGACCTCCTCCCCAGAGAGCTTCAGTAAGCTTTCAGGCACACTTTTACACTTACAAAAGAGTATCTAATGCAGCATATCTGTCACATCATCGCACACACCTAGCCTGGCAGTGTGCGTATGTCCAAATCTGAGAGCTGCATGAGCACGTAAAAAAACTGCATGTAAAGCAAACTCGTATTTGTGCATCAGTAACTACTGCATTTAGCCCCAAATCCGAAAAAATTACACAGTTACTTAGCTTTATGCAGCGGGGTCTTAACTCAGCCTTTAACTCACTCCCTACCTGCAGTAGGGAAAATACCTAAGAATTTAAGCATTTTGGGGAACTGGGACATGTGAGAAGTAGGTTTCAATGGAAAAATTCATAGCACATAGTGTTAGGTCCTTTTTGATCTGAAGAGTAACAATAAATTCTGGCTACACTCTTAAGAAGGTCAGGCCCTCTGAAAATCATGCAGTCCTTGGCAGTAGTTTAATTACAGAGACCTGGCACTAAAATACGAATACTTTGGCCTGAGGTTTTCAATATAATTTCCAGATCAACTATTCTTTAGAAGGGCTTGTCATATACATAAATAGCTTGAATATCCATGTACTAGATTTTGAAAAGACATTTGAATGAAAGTTTTTCCATCTATTGTGACTCAAGTACCACATATTTTTATACACCTTACATTTCTAGAAGCACAGGAAAACATTTGACTTGTAACAAAAATTCAGTTTTCAAAGAGGTGTTTAACTTACCTGCCAGAAGTCAGCGACAGTAGCAGGGAGAGGGCCCTGGGTGGCAATATATGCCGGGTTTCGGGGGTCATGGTCCATCTGGAACAAGGAAAGAGAATACAGACTGGATTTATTTAAAAGAAAATCCCTTGCTGTGTTACAGACAAAAAGTATGTGAGGGCAGAAACAAGGGACTTGCTAAAGGACTGTCATGTCCCTCCATCCTTTATTGGCAAGCAAAGAATTTTGTTTCTATTTATAAGCTCAGAAGAGAACTTTTTCCACAAAAGCCTGATGCTACCAGATGGATATCAGCACACATGATGAGCAATGTCCTATGTCCTCAATATGCAGCGTAAGATCATTTATGGTGGTTGACAAAGGCATTTACTTGAGATCAGTACTCAGTGTTTCATAGCAACCTAGGAGTCATTTGAAACATTTTTCTAGAGTGTTAAGAATGCTCCACACATCTAAATACGTTCTCCATTTCCACTGTGCCAGTCAAGGGCACATGTAACTAAAAACCAGCAAAAACGGGGAACAAATTCAGTTTCTGGCTTTTTCTGGTTAGCTGATTTATCTAAATGCATGGATTTGGCCTCAATAGAGGAAGTTCTGCTTAAAGACCTTAATTATTACATTTAATTCAAGGACCAGAAAATTCACTGAGCAGAAAAAATACAGAATCTAAGAAACAAAGCCATCAAGAGTAAATAGGATTAGTGTGTTACAATGAATGTTTTCGAACTGATGGGTGGTTTTCTTGGTTCTAAATCTTAGGACCCATTCTGCTGAAAAAGAAGATCTGCTGATAGGATTAAAAACCAAACAAACTCATTCTAACCCTGAACTGGGCAAGACAAAACTTTGAACATAAAGAAAAGAGACCCAGTTCAGCCCTCAGATGTGTGGGTGTGACTCAGTGACACTGAAGTCGGCGAGAGTTAACTTATACCCATGTAGCTGAAGGCAGAATTCATCTCGATACACGATTCTGTTCCATAAGTAAAGATCTGAATAAGAATGAATATGAGTCATATTTGCATTAAGAGGCATCTACTGAATTTATTCATAGCCTATCAAAATTTTCAGTGATGGTACATGTCAGCGTAAAAGAAGGCACCTCATAATTATGTGCAACATAAAAGAGGGAAGAACCATAAAAGAACAGATGTAAGTTATTCTAACAGAACAACAATATGATGAATGTTGCAAAAAGGAAGAGAACGCTTATGTTTCTAATTTTCTGATGTATAATTAAGCTGGACTTACTATTAAAATTCTCCATGACAACACAACACAGGTAAAATGAAGTCACTGAATCCATTTAGAGTAAAAGCTTACTTCTGATTCACCACATATAGTTATAAGAAACCTCGACCGGGATGTCTGTAATACCATCATTTTATTCTGAGCTTCATTGAGATGCTTCTCTATCAGCAAATAACTCTTCACAACAAGCAATTGCTCACAACAAATTTCAGCCTTGCTTTCTTTGCCTTTTGACAAAAGCAATTCTGATAGCAGGACATTTACTACTGTGGGTATTTTGAGATCAGGGAAAAACTAGGTTTCTTCAGAAAGCAGTGTTAGCAAAAAATCCTTAGGAACCATTTCAAAATGGGCAACTATTTTGTTTTTCTAAGAACTGAGACACTGAACTTAACACAGCTGAAAACAACAGCAAATGTGATTAAGCAAAGTCAAGCTTAAAGGGTTTTTTTTCTCCATTATGGTTGAAATAATTTCTGTTGTTTTGTTTTGAATCCCACAGAGATCTATAGGATTTAATCATATGCTTAAATGTTTTCCTACGCTGGAAGTAAAAATCTTAGCTTAGAAAAATCGACCTGCACCAAGGCGGACTTGGTACTCCCAGTGGAACCTGTTGTAGGCTGCATGCACTTGAAAACAATGTCACTTGTCTAACAGGCGAGAGCCTGACTTAGAAATGTAACCGACAGTGAATACACCAAACTTTAGAAAAATAATAATTTACTTTGAATTTCTTCTTGAACTAAATTCTTTTGTATGTAGACATGCCAGAAAACAAAGGCAGAAGAAATCAAGGATGATGCAAATAGCGCTGTCATGGAGGAAATACTTCTCAACATTCAGCTGATAAATCAGGAATAGGCCAAACCTGGCATTTCAGCATTAATCAACCTCTGTCACAGAGGTGCTGTTGGAACGTGGCAAACATTACAATAAGCACAGAGTAGTGAAGTGGATCAGCAGTTTAACAATAATTCAAAAGACAATTACAATTATTATATTCCAAGCACATTGTGTTGCACAGAAAACAATTATGAGCAGAAACTCGTCTTGCTTGGAGCAAACAGAAGATGGCAGAAAGCCCCATCGCACTATTAAATGATCTTTAACTGAAGAAAAATAAGAGCAAAGATTAAACTAATTAAATGAAATTCCTGGTTTTATCAATTTTCTATTATATGTACTCTTTTAAAGGCCACATATTTCAAGAAAAGTATGAAAAATCACTACTCTGGTCATATGCAATTTAACATGAGTAGCTGACTGCAAGGGACAGTTCTTGAATGTTTTTGTTGTGCTCTTTTTCATTCTCTCAAGGTCACCAAGAACACCAAGGGCATCTTCATCTATCAAAGTTAACAAAAGTTTGAATAAAGAAATAAAGTCAGTAATGGGTTTTAAACTAACTAATCAAGGATCAAGTAAAAGGCTCTTTTTTATGTCAGTAGTCATTATCTTCTTTCAAGGCTCCTGCAGATTTCTCACTTCATGAAAATAAAACAGAAAAAGTATTCTCCAGAGAAGAACAGGGAACAGCAGGCTCCATACGATCAAGTATTAAAACACAAATTGACTGTTTGCTAACATTTTACATCAGAACAACCTTCAGAAATCACCCTAATAGTAATTGTTGAAAAAAAATGAGATTTTTCCCTCTATGTCCCCATCAAAGCACAAAGTTCACAAGGCGTACATCAGAACCGGATCGAACAGCCATTTTTGGAAAGAAAAAGCTGCAATTATTACAACTGTTCTGCTATGGTGGAATTCTCATTTTCTCCTGCAATACGACAAAGGCACGCCTGGTGATAATGTTTCAATCTATTTTTCCATGATTTTGTATTAGGGAAAGAAAAGGATCAAGGATTACTATAACTGACCATGCAATTGACTGCAGTGATTTCTGTCACTACCAATATCAAAAGCAAATGGAAACAGAGGAGGAACATTCAGATTTCTTGTTGGAAAAGAAAAACTACAGAAAACTTTAGTGGCATGACTTGTGTTTCTCTACAGGACTTTGCAATGAAAGTTGACTTACAGTATCTTAAAGTAGGAAAATATATAAAGAACACAGTATCACAATTAGTTGCACCTTTGTTAAATTAGTATCAGACCACAGTTCTACCTTTGCCTTACTAGAGAATAAAAGCCACTCCTTTAGTTTTTCCTTCAAGGTTGCTAATATCTAGTTGCCTTATCCCAGAACTTTGCAAGGATTCCCTAAAGAACTCTGAATTTTGTTGAGTTTTTAGATAGAGATCATGCTGCTGCACGATTTCACTGATAATGTTGATGAAATACAGAAGAATCAATGCATTCTGGGAGTAAATGCTCAAATTTATTGTATTTGGACTTGAGAGTGGTACATATAGATTCTTGTTAAGTAGTCTTCTAAAACTGTAAACTGAAGTAAGTGTCAATAGGCATCAATGACCACTTTGAAATCTCATGTAAATGATACACTGATTCATTCCTGCCCTTTACCTTCCCTCTCAGCTTGTCAGATCCTTACTTTCCACACCGAAAGATGTTGGGTGAGATGTGGTCTCAGTCACACCATATCTACCTTGATATAAATCCTCTGAGTCCAGCTGAAATACTCCTAAATCCTATGAGATCAGAATGAGATCCAGTGTAGACCAAATACGACAGAAAGAAAGTTGAACTCTAATTAACACCTTAAAAATTCATATGGATTCAAGCTACTGGGTAGTTCCCAGATTTAATGTGTTTATAACACCAATAAAATCTACTTTCATGCATGTATTTATTACACAGAGTATAGACAGTCTCTAAAAGTAAAAAAAGTATGTTTGTTTTTGTAAAAGAAAGCATATCCAGCAAATGCAGATGAACTTTGTAATCACATTCATCTCAGCATTAAAATTAAAAAGGTAGACTAGTCTTCATCTTCATGTTTGAATTAAAATTTAAAACAATTTTTAAATCCTTCCTTTAAAACCCCTAATGGAATGAAAGAAGTAAATCTGGTTGTGAATGCCATTATGACTTTCAGTCTATTCTTGGTGATGAAATTTGTATGCTGTGTTTGAACAAACTGTCATGCTAATGACATTCCTCAGTCTGGTGTCTTCAATAATAAGCAAACTGAGTTTTTAAATGTAGTTGATGTGATTTTTTTCTCTCTCAGACACCCTATGAGGAAAAACAGAATTCCCATTTACTTTCATGACCTCTGATTTAAAAGCAAAGATTGCACATTATTTACTACTGGATGATTTTCCTGAAATTTAATGAGGACTAACTACAAATATGACAGATGTAATTATCACAGTTTTATTCTGCACAGTCAGGGTCTTCTTGTGCTGTAATTGCAAGCCTTTCATTCAGCTGCTGATAGCAGAGTTATTATCGTAGTACTTTATGTTATTTTAGAGAGGAGGGAAACAGATTTCTACCTCACTTTTACTCTGCAAATTTATCCTAAGGACTCATTTTGCCTGGCCTCACGCTACAGGGAAATTAAAGACCTACGGGAGGAACTCGGACTAAATCTTTGCTGATTCTCCTCACCCACTCCCAGCCATGGTGAGGCCATCAATCTAACCCCAGTTCTCACAACATATTGGAGGGGAAGGAGGTCTTGAGGGGGGTAGCATTTTTTAAAAGGAAGAAACATGTGGGCAGGTGGCCAGCTCATTGTCTAGCGCGGGGATTTTTTTATGGTGTACTGCTGCACTCATTTAGACTTAAGTTAAGGTTGAGTGAGCCCCAGCTGGAGACTGGACCACTGACCCAGAAGCTGGAGATACCCAGTGACATGTACACGACTGGAAGCCTCCCTTTCCAAAGCTCAAATATAATTACTTTATTTTACACTCTTCCCCCACCAGACAGCTCACACGCGCAGAGAGGAAAAAGCCTCTTCCAGTCAGTTCAGACCATACTGCTCCTGTGCTATTAATGCCCATCTAGCAGCTCGCTGCAATGCTCACTCCTAGCCCAAGCGCTGCAAGGCGCAAATGCACCAGGAGCATCACTGCATTGACATGATAATTACTGAGGTTATTTAAGTTGAAAGGCAGCAGTCTGAAGGAAAGACGTGGTAGGATTTTTGCAAGAATAAAGGCAGACTTACTGGTACTCCACATCCACTGTACGCTTACAAAGACGTTGATTAACTGTGTGTCTGCTAACAGAAAATATCTCACATAAACAGCAGTAGTAATAGCACGTCTGTCCAGCTCAGGCTGCAATGGCTGTACAGCCACAGTAAATACTGCAGAATCAGGTGCCCGACACAATATTCCAGTAGGCTTCTGAGGTGGGAAGCAGGACTGAAAATCTCTGTCACTCCTATATTCTACCTCATTACACAAAAGGAATATCAGATTAACAAATACATTTACGCTAACCTGAAGATACTTCATCTTGAAATGAAACAGTTTGCAGGGAATCTTTCCAAACTATGGGCTTGCAAAGTAGTGTTTTCCTCCTACCAACCTCCCACTGCATCCCCTTCAGGAAACACACATTTTATCTATTGGTTTCAAAATAGCAAAATGACTATTGACTTGGTAAAACAAACTCACAAAACCATCTGGAGCATCTCTTTCCTTGGAATAACAGGTCATCTACAGAAATGTGGGCTGTGGCACTCCTTCCCGCACATTAGGGTCCCTATCCTACCATGACAAAAAGGAACTCAAGAGTTTCTTTTGACAATTTTTCATGGCTATGCAAGATACTGGGTGCTTGTCCCAGTCCAATGAAACACTTGTGCACCCACTTATCTCTGGGGATAGAAATACTTCTGTAAGAGATATCGAGAAAACCAAAAGAATTTTTGCTTCATCAGTGTGACTTGTTTTATTGAACAAAACTCTGGAGTCTGGGAAAGCTACAAAAAAGAAATACCGTTTAACCTTGCAGAAGAAAATACCCTTATTAAGTGCTGGACAGAAAGGCAAGATCACAACCCCCTGCAAACCCATGAGAGTTAAAGCTGTGGAAGCAGAGACCCTCTGCCTGCATTAACTTCGGGCACCCTGACAAAGCAAATCTCTTCCCAGTTATGTCAATGAGATATCTCGGCCCTGTCTCTCCACCTCCAACACTACTTAATTTAATACTTTTCTCTTTACTGTAATTAAGGGAATAGATACACTGTAGTCCAGAATTACAATTGCAACAGGCACATACACGCATGCAAGACTTTACCCCTTCCCCAACGAAACTTGTGTACTAAAAGGTGTCTACACAGACTTTTGGGCAGGTTGCAGAAGCCCATCTTGGTTATTTGGTAAAAACACAGCATCTGTACTGCTGCCGTCACTGAACTTGGCCTAGCAATGTCTACGGATGCTGCAATTCCACTTCTGCACCATGTTGTAGTCATGCAAATTGCAGCCAAGCTCTTACAAGAATACAATATCTCACTTCCAGTTAACACCTCCCACTCCCGTGCTTGCCACAAAACCTCTCAGCTCCTACTATCAAATTAAGGCTTGACCAAACATTAACTCGTTGAATGTGCCCTGAAGACAGGCAAACGGCACTGAAGTTACTCTGAACTCCTGATCCTGGGGCCAGCTAGAGCTTGGTCTAGCCAGAGACACACTTAGAAGTAATCCAAAACCTGCTCTAATCTGTGCGTATCTACCCCTGTCCTCTAAAATGGCAGCTGACAATCCCTGAATCAGTCAGGTGCTTTGGTTTCCCCTCCACCCTAAGTCAAAGGCAAAAGCATCCCAAAGATGTTTGTTGGGATCTGTGTATTTTTTAACTCTTTGAATAAAACATTTTTATATATTCAAGGAAATGAAGCTTTTGAACACTGCTGAAAGGAACAAAAACAAAGCTCAGAGAACAGTTTCCACATAGTTGTGGGTTTTTTTAAAGGAAAAAAGTATTGTCAACAACACTGGAAGGAAGCAGCCTGTAATTTCATGCTGTTGCAAATTGTCAGCTGCCTTGCCCACACAGTGATTTAACTGGGGGAGTGATACTCCCCAGGAAAATGAGCCAGTAATGGCATACACAACCCACTGCAGTGCGATCTAGTTCTCCATCCTAAGTTCCTTCTCATAGTTTCCCTGTAATAACTTTTTAGTGCCTAATTGATGTGAAGAAGAACCATGAGCAAAAGTGACTCCGATACTAGCAGTCTCATGGAGGTCAAGGGCGCAGTGCTTTTTCCCCCCTTGAAATGGATATCATGACACTTCCATCATACCTGTTTTGTGTCTAAAAATAGAGACCTTTTCTCCCTATCACCTTTCGCAGACAAGGAAGGATTCATATTCAGCTTACATAGGGTCAGAAAGGGCAGCTGGGCCACGCCGGAGTATTCGGAGGCAAAAATTGGATTGACCTATTTTGCAGTTTGAAGGAATACACAAGTGGTAAGCGATCTCGTTCTTGCTTTCAAAACAGCAAGCTCGGAGAAGAACCGGGAGAGCTACAGAAGCACCAAGCTATGCATCGGTAGGGCAACAGAGGAAGAAAGGTAAGGGGAAATGTCGCTTCCTGATGCAGAAGAAGTTCAGAAGCCTGTGGAGCTCAGCTCTCCACGCCTACAGAAACCATTCCTCATACAACTGTAGCTAGTAGGACAAAGCAAAAAAGAACAAGTAAGTTTTACTTCCTCAGAGAAGGAAAAGCTCCGCTAAGCGTATATCGTTGAATTTTATAATCCGTAAGTTAATAATATCAAGTACAGAACACCTGACAGTATCACAAGGTAGAATGATGACTATCTAGTGCCTTTGTTTTCTTAGTACATAAATTTCAAGATGCACATGTAGAAGATTTATTTCTCTTCAATTTGAAAGGACAGCCTGAGACATCAGACTTGTGAGGTGCTCACAACCTGAGGTTGCACAATCTGAGCAGTGAGGTGCCCCAATTTACCATATTTTAACAACAAGGAAAGACAGGGACTGACTATTTGGATTATTTCGTAGAGGTTACTGTACTTACAATTGGGCTAGCATTGATGTAGTCTGAATTGTCGTGGCTATTTTCACCTTTCAGACATATCCTGGAATGATCATCTGCAAAGGAGAAAATAAGAGAAGAAAATTTCTGTACAGGTATTCTACCCATTTTAAGTTAAACAATTCAAAGTCAGATTAACGTACATTTCAAGACAGGCAAATGGTAAATATCAGAAAGGACATTTCCTTCGGAGTCCCAGCCTAGCATAGCCTTGATACAGCCACAGCGTCACAGTCTGACTCAGGAACGAAGCACTAAGAAATTTCAGAGGCTGAGTATCAGAAAGCATGTCTTCATGAGATGCACCATAATGTGTTACAATCTCTCACTGGAAAATGGAGAATTTCTACTGCCCAGGGAGTTTAAGATTTAAACTAGGCAAAATACTAGAAAAAACCAGTATTATAGAAAATGCTCCTGTGTTTGCAGGGTCATGGAAGAAGTAAGTGAATGGATTTTGTCCATCTGGCTTCTCTATAAAATGAACAGCAGGAACATCGAAGTACAGTTGAGAGCTGGACAATAAGCTGATCTGGCCTGATCAAAGACTCGTGCTGTGTAGTGCTACGATAGTGACGTGGGAAGACGATGTGACTTGGAGATGACCACGGGAGAGAGAAAATGCCGACAACTGCACCTAAAAGTATGACTGGAGTACATATAGGTATCTTACACTGCTGGTAACATAGCTAGTTCAGACACCACTAGTAAAGAAAACAGTGGTATGGACATAGGAGACTTACTCATGTTGTTTGCCCATCGTCAGGATTCTTTTATCACTTTGTAACTTGTATTTTTACTGGTGCTAGCTCAAGTATGTTTAGAGCTGGTACACCCCAAACTCCATTCCTTTTTTTTATCTATTTCAGGACATATGTAATGGATGGGTTTTATTTGTCTGTATTTAGACAGTGACAATGCAGATGTCTCCATCTGTTCCAGTCATCTAGGCTCACTTTCTGCTAAGAGAAAAGAAATCTTTCTATGTCATGAATCACCTCATCCTGATTTAGCTGCCTCAAACAGGCCAAATTGCACTCGAGAAGTGCCCGTTTCTTTCCATTGACTAAAGAAAGAAAGACCAGACCACACACAGATAATTTATGCGAGAGATGCCTAAGTCTTTACATATGAATCTCAAACAACTTGTACCTGACACATAACCAGCACAATTTGTGCTTCTCAGCAAACCTACCCTGCACTGCATACTGTGGCGAGAGGTCGCAGAGCTGCCCTTTCTGTAACCCTCTACAACTGAAGATGGATACTGATGTTTTAAGAGGATCTTTCCACCAACTATTCAAATAGACAAAAAAAGAGTACAGAAATACACCCTGTCCCCCTCTGTATCTTCTCTAGTGGCCTGTGACACCATTCTTAAGAGCAGAGTTCCAAGTTGCCTTTTAAACTATTAAGTACCAATCATTATTTTAATAATGAAGAAGAATAAATGAGTTATGAAACATTGTAAGTACCACACGGGAAAGTAGAGACAGAGGGTTTGGGCTCTGCTTAGGTTTATTCACCAGCAATGTCATGGCAGTTCAATATGTGAACAAGACGAAGGTGTGACTGTATGAGCGTTGTGTATAGTCACTCAATCTTATCAGCAGTATTTAATGCACCGATGCAAGCAACCTTCTCCTGGAACAAGATTAGAGGTGAACAGTGATGTGAAATGAATGAAGAGTCATTCTTTACCGTTCACATAAAATTATTTCCTCTGGTAAGGTTTCAACACAGTAGGAGGATGAAGAAGACAAGAAAGGGAACACGTTCATGCACATTATTTGCTTCCACCTTCCTTTGGCACCACTGCACAAAAAATCCGAAACATGATGACAAAACCACAAAATGGTCTTGTGACATCTGAGATTGTGGGACTACCCAAGATTTTTTTAAAGGGAACTTTACAATGAGCATTGTCACAGAATGCTTGAAGAACTACAGCTCTGAAACCTTTTGGCTATGCAGAAGACAGGCAGGTTACATGCACTAAATGTGGTCTCTCACGTATCTTAAGTGAAGTGAGCACTCAGGATAAGCCCCGCTCATTGGACAGCAAAAGTGTTTGAACTAATCACCAAAGAAAATGTGTGAAATGTTTTCAAATGGATGAGGGAGAGAGAGCAGACAGTGATTCATCAGTATTTAGCAAACAGATGTCAGTGTGAGTCTCCAGTAAAAGTCAAGTGTCAGATCAGTAACTTCATGATCTTTTTTTTAAAAACATAATGTTTTATCCAGACCCTCTGATTTAGTGTGCCGTATCATTATCCTGCTGTCTTGGAGGGTTTATCAGAGGGTGAGATATCTTAAGGCTTTGGTAGTGAAAAGGTGGTGAGACTTTCTATTTGCGCTCAGAAAAAAGAAAAAAAGAGTGCAAAAAAGGTTGTACATGTGTTTTCTGCATATATCAAGAGTTTGCACCCATGTGTGCTTCAGTTGCAGCATCAAGCGTTCATATTGACAATGAACAGATTGTGCTTGTCTATGCCTGTTATCACCTCCAAGCTTCTAGGAACCAGCATAATAGCTCTTCAGAGAAAGGCAGAAAGAGAAGGAAAAAAAACCAAAAACCACCATGGACACCAGTTTGTTATAATAACAATAAGCAACTATGGGGAAAATGCCGAATGTACAAGATTTTTTTCGTAAACTTCATATCGATTATGTTAGAAGCAAGGAAAGAGAAGCAGGAAATAAAAGGAAGGAAGGAGATGACAGAAAAGGAAGATATATAAGATCAATCTAAAAAGCGAGAAAGCAAGATGAATGAAGAAACAGGAGAGGAGAGGGATGGTAATAAGGAAGTGAGAGAAAAGACAAATGCTGTTACTAGCTACTGCAATCTGGCCAAGCTACAACTAGTCATCATTTCAAATATCTACAATAGCTGCTGCTGAATGCTGAACTACTTTGCATTTGTTATCGCTCCGGCCAAGCCACAGCAGAAAAAAAAGCAAAATGTGTAGATGGATATGTGTGGCAGCGAGAGGCTTCCTAAACAAGAAGGATTGTACTAACCTATAGCTGAGGAGAAATACAGCACAATTTTGTATTTTATACACATATAAAATATAAAGTATAAATTATAAAGTATAAACGATAGAGGATAAAGGATAAAATATAAAGCAAAGACACATGAGTTTGCAGCATATAAAACTGCAATTTATAGACTGAGAAACCTAAGTTTTGGAGTCTACTTACAGATATTTTCATGTGGACTAGGTTACAGTTAATGGGGCTTGATTTAGTTGGCTGACTCATACCATACCAACATGTCGTACCATTTGAGAAACTAGATGAGACGTTGCATAAGGATAACAGATAGGACACAAGACCTAAAGACTTGTATCCTATTGGCCCAGCATCCTAAGCTCACATGCTAATCTCTGAGGGCACCGTATAGCTATTCATTTCACTGTAAACCGAAAACCTACTTTTGGCCATTGCACAGCTCTCTCGACGCCACTGCACTGACTAGCTCTTCGCTGGCTGTAACGGGTGCTTTGACACCCGGCTCACATGGAGGCAGCTACAGGGAGACACTTAAATTTAGGCATCTTAATCTATGATTTCACAGAATCATGCCCAGAGAACTCGATCGAATGCCTCAGTGTAGGTTTCTAGTGATATTTAAGGTGCCCTGAGGACGCTCAGGCTAGCAGCTAGGAGGGCACGGTCTCCCACAGAGCCTGTGTTATACCTACTAGCTCTGCGTGGGTACCCTGAACACTTCAGCCATCTCAAATGGCACTAGATTCCTGTGTTTAAACAACTGAGTTGAGCGCAAAATTTCATATCTATCTGGACTATTTAAACAGTGACCAATGCTGTTGTGGTATTGTAGTATGCCATCTCGCGGTCTTCTATGTATCTCACAGCGGCCTTGCGACTTAATGAAGATCTATTCCATTTGTTTTTGTGCAGATGAGGATTGAAAGCTTGGAAAAATAAGATGCACATCTTACCTAACTCCCTCTGTCTTCTGTTTCCTTTTCGTCAGATACTTCTGAAGGAACAGAACCAACAAACAAAGGCTGGACACAAGGAGTATGGGCGACTGGGTTGTTTGAATCCAGGCATCTCACAACAATCAGCCTGGCACATTCTGCCTGGATCATCATTCTCTTCCTTCTAGATTTACACTGATTTTTCTTTTTTTCTATACAAAGCACTATACAAAACCACACTGGTAAGAAAGTGAAGAACTACTGAGGAGCAAAAGTGGAGCAGTTTGAAGACTGTGAAGAATCATAATTTGTTGATTATCATTATTTTGGCCATAGGTTATTTGCACAGAAAGGAACTCTTCTTAGATGTGAACTGAAATCAAGTTCATTTATTCCAGAGCACTGTTTGTACATGCATTACTGACACGGGTAACGCACGCACCCAGAGGAAGTACCCTCTGCTCAGGTGTTCCCATCCTCCGTGCACGTGTCCTGGCTGTGCTCTGACTCCACACAAGCCTCACAGCTGGGTGCACACCCTGCCCCTAAATGCTCTGCTATCCTCTGGAGGAAAATCAAAGCACAGAGGAAAGCAGGTTGCTCTAATATATACCATGGCCCATGGACACAGCTTCGGTAGACAGCTTTTGACAGATGTTCAAAAGTTGTTTGCCAAATGTTTGAAATACCTATATGTATCTATGGTATACATAAATAAAAATACACGGTATTGACCCTATTGAGATGGTTTTATTTTGCAGAGGTGCCAGAAGAGAAAATAAAGTCTGGAAACACTTTTTTTGGACATCAACAAATTGAGCTGCTCATGTGTTCATATAGAAAAATGGAATCCCATTGCCCTAAATTATAACAATCTGCTTGTTGGTCGGATAAAAGGATGCAGTTTCGTTAATCTACAATGTCCAAGTTACTTAAGTTGTTAGAATTTTTTTAACTAGTAGTTAAATAAGTGCAGTGTCAAGGTGTTCTGCTACCAAGTATTTTAAAAGCTGTTTGTAAATAGAGAAGATAGGTATAAGAGCAAGCTATAATAAAACTGTGAGATTAAGGATATTGTTAATCTAGAAATTACATCAGTTATGTAATCAGTAAAAAATAATATTGTCTTATTTTAAGACTGGTTACGAAAGGAAAATGCAAAGTAAATACAACATGATATTAAAGCTTCTTTGAAGCCTTCCTCAGATGAAATCTTTTCTATGAATTGGCAATCTTGTTCTACCTTGTCAAGGTCATTATGAATATGAAAGGGGCAAGTAAATGCTAACAAGGCATTACTCTGTAAGGATACTTTGAATGTACCATAACAACTTTGTATCATATCAAAAGCATATCAGCTTTGCTTCTTAATTTATTATGAAGCAAATCTGTGACTTTTTGCTATAGTTTTAATGTCAAACATAGTAAAAAAGAGTGGGCAAACTGGGCTCTTTCTCATCTCAGTCTAATCTTAGAGTCTACAATAACCGTCATCGTATCAAAATTCAATATTGTTTAAGCTCTATGCCACACTTTCCACGCATCATCAAACTAGTTTTAAGGATATAACATGACAGCTGTTTACCAGTGCACAGCACCTTCAGAGCGAGGGCAGGTAATTTTGTGCAATTCAGTCAAAAAGGAAAGTTTCCACATTGTAACAAAACCAAAAAATAGCATTTTACTCTTGTAAAAGTACTAAGGGATTTCAAATGTGCTAAAATACGTCTAATTAAAGCTTCAGATACACTGCAGCCATCCTGTCCATGTCCAAAACCCTTCCCAGGTACTCCTGATTGAGTCTAGACTCAGCGATGGGAAGAACAGGCATAACAATATGCCATGGAAGACGCAATGGCAGAGACTTGTCAACTGAAGGCTGATTCATCCACTTGGTACAGTATGATGAAAAGAGACAGACTATCTTAGCTCTTAAAATAGTTCAGCTCTCTAGTGCGGTATGACATCCAAGCTAAAAATCTCTGTTCTTTAGCGCATCCACAGCTATGTTCTCTGGATTTAGAGCTAGAACGGTCTAGTGTGAGGGTCCCTGTCTTATTGCTTGTTGTATCGTGCAGACATGTTTCCTACACCGGCTGAATAACCAGCATCGATTTCTGGCAACATCTGTAGCTCCCATCCTGTCTCCACGGCAGGAACCAGAAACAATCTGGCTTAATTTATGAGCAGAGACTTGGAATAGCTTAAGATGGACTGACTGTAAGTCCACATTGAAAAGAACATTTTAAGCAGGAAGATTAACTTGGATCAATACACATTATCATGGAACAATTTTCATTTCCTATCATGTCGGTTAAATGCTATTTTTTCAGGACGGAAATGAGCACAGAAGTCTTGCACTCCTTTAACTTCCGTGGTGACTTCTTTAAAACTTTTCAACAGACCTGATCCCAGAAAAACATGGAATTCAACAAACTCCTGCTGTTGCCCCAAAAGGCTTTCGACCAGCAGAATTCATATATTGCCAAACTGCTGTAACTCCTCTCCTAAGCAGCAAAATATTGCAAAAAGAGCCACTGCATAAACAAGAGAGCCAAACCCCGCTGAAGCAAATATGCAAGGAGTGATGGGCTCAGTTGAATTATCATGTATTTCCAAAGAATCTTCACTCTAAATCTGGCTCTGACATTTACTTAACGTGTTACCTGTCGTTTCCCCATTTGTAAAGGAGGAATAGTACTTACTCAAGGCTCTCATAGGGAAAATTAATGTTTTCAGGGCACTTTAAAAATTAAAATAGCTATATATGTTTGCCAAGCTACCCAGCTGGATTGTGGGCACACTGATTGAGAGCATTTTTGTTGCTGTGGACGGTGCATATATTCTCAGTTTCAGTTTTGTTCCATTGGTTGCTTAATAAAATGTGTGGCCATAGATTACCAATGTAATCTATGAGATACATATATTTGCATAGAAAAATATGCTGCTTTTATTTCAAACTCAGAAAGGTGGCTGCTTACAGGAAAGAGCAGATTCCAGGAATATAAACACTGCATGCTTTTTTTTTTTTTCTTTTTCTTTTTCTCTTTTTATCCTAAGCCTAGCAGAAAGAGAAGCCAGTTTGCAAGCTTATCCACTGAAGCCTAAAGGGGCTCATTCAGTACAGCTGAGTATCTGATAAACAGATCATCTAGCTCTGATTATAGACTGCTGGTATTACTGTTGGATGGACATGATACCAACTTGTCTACACACAAGCCAAACTTCTTTCTGTTGAATGGCTACAGATGCCACTCTTGTACAGAAAGTATATTCCAGCACTGAAAAGCTATTGAATTTCATGAGACAGCACAGCTGCAGCAGCCATGCTATGTGACATAGTTATGCAATTTTGTAACATATATGCAACCTATAAGGAGATAAACAGCATCTGATACGACAACAGGACATGTACACAGCCCGTAGTTTTCTAGTACACGTATAGGCTACCTTCTATTCTGTTTGCCTGTTATCTGTAGCTTTCAAACCACTGTGCAAAGGACACTGCGAAAAGTATCAAGAACTTAATATGCAATCATCCAAATTAAAGTATACATACATGGTACTACAGCCCGTGAGCGATTCTTCTGGGTATTTTCCTCCTGCTGTGCAACGGTGGTGGCATTGGGTTCAGCCTGATAAGCGCACAGAGCTTCCCACTCTTTCTCCAGACGATTCTTGTTTTTCAGATGATCTTCCATGTAGGACTGGAATTAAAAGAATACTGTATTAAGCACTGACCTAGCTAGGCTCAAAGCTAAGCTAAAAGGATGTATCTCGGGATGGAAAGCATGGGAACCCTGAGCTTTGGGGACAAAGGACACTCTGTCTAATGGCTAATTCATTCACTTAAGAGAGTAAACTTCAAGCTTGTTTGTGCGATACAAAATGAGAATGCTACCATGTACCAGTGCTAACAGAGAAGAAATGTTTGAAACCCCCAGCTACTGAGCTTCAGGAGAAAACTACTTCTTCAGTACCTAGAAGATGTAAGCTCAAACGTCTCTTTCATCAGGCAATGAAAAAGAAACAAAAGTCCATTGATAAAAATTACTTACTACAACAGCAGCTCACGTCAAACTGAAGGCTTTTAAAACTAAAGTTCAAGCACATATGCAAGTCACGATACAGCTGTTGAGCAGAACTACAAAATTGCCAGGCTGAAGTGTCCTGACTCAAGTACCAGGTCATTAGGAACTCGTCCTGCACAGGGACTGGCACACAGAGGGCCTTGAACTGAGAAGGTGCTGTTAATTAATATTAATATATGTTGTTAAAGATTGTACCTGGCATTCAGTAAAGTCAACAGTGTTAGGAGAAGCATCACCAAAGAAAAATTAACTGGTTGTGGCAGGAATGATGGCCCATCAGAGTACATTGGTGCACGTCTTAAGTTTTTCCAGATCTCCCAAAGCTAGAGATTCAGTACAGCACTGGATTGGGAATTCAGTTCCAAAGGTTTGCCAAAAGTGAAATAAACCCCTATTCCTTCATCCCATGGACCTGAAAATCCTCCAAGTAGGTGAGGGGAAGAGAGCAGAAAGGAGGAAGGGTGGCGAAAACCAGAAATTGTCCCCTCTCTTTAACATGCAAATTAAGAAGGTGACCACCTGGCACTGTAAGCCAACTTAGACAGTCAAATTACCTTTCAGAGCCCGTCATCGTCTCCTACAGTAAGCAGCAGAATAAGCTCACATTACACCCCATTCGTATTTGTAAATTAAACTCCATACTACCATTACAAGGTAGGTTGAAGTTAACATCCTTAAACGGATTAAAGAAGGGACAGACTGTTTAGGGGACAGGCTCAGGGTCTGGACGGGGTCGGGAGCAGAGCTGCGGGTGCCTCTGCCCCACATCAGTCAAAGCCGTCCCTGCTGGAGCACTCACTAGTACAGCCTGATCTGGAGCAACACTTATCTAGACAAAGCTCCTGGAAAGGATTCACTGTTTAATTGCTTAGAAAACCTTTCCCATAGACAATCTCCGTTATAGCGAATAGTTCTTCCCAAACTTGCTTTAAAGAAGAAAGGCTCGCATGCCCTCTCAGCAGGTTTACCAGAAGGTGCAGAAAGCTTGCAGCTTGTCTCCTGCCAAACGGGAGCTCTGCTAAAGCTGTCGCTCTGCCGCGCTGCCCACCCCACCAGCGAGGCAGGAGACTGCTCTCCCTTGCAGCTTCAATGGTTTTTTCGGTCACAAAAGAGCCCCTGACACGCAGCTTTGTTTTGTGCCCGGTCTGTCAGGTCTGCGTGTCTTTACACGAGATTTGTAAATCAAACCTGTTACTGAAAAGCAATTCGAGAAGCGTCACTTCCAGAAAGGATATCTTTAAGGACATAGAAATTATCGCATTAGAAGAAAGGTTTCTAAAGGAGGTAAAAAATAGTGGTGGCCTAGATACAATCAAAACACCTACTTGTGTGATTGCTTCTTTCCTATAATGAAGGTAAGAGCATTGCAGCGGACAGAGCTGTGACCGGCCGGACGGGGAGCTGGGAGAGCTGCGTGGCCCCGTGGTGTGTCAGGGGAGCGGGTCAGCTAACGCGTTGCCAGCCTTAACCTGCAAGTTAACGGGAGGAAACCATCCTCTCATAGTTTGCTTGTCCTGGCCGAAAGGCTGTTGCTACTGGGGAACAGAGGGAGGCTAAAGATCCCGTTCTTTTCTCCTAGTAAATCTGTGCCTGGGTATGTATACTGAACATAGTAAAAAAAAAAAGAAAATCCCTCCTGAGCAGAGACTAGTTGGTATATAAGAATTTTTATGAGGCAAAGGGAAAAAATAGCAAAATCTTACAATACCAAGACGCCTGGCTTCAGCGAAGCTGTTTAGCATGCAGCAGGCAGAGATCAGGCAGTCAAGGACCAGCCTGTAGCATCTTCCCCTTTTAAGCCACAGTTTTACAATCTGATTCATTTTGACATACCCATCACCAGCGTCCCGTAGACTTCAGGGACATTTTATGCAGATATACAGATCTGCCAACACTGAATCTCTCCAAAATACTGTGAGATACACGAAGCTGCAGGAAAAGGGCCATGAACATTTGATTCCTAAGGTAGGGCTGTACATAGCAAGGAGCTTCTCGTTGGCTCCAACTTGTCTATTTGACATTTTCAAGGATTGTATTTTAAAAAGAAATTTTATTTTACTTTTAAATCATCAAATGTGACACAGTTAAGGTAGTTTGATTGCTTTTAGTGCACGTGAATTTTTAAGTAACTCATCTCTCTCTAAAAGGGAATACTCTTTTTACTTTTACCTTCCTTTTACAGGGAATACTGAGTGTAAAGAGAAATGAATGTTCAAATGAAAACACACCGAAGTCTTTACCTTAACCAAACACTCTTCATGTAGTCTCAACACCTGCATCGCACGGACCAGATTCACAGGGCACTTCCTGACAGATCTTGAAAAGGTGTTTGATTATTTGAATGGACCCGTGGAAGGCTCTGCACAACATGAACATCTGCTTTTCACATGTTTAAAAAAGCTACCGAGAAAGAAGCTTGCTTTAAAACATTCAGGAGTCAGACAATTCCCTCAGAGTTAAGTAATCTTTCATTTACAGTCCTTCAGAGCCCCTACGCTCATCCCCGTTTTGCTAAACAGAAGCTTAGTGATTTTGAAACACCCCCTTGGGAGCTGCTGGATGTACATTAAATTGAGTGGAACTTCTGATATTTTAGAGATTGTATGTCTACTCAAATCCACTCCTTAATTAGGATGTTTTCATGAGACATTCTGCAGTGTTTGCCTGGTACAAAAGAAATTCATTACCAACATGTCAAACACGCACATGATTTTCCTTGTCCCAGAGCAGCAGGTAAAATAAATAGAGGTTGTCACCACTGTTACTATAATGCTCCTCAAAGCCTGCTGAAAAAGGTAGAGGTCTGGTCTCACCAAGATGTCCACATCAAGACAAGTCCTGTAATCCCAAGTATATGGTATTATTTAAACAAACACTCTCCTCTTGGCCAGATCTCCTGATGTACATTGAATTTTATTAATGCTTAATTTTCCTTCCACAGAGCCTCACCTGCAAGGACAATTGGTAGCCCAGTTCACCCTCTCTCTTGTACGCACAGATGAGATACTCTTGCTACCAAACCTGTTATGGGGATAACGAGGATGCATCGACATTATGTGGAGAGCGAGGATGTATCATAAAATCTATTATTATTGTGTGAGACATGCCAGTCGTAAGGCAAGAGATGAGATTTCAGCCAGAGGATGAAACACTGTCCCAGGGACAAGGAATCTCTGGCCAAGCGAAGCAGTGCCAGTGGCAAATGAACACAGGCACAAAAGACAGAGCACCGTGGCCAGGCCTGGCTTCGGTAAAGCTTCCTGAGCGCTCGGTTGATGTTGTAATACAGTGTCAAACCACTTTGTTTTTCTTTACTTTTTTTCTTTACTCAAGGAGTGGCATCCAGTGCGTGCTCTGCGAGTAAATTAAGTTTAACAAATATAACAATTAAATTTTAATTGTCTGGTCAATCTCCAAATACCTTCTTCAGAGATACTATGGTTTGCATCTGTCAAGATATTTGTTTTAAAAACACCTATTTTATTAGATGATGCTCAGCTATTACAAAAAGCAATTATTTTTGACAATATACTTCCAATACGGTACTTGATTAGACACTCTTTCCATGGCTGAAAATGTCTCTTTTAATGAAAAGATGGGCAACTGTTAAATTGACAGGCCTCGACAGGTCTAATCGAATCTCAAAGGTCAGCTGAAGAAGTGGATGGGACATTATCTTAATCCTTGTGAACGGTGACCACTCAAATCCACACCCTTCACCCCCCAGTGTGCGAGTCCCTTTCAAACCGCTGCCACTTTTTCCAGAGATGCAGAGGACCGTGCAGTGCCGTGGTGCTTCACTGGGTTCCTCTGGGACTTTGGAGAGGAGAGAATTGGCCCTAGCTGTTACATAGCAAATATATAGCAAATTGTGCACTAAACGACCATACTTGAAACAATTTGTTTTGTTATTGTCTCCAATTGACTTAAGTAAAGGCTTTTTTTGCCTTTGTTCCTTGCCAACTTGCAGGCTACATTGTTCTGGCACAGGACATCCCAGTATTTTTGCTATTCTGCTTAAACTTCTTTGTCTTTTTTGGTACATATTGCATTGACTATCTGTAAGAGGAATACTTTTCTGCATAAATCCAATTTACTGTCAACACAGCACATCATTTTCTCCTTCCTTTTTCTGGCTTAATATCTCATCATTAGTGGCTTCACAGTAAATTTCTCTGTTCCCACTCATATTACTCGCAGTGCTATAGAAGTTAGAGACAGAAGCAGCCCATCTGATTACCCATTTCCAGGCTTTCAAATAATGTCTTGTTTCTTGCACTTCACTAAGAAACTTTGCTAACATGTAGGTGCCCCGTATCTAACACAGGAGCCTAAAACACAGTTCACGACTATTCCTCGGGACACAAACTGTTCTGAACTATACATTCTATTCCTGGAAATACTCAAATATTTTCAATAAGGAATAGTAGTCCTTATTTGAGATGGATGCCAATAGTATTGTTTTCTATTGCAAACTTAATTTGCTACCCATTGTCACCAATCCATTTATTTCAACCCTAGTCTGCTTACACAGATATAATTTCCGCTTGTACGTATTTCAGTGTCTTCACAGATCATGAATTAATGGATCTATGCAAACTACAGACATCTCTTCTTGTGACTCTTTTCTTCAAAGATAATGTCAGTTTATTTGTTGTATGTTTTCAGGTCTAAGGTTTTCAAACTTTTGAATTACTCCTCTGCCATCACTTCTGTGCAGAACTTTACAATGTGAAACCACTTGTAAAAGTCATTAAGTCACTTCCATCCACGTTCAGATCATTATTTAAAAAGTTAAATATAATTGGATCTAATGGTAATTTCTATACTCTGCCAGACACTCCCATACATAGCTTTTGATCATTACTCTTTGTATATCATCCTTTAGCCACATTTCAATCCACATAATTGTCTTCTAAAAAATTGACATTAATTTTTCAATTAACTATTCATGAGAGTTTCAAGGCTTTATTAAAATTTGGATATATTACATCTGTTGTTTTCTCTTCATCTACTGGTTTTGTAATTTTAGTTAAATAAAAAGCAGTCAAGTTTGTCCAGGCAAGATTTATTCTTTATAAAATTATGCACATTCTTACTCATTGTGCAGCTATCCAATGGAAAGGATAGAGAAGATTAGCAAACACACAAAGGAAAGACTCCAGCCTTCCCCATCCTCTTAAATGAGACCCTCACACTTATCTCCCTTTTATGCCCTTGAAAAATCTCTCGCTAGATAATCAGCAATTTCTTTTTTAATATGTGTTCCATTATTTTCTAGGGCTGTAGTCTGGACTCAGGGAACAGCAATAGAAAGGTTCATTTCTCTTCTTCTCTTTCCTTCTCCCCACTTCCCTTTTATAGAATTATGATTACTTTATTCTTCTGTCTTGGTGCACCCACACTTGTCCAGATCTGCTCAAATAAAGCTCCCCGAGATAAGTGTCACTATTAGAATCCTGAGCTGTATTCAGACCACACAGAGCACCGCAATATTTCTTCACATTTTCTAAGCATTTCTCACATCACCTACCACAGTTTCATAGTAATACTGAAGTTACTTTGGGCTCTTCCTTGTTTACAGAAGGTTGGCTTTCTCTCTGAGCTGCCATGGTGTTCTTGCAGAGACTGAGGGCTGGCAGCTCACTACGCGTTTCCATGAAGAATGCTCTCACTGGTGCCCCATGAGGAAGAAAACATGGGAGCAGAGCAAAACTATGCTCATTCCTTTCCTACCTTTCTTCCTTAACAAAGTAGACCTTAAATAAAGAGAGGATGCACTATCTCAACCCATTTAAGTCTTTCAATCAACTAACACATTAAGAAAATTGCAGTTTTATCCAATAGTTATAGTTCTGTTCGAACACCGTAGATGTTTCTGATGCACTGATCTGACCAACCCGCAATAGTGCAGAGTCTATCGCTGTTACCAAAACCAGCTCCATCCCCGAAATGTCACTCTGTAACTGTTGTTAAAAGCACTAGCTTTCGTCCTAACAGGGCAGATCAAGTTTTCAACGTTAACTGTAGAGAAGTGTGACTTTATTGGGGTAGTTACACTGATTTTGTATATATATATATATACATAAACAAAAATTCTGTTGTGGCAACTCATAGTCTATCTCACAGAACTCCCATCTGGAAGAACTCTTAGTAAATTAACATCTGGCTATAAAGTCTCACATACTTTCAATCCTGGGGAGTGTTCTGCATCCACTACTGTCAATGGCAACACTCCTGACTTTACTGGAGCCAGGATTTCTTCATCTGATTAGTCAGTCCTTTCAGGCTGGAGGCTCCTTTCTCTCTTCTAACTTGTCCTGTGCCATCCCTGGCACTGGCACATCCCTGCCATCTGAACTGCTACCCAGGGAAGTGGTTGAGTCACCATCCCTAGAGGTATTTAAAAGATGTGTAGGTGTAGTGCTGATAGTGGTGGACTGGGCAGTGATAGGTTAATGGTTGGACTTGATGATCTTAAAGGTCTCTTCCAACCAAAACAATTCTATGATTCTATGATTCTATGATCCTGGATCTCCTGATCTTATCAGCAAGAACTGTCTACATGAAAAAATCTAGGAAATAAAAATCTGGGAATTTGCATTTTGTCTTTATAAAATACACTGAGAAATTATTTTTCCTTCTCAGTGTTTGGAGCCATATTACTACCATAATGTGTTTTGATCTATTTTTTCTCCTATTTCTCCTGATTACACCAGTGAATAGTTTTGAAGCCTTTTCTATTAAGTATTGAAAACTACTATGAAGCTTTACCAGTAATTTGGCACAAAACACTACTAATATGATACATAATATGGTAGGTGATGAAGGAAAACTAAAAAAGAACCAGAGGGAGGCAATTGTCTGACAAAGCAACTATTCAGCCTGGTTGAGAATAATATCCCTAGATTGTTTCAAACAGGTTGTATTATTAGGAAATAAATTAACTTCCATGGTGATATGCGCCAACAATAAAAAATGACATTCCATAGTTTCAATTTTATATTTTTAGATGTAAAGATTATTATGAACAACTAAGCATGTACACAGAGAGCACAGTCGTGCTTTAAGCATGCCATCTAAAATGATTTTAAATGGTTGTCCTTGGGTTTCTAGAGAAGTATCATCTTTGCATGAGCAGTGTATGGCATTATCTACCAGACTAGACTATCATGCAACTTTTGCAAGAATGACTGTAATTCACAGTACATTAAATGTCAACCTATGTTCTGTTTACCTAAATTAATATACCCCTGATGTAGTGTATATCACTGCCTCCCCCTCTCGTAATGCTCTGATAATAGAGTTTTGTAACTTGTAAAAGGATTACTTCAATCCAATCAGCAGGTGCTGGGATCAGTGTGTGTCAGACAAACACTTGCTAATCCCTTTTCTTACAGCTCCCAGCTGCCAAAGGTGCTCAATGAAATCCCAATGAAATGGCTGGATACAACCTGGTGTGGACTGACGCAGGTTTCCAGCTCTGGAGGAGATCTTGGAAAATACATGTGATGCTAAGCATTGCTTGAATAGGGAATGATGGGGGCAGGTATGCTTTTGAAAGGAAACACAGCTAAGAAATGAAACATTAAAAAAAATTAGAATGCTTAATTATGAATTATTTACTCTACCTGGCTCTCTAAATATAGCAGAAGATAAAGAAATTCACTGCACAAAGAATGCCTTCTCAAGGATTATCAGCTACTTAATGGTGTCTTCTAGGTCTTAAAATACAACCACCCCCATCTCCTCCTCCTTACCCCCTTTCTTGAAATCTAAATTATGCCTATGAAGTTTCCCCCCTGCAATTACTTTGCTTTAAATAAACCTCAACAAAAAGGAGACGATGATTACCATAAAAGGAATATAATTTGCTTCCTTACAATCTCTGTATTTCTATAGCTCCTTCTGTCCAACTGTCTGAAAGTACTCACATTACTTCTGCAGGGGAGGCAAGTATCATTGCCGTTTCACGCATGGGAAATGAAAGGCCAGAAACACTGAAGTGAATTTCCCGGGGTCACAGAATATGCTCCTAAAATACTTAGTTTGCAGGGAAATTCAGAACTCGGTCTTCTTGACCGCTGTTTTTTCCTTTTCCCATGATCATGTTTATAGACAGGGCTAAAGGTTGTGCAACCTTCATGAATCCATATCTGATAACATTTTTGTAATCAGAGCATACCAAATGTTCTGACTCGAATGGAATTAGAACAGGTTTCGGTTTGCGGGTTTTGTTTAGAAGTACAGCATATAACTGGTTGATGAGTAGAGGAATTTAATTTATGCATGTTAGATTCTGTTTATACAAAGACATGCCAAACTAAATAATAAAGATTTAAAAGATTAATTAGCCAAAATCAGTTTCCAGGTTTTCTGTACTTCTTATGGTAAATTTCACAATAAAATTTTTAAATGATAAATAGCCTTTAAATAAAAGAAGGATGCTATTTCGAAAAATGAAGGGCTAAACCTCTTAGCCAAATACTGCTGTTTCACAGCATAGGATATGTTGTGACATTTCTTAAAAACAAAAATAAATCCAAAACAAAAAGACCCAAACCTCCCCACTAAGGACGACTCTGCAGTATAGGAACTGATGCCGAGGATAGTGTCAGTTAAATTCGTCAGCTGAGACGTTTTGGGAAGCACTTCTGGTAGCTTTGTTAAAAAGTAAAAGCACAAGCTACATAGCTGAATAAAAAGTAGCAGAAAAACTGCAAAAATATATACAAATCAAGTCCTTTGACTCTGTGACAAATATTGATACCCAATTCCATTCTCGACGGAAACTGCAATTTTCTTCTTACACATTAAACCTATTTTTCAGATAGGTTTTCAGATATTTTTCTTCTCACTTCATTTTTTTAACTAATGTTTTGAACATAATACCACAATCCAAGACACATTTGTGATTCATTTGTATGCCTGCTAATGATGTCCCATCTCTGAAATGAAAACTTTGAAAATATATTACTACACACTAATTACCTAGCTGAAAACACAAAACCAAATTCCCTGCCTCCTTTCTCTCCAAGCCTTGCTAACTCAATTAAGCATCTAAATTTGGGTTCCCGGTTGGGTACTGCATTTGCAAATTTAGATTTTAATGACTTAAAGTCTGTGTTTCTTTTCAGCGCACTTGTACAGTCATCTTCCTTTACTATATATAAAAATTTCCAAGAGATAAATATAGAATTCTGAGAACGTCATGTTTAAAAATAATTGTCTCCTCAAGCGTGGTCAAGTTCTTCAGAGACAATGAGACTAGGAAAACCCAGGCAACCATGACCAAGTACATCAAAGTGATACAGCACATGATGTGATTTATAGATAGTCTGGCAAATTACACCTCTGCTAGACAGTGGCCATCTTGAGGGTAGAAAGGAAAATATTATTTCTACAGACATAACATCCCTGCTAGAGCAAAGGGATAAGCAGTAATACTCTTACTACTCCTCTTAAATATGTGATTAAGAGTGAAAAGATGCTTCTCCAGGAGTAAATTATGACTCATAAAGGAAAATCCCTTTGCTTTTCGGGGGGGGGCGGAGGGGTATCAAAATTGATAGTGAGAGTTTGTACACAAACACACTCACTGGTTTGTGTGTAAATTGAGAATATGCAATACGAAATTGAAGAAGTCTTGTAACCCACGCTATACGCACAGCCTAGCGGCAGAATATGCATAAGCACAAGTGAACGTATGGTCACCTGTGAGAAAAAGCAGGGAAAGAACAGACTGGATAATCAGCCTTTTCCTTAGAAAACTCCCGTAACAGTGAGAGACAGGAAACTTCAAACTCCACAAACATCTTCAATGGTCAAATCCTCGACTCAAGACCGTTCTGGAACCACATCCCCAACCTAGAAAGTTCCATGTTTACAGACTGCAAACTGCAGAGAAGCAACCCAATTAGAGTAACTGCCAGTGAGGACAGTAAGTGAAGAAACTCTTTTTCCACAGAAGTACTTTCAGGACTTAATGGAGACAACTGTGGGAGGAGACATGCCTGACTTCTGCCCTACCCCTTCCATGTCATGCGCACACCCACGTCGAGCCAACACGCAGCAGGAGACTGAGCAACGCTGGCCATGAGAAAGATGCAGCTGGCATCTACCCAGCTCCCAAATCCAGGGGAAGTGTACCATTTTTTAGGTAACTTTTTATCTGTGCTCCATAGGATTTTCAGCTGAGGTTGGCCTAGCTCAGTGATTCTCAAATATTTTTCTAATGAAAGCATTCAAAAGGGATTGCGAAGTGAATGTAGAAAAGCTTTAGGAGTGCGTAAGCTGAAGACATTCTACCTACTCCTGGGAGTCTTGGGTTTCCATGGAAGCCAGTAAGGGATAACACTTAAAAGAAGTTTGAGGAACACTGGTCTAATCCAGAGATGAGAATATTTGAAGTGACGAGGGCAAAATAAGAACAAGGGAAAGACAATGTAAAAGAAGACAGAAAAAGATGCCAAGAACAGACTTCAGAGGTCAACAAAGAGGTGAAACGATGAAAGACGACACTGTACTGCGAAGAAAAAAAATCAGAAAAACAAAAGCCAGAACACAGCAAATGAAGAAAATGCTATGGGAAGAAGCAAATTTTGGTCATAACTGATAACTGTCAACATTTCCTCATGTGCTGTTTCTTTTCCTTGTAACACTTCCCTTCACACGCTGAACCAAGGAGAAAACATTGAGAGAGTGACAGTGGTAGTTTTTAGGAGACAGTACAACTACAGCTTACTGCTAAACAGAAGGAAAAAGCAAAATAAAGAACCTAAAATTCAGTGCATGTGTGCGTGTGCATGTGCATGTGTGTGATGGCTAAGGATCTAGCAGATTGGGAATATATTCTTAAAGAAAACTGCTATCAATTCAGAAGAGACTCAAAAAATGAGTAGATGGCATCATTTTCCATCATAAAGGTAACCGACTATAGACTGCACACCCTCAGTTTGGTTTTCACAAGCTTTTCCAATGTGTATTTAATATCTTTCAGCTAGGTCTCCAAATATGGAATAGTTTGCTCTTAGATAATGAGGACAAAACTAAACTCACAGAATCAAATCTGACAAACCCAGGTCCAGAACTCCTTTGTACTTTCATGTCATACTTTTATGTCTTAAAAAAGACTAATGAGGGATAAAAAAGGGCAAAAATATTACCCTTCGATATGATCCTTTTTCTATTAAAGCCAACATGATTAGTTGTGAGAGCACAGCACTGGGACACCAGAGAATGGAGGTCTACTCCTGGCTCTGCTTCTGACCTTAAGGTTAGTCTTGGTCAAGACAATTCCTCGTCTGTGCCTGAGCTTCCTGGACGAAAAAGACAGGATAATGATATTGACCTTTAGAAAGAGCTTTGAACCTACTGATCAAAAGTGCTGTGTAAGAGTTGGCTTATTATTATTTTGGTTACTGAAGTGAGTTGAAAGGCTCCCAGTGACTTTAATCAAAATTTCTTATATCAGGCCTCAGAATCCCACCTGAAGGACAAAGTTTCTCAAAAGTGAGGACACATGTATGGTAAGTCAAAGGCTGGTGTGCATCCTCAGATACTGCAGAGTTCTCTTGACTCCAGCAGAACTTTAAATGACACAAAAATAATTTCTGGACTTCCAGAAGAAATAGCGTATTAGGCACCATTTGTGCCCAGTGCATTTGCTGCATTAATAGTAATTAGACAGTATTATAATACTTTCAGTCAAACTGATCTAATGTAAACAAAGACACCAATAGGTGAAAAGAGGCAATGAGGAAAGAAGAAAGCCCTTTTGTCAGGCACGTATCACTCATGGCCACCTGAGCAGTGGCAGGATATCCCTCCCGCTGGGAGCCAGCACTGCCTTAGGGATTTTATGTTCCTGCTTCTGTGTGGCTGCTGTGGTAAATCAAACCAACTCTTCTGGGTGCCTTCGTACTAAAGCAGTAGATAAATATCTGCATCAGAAATATTCCTGCATTTAGAAAAGCTTTAGTTTTGGCTTCTGCATTAGCTTCATCCTTAACAAATTCCACCTCTTAACTACACCAGCCTACCACGCTGGCGTGGTGATTGACTCTTACAGTTGTGGTCTACATGGTTTGTTATGATTCTTACAGATTAAGATGTCTTTGACTTAACACATAATTATAATATATACAAAACATACTTTTATAATGAAAAAACTCCTTCTTCAGGTATTGTTACTACACGCTCTTTAACAACTGCCATGTTTAACCTAAAAACCCTTTCATTTTGCCTGATGAATGAAGCAAATACACAGTCTATGGCACTTTCTGCTACAATACCACTCTGCAAGACTGTTGCAAAACAACATTTGGAGGACTGTAGATATAAGGTTAGTTCTGTAACCTGTAATTTCCTGAGCGAACCCAAGGAAGTTCCTACAAGCCCACACAGAGGTAAAGCAGAGTAATCTCATGGCAGAGCAGGTACACGGGGGTCTGTTGTGTTGACAGTATCTTTATACAAAGTCCATCTACTCACACAAATAATGTCTTAATCAAATCTATTCTGCTCGTACCATTTGTCACTGGCAAAGACGTGACATCTCTTACATTAGTTTCTTTCTAAAGCAGGACACAGGCAAATTAATAGAGTTCTTTAGCATACATCTTCTCCAGTACTTATGTGGCTGAGACCACTGCAAATTAAATTTTGTAAATTATCACTGCTTTGCTTTTCACCATTTATGTCACTATATATTCGCAATTTCCTCATCCCGAGGAGTGAAAACAATCTTGTCAGCTTCATTTGTACACTCCTGTAAGAGATGAAAATTGCAAATATTGCAAGGAAAAGTTTTAAATTTTAAAATACCAAGTAGTTTTTCATTAACACTTAAAAGATGTGCATATTATATCTCTGCTCAGAAATATTTATATATACTTATATGAGGATATCGTTGCCATACGTGGTATTTGTACACAAGCATACATGTGGGTATAAAGCACCCACCACTGAATACTCATCTCAAGGCACATGACACTAATAAAAATATATGAAAACTGAAAATATGCCACCATTTAAAGGAGTAAGAAGGCCTAGCTAAACATGAAGTAACATTGGTACCAAACGTAATTATAGGCTTTTTCTGTGTCATAAAAATATCACCAAGATCTAGGGCTGATTCTGACCAGGCTCCCACCTGCTAATCAGTCAGGTGCAGATACAGCCTTGGGTGCAATTGCAGTTCTCAGATTTTTCTGCTGTAGATTTTTTCTGTTGTTATCTCAGTAGACATCTTCACTTTGGTAAGATGGATACTGAACTACCATCCTGCTACACATTCCAGGAATATGCACGCAGCAAGCAGCTCGGCATCAGCTCACACATGAACAGCCTTAGCTCCCATAAAATATTCATTCATTTAAAAAATATTTGCACCCTGCTGTCAAACTTAGACAAATTCATACTGAGCTTCAGAAAATAGCTGTTTTAATGGTAAATGATGTTCCAGAAACCTCTTTCAGGCTAAACACTCTCGTCAAAATTATTTTAATAAGAAAGATTAACAATTTCAACATTAGCTGCTAATCCCCTTTCATTTGAAACTGTGCTGATAAAATTCTTTGCTTGTCATTCAAATAGTAAGTAATAATTATAGATTTGGGGCCTCCATCTCTTGCTTCATTAATAGTAAATTGCATGGAAGTCTGAAGCATAAAGTCAGCTTTGATACATCTCAAAATGCAATTTCCATAGCTTTCCTTAGCTATGTACAATTAATTACAGAGTTAATAAGGGGAATATGTTAATGAAAGGGAAATTATTCACTCAGACCACCTGGTCTTATCGAATTTCTTTAATGTGTTTCCTACTTTCTGTGAATTTGGATGACAGCAAGAACACAAATCATGGTGTGTGCATTGCTAGTCCGTTACTATTTTTATTTGCAACAAGCTAAAGTCCACTTAAATCAAATACGAAAAGAATGTAAGAACTAGTCAGTACTAAATAACTGACTGTATTTGTTTTCTCAAGTTCAGTACCTCTTTAATTTTAAAACAAAAATGCTTAAACAACTTCTTAATCACCAGACTCTCTTCAATGCTCAGAGTATAAACATAATGTATCCAATCAGGAGACATTGTCATTTTTTGTTTATTTTCTTTAAAGAAAAGTGTTGCATGTGCACATATTTAGTAAAAGAAGGACAGAAACATGCTTCAATTCACTGCACTCTGACCGCTACTAGAGCTTAGCTGCTGCGTGCAGTAGGGTTACTGGATGTTCACGTGAATATTTTAGATAGTACAAACAGCCCGGTCAGAAGGAGGCAAACCTTCACATCGGTCATCTTAAAAATAATGCGGTTGTGATACATAGTCAGAGAAATATTTTTTAAAGACACATCAAATCCAGAAACCAACCATCTTCAACAGACATTAATGGACTTACTACTAACCAGACTGGAGACAGAAACATTTTAGGACCTGGACGCCAGCCCTCAGAGTCATTGCAAAAAGAAAAGGGCAGAGAATAATTTCCAGAGCACTATCGGGTCATGTTTGGAGGAGGTGATGCTTGTAAGCGGTTTGCCACCCCTTCCTTCCATTCCCGGTTCAATGCAATGGTACAGCAAGCAGCCAGAAATAAGAGGCAACTCGTAATTCTCCCCTGCTATGAGTAAGGTTTTCTTGGCCAGCTGGTCAACCTAAAGCAGCATTAGCACACGAGTTTAGGACAAGAGGATGAGGGAGACACAACAGCATTGAGGGAGAGCTACCAACTAGAAAAAATTAAAAGATACTATTCTAGTCTGAAACAAAAGAAGAGTCACATAAAGGAGACAAATTAATAGTAAAATTATGTATTTCATAAAGACACACTGGGGGAGGGATGTAATATTTGAGGCTAGTAGACTTTATCTGGTTTTGACCAAAAAGTAACATAGTCCTGCTTTATGGAACAGCAAATACTATGTCATCCACAAGTGAACTTCACAGATTATTTTAATGTTTATCTCCTTATTTAAAAATGTTTCCACAGCTGTGTCGTGGGCGCATATGCAAAATTTGATCGTCACAGGAGCATTTTGTCTGTGTCCTACACATAACATTTTCCAAGTACCACCCAAATTCTGGTACCTTACTCACAAAACACTGTCAAGTTAAGGCCTAATCCCAGGCAGAGTTGCAGAAAGCAAAGTATTTTTTTTTATCTTGCCCTGAAGATGAGCATAAACAGGCTTTGTTGAATCAACGGAGGGATTAAATTGTCTTTGTTACCAATAGCACCTTAACCAGACCACTTCCACTAACTTCTGCTGGTGTAGTCCACATGAAGAGAAGGAGCTCTCCAAAACACCACTGGAGTTCTCCTGGGTATCTTAAACTTCAACTGGTGTAACACAGTGCCAGTAAGACGTCCCCACTTTGTAAGTAGCATGAAGCAAGTCCCAGTTTCATCCTGAACTGTTAGGTGTTTTCAGAAGCTCTGAAGTTGTAGTCCCATTTACCACACATCATTTGATCTTAGCAGTGCACCATGCCTTGCAACCTGCGTGAGCCATTTCTTCAACCCACAGTGAGTCAAAACTCACCTCCTTCTCACGTCTGAAATCTGCCACCAGCTCAGAAATACTCTATAACCTGTATTATCATCTTGGGCCTCCTGCCTGAGAAGTCTTCCTGAACCACCCTCTTTCCAGTATCCTTCTCCTTCTAAATAGGCATTTCCACCTGTTAGATCCAAAATATGATTAACTGCTACATCTGCTACAATGAGTCATCAGCGACTTAATGCATGATGTGAGCATGCACAATAGGACAAATACCGCAAAGAGCACTTCATTACTGAGGATGCACTTGGAGCCAAAAGAGAAGACCAGTAGCCTCCTGGACAAGTGTTCATCTCTGGTTTCTGCCACTAAAGAGACTCTCAGAAGCAGCTGAGGACCAAGTGACATGCCTTGTCTTCAATGTGAAGTATCAAACCCCAGACCTTATTCATTAAATGACCTAGCATCTCTTGCTACTTGCTACTGGGACTTATCGTGCCTTGACATTACCTGGATGTTCTCTCAAAATGGAAAAAAGCTGGGAGAAACAGAAAAAAAGTTCAGCTAGCCACCAAGTTTTGTTTCAGCCATGGCAATTATCCTTCCTTTTCACTTTGTGCACACAGTTGCATAAGCTAGTTTTGTGTCATGTATTTCTCCCAATGTAACGCTTTTAAAATTAGAACTCTAGAATATTAATAGAAATGTTTTCTTCATCTTTCTACTGAAAGCCTTAGGGAATGATATAAGGTGGCTAAAAGTGTTCAATCAAAGCAGCTTAAACAAAGCTGGAATAAACACCTCGCAGTCAAATGACAGACCAAGATGTAGTCACAGAAATTTGGCAAGTTATTTCTAATCACGAATACATTTGGGGAAAACAATCGACAGGGAAGAATTTAGGAAAAAAAAGAAGATTTTTAAATTAATTTCATACAGTGTTCAAGAGGAATATTTTTCTTGATTTAATACTGACTCTGTAATTGTCATTATTTCCTAAGGTCTATCCAACAAGATTAATATAGAAAAAGGGAGGCAACTGAACATGAAACAAATAAAAATGGAAGAATCAAAGGGTAATCTGTTCATGAATATTTTTTCTGAGTTTCATTGATGAAATCTATGTAGTACATACATCCATTTATTAGATTTACGGCTCTGTTAGTAGAGCTGTTTTCATATGCAACGAGATTTTTTGCACTTTTCTTTGCAGCTCTTCTTTGTTCCTCTATCTCAAGTCCTGGCTTTAAACAAACAGAGGCAAACGTTTCAAAATAACGCAAACATTTAGGGAGGAAAAAAATGCCTAAAATGAAGAGGTAAACACCATTTCATCAGCAGAAGATCTTTCAGGAGGCAACCAGCTCCACTTGTCCCTAAAAGCAAGGCAACTTGGGGAGAGAGGGGCAAAGATTTTCCCATCCACAGTACTTATGTCTTTCTGGGATATTGACTATCTTGTCACTGAGTAATGCGATACACAACTGCCTTTTCCCTTGTGACTCCTCTCACCTGACTGTTCGTGACGAAATGGCCTTCAGGGCCAAAGCCTTCTTGGGACTTAGATTTTGTGAGACTCCTACAACTATTTGTACTGGTGCAGCTGAAAAATAAGTTGGGATTTAGATCCACTTAGCATATGTGTAAGGAGTTTATTATGCTTTTAGCTAAACTTTGCCACTGACTTGTTTCCCTTCCCATGTGATGGAGGATTTTTTCCTTCATTTTCTCAGTTGCAAGCTTTTTTTAAACAGAGTATTTATATTCTTGAGATTAATAAAAACTGAAGAAAAATTAATGGTGGTAGAAGGAAATGGTGGGGAAAAAACCTTAAACCCACTAAATAATCAAACACACCATAACTGTGACAAAGACCTTGTTTTCCATACCTGCACTCCTCACCTTTGTCCCTGCTAGCATTAATCACCTCTGCGGCACGTGTCCCCGGGCAGTGCACTGCACTCGCACCGTGCATCACGCTCCTTCGCTCAGGAAATGTTTTCTGTGTTTATGGATTAAGCTCAAGGTGGAAAGTACGCCTGCATCTAGCACAGTGCTATCAGTCCTCACATGCTGGAGTCTCTCCCTTTATTTAGAAAAGAGTGTTTAGATGCCTTTTGCTCATGCTTTTATTGTGGCTTTAAGAATAAAATCAAGGGGTTTCAGCAAAATGTGGTGGAGGATTTAACAACTCTTTTTTCTTGGTGGAATGTGTCCTCTGTCACTCAGTTCTACACTCTTCCATATTCAATTAAAAGAAAATCTATAACAGCTACCCCATGGAGTCCATTTCAAACAGAGGGTTTTTTAAAAATTAGCGGGTGGAAAAATTGCTTATAAACCATCAAAAAATTACTATTACAGGATACCAATGTTATCAAAACCCCCCAGGTTCAACCTTGGAAGCTATTTTCTCCTTGTTACCCTTCTCAGTCCCACCGCAATCCTGCCATTGAGTCAGCATCAAAACTGAAACGGATGCAAAACTCAGCCCTTCGCGTTTGACTAGTTTCCCAGCAGTAGGTCTCCGTCCCACGTTCCCCAGCTCAGGTTGTGACACAACCTGTCCCAGAACTTTCTTTTGACACTAAGCTCTCGTATGAAGCCATCTTTTAGTTCTCTATGGGGAAAGTCCTTTTGGTTTCCCAGGCGCATTGCCAAAGACAAGGGGATCAAGCGGACTTACACCTCCTAGATGTGAGGCCCTTGATTTCAGTCTCTAGTTCATTTGCTCCTACTGCTTCGTTCAGCCCAGTTATGAAACTTTCTTTCCCTTCTAAAAAGTACGGTACGCACAAACTATGATTATTTTCAATATATACAGCAGTTTCATACCCTCAGGGAGAAGACTCTTCAGACTTCCAGCTTAAACAAGTATCGAAGAGGACCTTTTGTAAATTCACACTTTATGAAATTCTAATTTATGTATAATGCTCCAAATTTTTCATGTCTGTCTTTACAAGGAAAAAACCCCAAAACACAGAAAATCACTTCTGCTTCTGCAAATTCCCTCTCATATACAGTATTCAGATAACAACCTCAAAATGTTATCATCAAAAGCATACGCTCCCTTCTTGCAGTACTGTTCTTCATTTAAAAACTCATAAAAGATTATAATTATTTTAACCAAACAAGCGTGGTAATATATGAAGCAGATGTGGGATCCAATCTACCTAATTTACGTGCTGAACTTGTGCTTCAGCATGAACAAAAGAGACTCCTTCATCTAAGCTGCAGACGTCAATGGGATGGTGCAGGCACAACAGGAGGTCTCCCAAGAGAAATCTACTCTCCGACTAATTCTCTGGAGACCTTCATAGCCACCCACTCACTCCACCAACTAGAAGGGGGATTTACGGACTCGAGTCAACACCACCACTTCATTAAGTGCCTAAAATGTAGGTATAAGGTAGGAGCCCAAGTCAGGGAGACTAAATCTCTTCCGGACACCTTCAAACCCCTCTGGTTTTCTTGCTGGACTCAAAGGGAAGCGTTGCACTTCATTAGGGCTCCTCTTGGCACTTGAAATATAGATGCACGCATGTGCATGAAGTGCATGGAAATCTCATTCTAAGTTCCTACTCTTTCTGAAAAACAATCATTTTCTTGCAAAACCAACAGTGACCGAAATGAGGGCACTTCTTTCTTGCTGCTCATGCTAAAACCAGACAGTCAGCACCACAAACACGACTGCATAAAACATGCTCCTCTAATTACACTTTCCAAAGTGCTTGGATCTTTTAGAAAGACAGAATCAAAAAGTGCCATATGGGCCATTCTCTTGCTATAAATGTGAGGAAAAAGATTGTGAAAAGGGAAAAAAAAAAAGCTCTGAATGTTGTTAGCGCTGTCCTTCTGGGCCTCCTGAGTCCTCCCTGCTTCCTCCTGCCAACAGTACAAACTACCTCATGCAACTGTCAGCAGTGCGGAGACATTGCCTGTGCTGCACAGGGAAGTGGCAGAAATGCAGGATTTTTCTCTTTGAAAGACTGGTTTCAGGCTAAGCGAGGACACTGCCCCACAGCCATAGGTTCGGCGCATTCCTGGTTTCTCCAGACCTCGAATACTACAAACGATGGGCTAACCACAAGTAGCAAGTCCGCCAAGAAAACAGTACCTGCGGCCAACCACAGCCTTCAATAAAACCAAAGCTGAGGTGGCTTGGACATCACTTCACGTACGACCTGCTAGCATTTTCCAGCAAATTAGACAGCTTTACAGAAACGTTTCTGAGCAACGCTACCTCTGAGCAAGATTACATGGAGTCACCCAGCAGTGGCAGACACGTTTCTTCTAAGCTACCTTTCATTAAAGATTCATTCTGTTTATAAATCAAAATAAAATATTTCCTGCTGCCACCAAACACAGTAATCCATTTTTTTATTTTCTCTGGGGAGGTCCTGGCCCTTATGAGCAATACAGACGGAGGAGCCCTAGCTCAGCTGACTGCTGCTTCACTGCACGCTGCGGAGCTGAGAAACACGTTCACAGAGCTGTACGTGCATTCGGCCCGCAAAGCAGATGGTATTTGCCATTCTTACTAGGCCCCTTGCTAATATTTCTCATTGCTTTTTTAGGCACCGAGATATTTTTCACCGAAAATATCTACAAAATTGAAAAGATAAGAGGATTGTGGCAGCAGGAAATGGGCAGAACTGGAAAACTTCTTCCATCGAATGGTATAAACGTTGCTCTCCTCCGCTTGTAGCTGCAGGGCAAGGGGAGGAAAAGCTCACCTCTGGCGAGCCTCTTCCATTGCTGAAGTCCAACAAGCCACAGCAAGAGAAATTCAGGCAAATAAGGTATTACAGAGATGTGCATTTATTTTTGAGCAAAACATAAATTGGGTCAGCTCTCCGGTTTCAGCGTGACCCACGGTGACACAAAACACTGCATTTCTGATCAAGTCTGATCATCTGGTTCAGTGCTGTAGCTGAGCCATGCTGATCTTCCCATGTAAACCTAACCCAGCTTCGCCGTCAGCAAATCTTGAATTTACGCTTTAACTGCTTCCCTCAAGTAAACATCCCACTGCCTGCCTGACCCTCCTATTAGGCTTGCCCTGCTATCCAGGCTAAATGCATCCTTTCAATTCTAACCCATATTTTCTTCCTAATTGTATCATCTGCGTCTATTAAGAACAATTTTTCCCCATCCTGTATTTCAAAGCACATAGGCAGACTCCCCTGAATCGCTGATTTTTGTTTGTTCGGTTTAGACTAAACAAATGAACGATTTTTACTCTCTCTGTGTGGTTTGTACTCTCAAGACACTGCAGCATTTCTGTTACCCTTCTTTGAACCCTCACCATCTAAGATGTAACACATGCTGTTCGATAGCTAACATATGTATGGGTTCATTCAGGGTTAAACAGGATTGACTGGATTATGGACACTGAACACCGGAACAGTGATCTTAACCAACCTGACCATTTTTTAAAGTTTATCGCCATATGAAGACAATTCTTTCTTACAATTTTGCGGAGATTCCCATAAGTGGTTCCCATATGCAACTTCCTCTCCTTTAAGCTTGATTTTGTGATTTTTTATTTTTCCCAATAATACAATTGAAAACAATGTTACTCCATTTAAAGTAATTGAAACTGCTTGCAAATATTAAATGCCTATTTCCATCTACGTAGGAAATTTTGCTCTTATTTCGGTACAAATATATTGCCTTAGAAGTTTACTACAGGAATTTGTACTTATTTTGAGGTTGGGCAGTTGAAGTGGTTCTTTTTTCCCAAGCATTTCAGTTAACTGTGAAAGGAATTCAAGTGGATTTTAATTCTGGTTAGGCAAAAGCTGGACAGTCAAGATTATGACAAATTATTTTCCGTCATGGGAGCAACTCTTCCAAATTGCACTTGTAGACCAGATTTTAACATATACTTAATTAACTCCTTTTGGGAGGCGAAGGGGAATAGGCAGGGGCAGGGGAAAAAGTATTTACTCAGGATGACATACTCTGATGAAGCATCTGGTTTACAAACTTGCCCTGCTTTTGCTCAGTTTTATAGCTGACCTGATCAAGGCTGAAGAGGTCAGTAACTTGGCTAAGGTCAAATTAGCTCTGTGGGTTTTGCCTGCCTTCACTCCATTCTCCCTTAGGTGAGGTGGCTTATAAGAACTTGAAAAATATCTGAGAAAATAGTACTTTCAAATATAAGGCCAGAAAAAAAGAGAAAGAAGTTGAAAAATTGTGACCCAAAAGTACGGCATGGTGGAGAGAAGTTTTCTTCTGAGAAACCCCACTGGTGAGTCTTCTCAGCAGTGCATTAATAAATCAACAGGGAAGTTTCCAAAAGCACGGCGATGCTACCAACTGGAAAGGGTGTTTACTTTAGATCAACCGTAACAATAAATAGCTGAAATCAAATATAGAAAGCAAAATAACACCTGACTCATCATCTGCACCATCACCTAACTCCTTCTCAGCTAATTTCAATGCACTCTACCAAGACAGCAAGTATCTAAAGGAGGAGGAAAATAAAGCACATTACTCCACAGGTCTTCCAGCAGGGCATTACCAGAGAGAGAGAGAGAAACAACCTGCAGCAAGTCCCAGTCACTGGACTCTCTCTGTCTTGGGCTGCTAAAGCCATTTCTTACGTACACACAGATCTTCAAGTGTCCATCTTCTACACTGATACTGGTTGCAAGTTGTGTTTGGAAGTAACCCAAGTTTTCCAGCGCAGACTCCATCAATATAATATAGTTGGATCATTTCAAACATAGAAGAGATCCAGCTTGGAAGAAATCCAGCCAAGGACAACAAAATTCAGGCTAGGCTCACAACTCAGATCCCTTTTCTAAGGGTAATGGAAAAGAAATTGCTCCATATCACTAATATTCTGTTGCCTTCTCAGCTCAGATACATCCGCACACCAAAGATACGTGAGAAAAAGCAGCAAGCTGATCAGAAATTCTGCACTTTTCTTCAGTTGTCCAAGCTGAGGTAAACATAAATTAACAGAACAAAAGGACAACACAGGGCTTATCTTTCCTAAAGCAAGCATGCTAACAATTTGTATGTCCAAGATAAAAGCATGTTCCCCAGAGAGGAAAAAACCCAATATAATGAAAAAGAAATGCAAATAAAAATTCCTTTAGTTTTAATTATACAAAGCTAAGATTACCAACAAAGCTCAAGAATACTTTTTACCTGTGAAAAGACAGCTTCCCTTTTTAAAAGTTATCTCTTTCCAAAAGCTGAGCCGGTACCTTAAATTCTGATGACATTTCTTGTGCCGTGAAGATGAAAACACCTTACCAAGATCATGTGACCGGTGGAGATGTCCATGTTGGACTGGACTGGCTCCTCGCACCAGGATGACGTGCTGCTCCGGGCCGAGGGGCTGGGAATGGGCCCATCGCTAAATTGTGAAGAAACACTATTTATTCGAGAAGCGTGCAGGGGCTCCGGGCGATCAGATGTTTTCACTGCCATGCGCTGACGGCATAGCTCCTAGAGAGAGAAAAAGGAAGAAACAACCTACGGTTAAGAGTAATTACAGGATACAGTCTACTAAAGACATATGATTTACAATATGTTTCCCGGGCTGGAAGTGTTTTCCCCCTCACTGCAGTGATTTTTGGGAGGCTGTCTGTTCCGTTAGGCACATCTACAAAGAGAGACTCAATGAAATTACTATACGATGACTACCCTAACCTTTCAAAAGTGTAATTATGCCTGTATGCACATCTCCTTTTAGATAACCGAAAATAATATTTGGGAGCTTGGCTCCTCTATCAGACATCCTTTTTTCCCCCCTAATACCACCCCGCGTTCTGCAAAGGCACTTTTGAACTGCGCAACCTGCCGAAGTTAATGGGGTTGCACGGGAGTAATTGAGAGCGCTGCTTGGCCCCGGATATGCAAACTCAGCAAGCTCAAGGCAACTGAATTGATGTGCTCGCCAGTATAAATCCTAGTTGATAGATGCCTCATTTCTCTTCATTAAAATAGCAAACTCACAACACTTCCTCCCTGATGTGGGGCAGAGAGGATGAAGAATGACATTAACGAAGAATAAAAGCAGAAATCTGTCATCGTATTGTTTAAGCAGCTTTGGCGAAGAAAGAAAATTCAAGCTATCACACATGCTAATGCAAGCCATGTTAAAACACTGAAATAGATTGCACTGGGAATACGTATTTTCAGTTGCTCCCATGCATAGAATTCACGTAAAAATACAGAATTCTGATTAGGTAACAGAAAATCCTGCTGGGAAAACTGTCTCCTTACAGTATAAAATTCTGACTCTAATGGGATAAACAGAACCACAGTTACACCATCATTGTTATAATGCTTTTAGAATCAGTTAAATGTGGTGAAATCCCAGACAGTATAAGAAAATTATCATTTTTTAACATATGTCTATTGTCCATGAGAGATACTTGGCTGCCTGTGGCGCACAGCAAGACCAGCTAGTCCACAGTATCTGGACATATTGCACACGCGGTGTGGCTACACATTTGTCTCCCATTACTCATTCTGCACAGACGAGTACGAAGAGCACAGTCTCTTGCTTCAGGCTAACAAAATAATACAGTCTGAAGAATTCATACTGTTGAAATGCCACGGCTTCTGTTTTCTTATTCATTGATAATATAGCTGCAGCCCAAATGCCATCAGTAGGATGATCTGAAAACCTCCATATATCAAGCGCAATAAAATCTTCTTTTCAGACAGGAGTTAAAAACATAACTTTAAGGCTATGTTGGTTTTTTTTTAACCTTGCAAACTTTAGGACGCTGAAGAGGGATCCTACCCCATGCAGTAGCAAGTGCACAAACCAACCCACTGAAACCATTGTATTGAGTCTCCTCTCGGCACCACACGGCAATGACTAAAGACCACTCCAAACATTTTCTTCTCTCAAAGCTTCGGTTTGACTTGCCATTAGAGATGCTGATATGAAATTTTACTATTTTATGGTGTGTAATACATATGTGGATGTACAAATTAAGATATACTGAGACAAAATTTGTATCATATATAAATTGGATATATTCTGTTGTCTATTAAAAAAATACAGTCACCATAAGTTTGGGAAACACGGATTACTCCTTGTACGTGGTGTCAGTTGTTGGAATAACTGCACAGACTGTCCCAAATGAAACTGCTACCTCCTGATGCCATCACTGCATTTTGTATATTTACTGATTTCGTCCATGCCATGTAAGATTTTTTTTAAAAACTTTTACAAAAAGTAGGGCGTTTTCCACACTTGACTAGAATGTTTTCTGTCACTTAGTACCTTCGTTACTTCTTACTGACCTTAACAGAAGAAATATTAGGAAAAAAAGATTAAACTTCACAAATACTTTGAAATGGAGTCATATATATCAGTGTTAGATAGGTCAGTTAAACTATCAGTATTAAAACCAAGACATTTTAATAAAGGAAAAAATGTTATTGTATTTTTGTTTTTTAAATATAGGGAGAAAGAAAAAAAAAATCTCTCCTTCTCCTTTTCTCTGAAGGATCACATACGTTGTAAGAAAAGATAACAATAGTCCAAAATGGCTATTACTAACCTCGGAACAACCTTGTGGTAGTGTAATTTCAAATCCCTGCTTTTAGCAGATTTTGGGAAAAGTATAACAGTGTGGGAACATTTTAGACAGAAAAATAAATCTACAGAAAACCAAAAAGCTGTTCAGATGTTTAGACATCAGCCATTCTCAGAGGGAATGGTTTACTGGACTAGGCAAAAGTATAATAAGTAAAGGTATAAAAATATGTAGTCTATCACATAACTGCTAAAAGGATGTATCTTCCGGTTTGCATGCCATGTGGCGTAGATACTAATTTATTATATTCTAATAGACATCCTGCCACTTGACTCACCCCAACTCTGTGCTAACAATAGCATTTGTACTCAAACAGGATCTTTGTTTTTAAGTTGATCTGTTCCTGCTGCTCGTATCCTGCCTCAAGTCATAATCCTCTGCTTTTACAAGTGGTTGCTGTGGAAAGGATTATAGACCTCTGCTAACAAAGAAGAATCAGGATCAAGTGAACTCTAAGAAATTAATATACCATTTTTACGCAAATGATACTGACAAAAGAAGCAATATTACAGCCAACTGGTTCTAGAGCAGATTAACCTCCAACTAAAAAGAATGTTTTGGACATAAAGTATTTAATACATTACTAGGAAATGTTGTTTTAAAACTAAGTTTAACATGTTCATGGTCCTCATGAAAGAAGGTAAGGTTGAGCAACACAGCAAATACAAATAAGTTTAAAGAAAATAAATAACATGATCTCAAATATTAACATATTTCTTTCCTGACATATATAGAACCAAAACAATTATTCCCAGAACTGCTGTAACTGTCAAACAAAGCAACCACGTCATTGCACACCGCTGTAAAAATTTTTAATATAAACAGGAAGGTCAAATCATAGTTGTAGCAAAAACACCACTGAATTTCTTGATTGGTATTTTAAATCTCCAAGACAATGGGTTTTCCCCTGCCTGTAAACAGAAGTTTTTTGTTTTAATTTATTTCCAGATTGGTCTAATGGCTCTCGACAGCTCTTCCTTCCCCCACTCCCAGCCAGCCCAGCCCAGGCTGAGGAACCTGCCCCAGCCCCACGTGCACGTCAACAGTCTCAGGACACCTACAGCTTCTGCTTCTTCAAAGCCACTTCTCTGTTAGCCCAACTATTTCAACTCCTGGTTGGGTTTTTAGCCTTGTGCTGCAGGGACAAGACAGTTAACACCACCACGTATAAAAGCTTTGATGCGTGCGGCATTTTGGGGAGCCAAATGGGTTCCTCTGAGACATTCTGAAACAGGAAAAAAAGGAAGACCCTGGGGAGCTACAGGCTGGTCAGTCTCACCTCTGTGCCTAGCAAGATCATGGAGCAGATCCTCCTGGAAACTGCTAAGGCACATGGAAAATATGGGGGTGATCAGTGACAGCCAAGATGGCTTCACCCAGGGCAAGTCATGGCTGACAAATTTGGTGACCTTTTATGATAGGGTTACAGTATTGGTGGATAAGGGGAGAGCAACAGATATCATCTACCTGGACTTATGCAAAGTGTTTGACACTGTCCTGCATGACATCCTGGTCTCTAAGTTGGAGAGACTTGGATTTGATGGGTGGACCACTCAGTGGATAAAGAACTGGCTGGATGGCCACACTCAAAGGGTTGCGGTCAACAGCTTGATCACAGAATCACAGAACCACACAGGTTAGAAGGAACCTGTGGAGATCATCTGGTCCAACCCCCCTGCCAGAGCAGGTTCACCTAGAGCAGGTTGCACAGGAACATGTCGAGGCAGGTTTTGAATGTCTCCGGAGTCGGAGACTCCACCACCTCTCTGGGCAGCCTCTTCCAGTGCTCTGCCACCCTCAAGGTGAAGAAGTTCTTCCTCATGTTTAGATGGAACTTCCTGTGTTCAAGTTTGTGCCCGTTACCTCTTGTCCTCAATGTTCAAGTGGAAACCAGTGACGAGTGGGGTTCCTCAGGGGTCAGTACTGGGACTGGTGCTGTTTAACATCTTTGTCAGCGACACGGACAGTGGGATTGAGTGCACCCTCAAGGAGTTTGCTGATGACACCAAGCCACGTGGCGCAGTCAACACACTGGAGGGAAGGGATGCCATCCAGAGGGACCTGGACAGGCTTGAGAGGTGGGCCCATGCCAACCTCATGAAGTTCAACCTGGCCAAGTGCAAGGTCCTGCATGTGGGTCGTGGCACTCCCAAGCACAAATATAGGCTGGGTGGAGAATGGATTGAGAGCAGCCCTGAGGAGAGGGACTTGGGGCTGCTGGTGGATGAGAAGCTCAGCATGACCCAGCGATGTGCGCTTGCAGCCCAGAAAGCCAACCGTATCCTATGCTGCATCAAATGAAGCATAGCCAGCAGGTCGAGGGAGGTGATTCTGCCCCTCTACTCCACTGTTGTGAGACCTCAGCTGGAGTACTGCGTCCAGCTTTGGAGTCCTCAGCACAAGAAGGACGTGGGCCTGTTGGAGAGGGTCCAGAGGAAGGCGATGAAGATGATAAGAGGGCTGAAGCACCTCTACTATGAAGACAGGCTGAAGAGAGTTAGGGTTGTTCAGCCTGGAGAAGAGAAGGCTCTGGGAAGACCTTATAGCAGCTTTCCAGTATCTGAAGGGAGCCTGCAAGAAATCTGGGGAGGGACTTTTTACAAGGGCATGTAGTGATAGGACAAGGGGTAATGGCTTCAGACTAGATGAGGGTAGATTTAGGTTAGACATCAGGAAGAAATTTTTCACTATGAGGGTGGTGAGGCACTGGAACAGGTTGCCCAGAGAAGCTGTGGATGCCCCATCCCTGGAAGCATTCAAGACCAGGCTGGATGGGGCTTTGAGTAACCTGGTCTAGTGGGAGGTGTCCCTGGCCATGGCAGGGGCTTGGACCTAGATGATCTTTAAGGTCCCTTCCAACCTAAACCATTCTATAATTCTGTGATTCTATATGTACTAGGGAGGTCCAGCTCAGGTCAGGGAAATATCTAAATCTGGGATTTGGGTTTGCTTCATCCTTGAGATGGGCGGCTCTGTCTCATTCATATGAAAAGCATTGCGAACAGCAGGGTCTCAACACATGGTGTGTTTCACACGGGGTGCTCTTAGGGAAACACCATCTCTGGGCACTTACAGAGGTGGCATCACTTCACAAGTGCACAAAGCCCTAGATGGTGGCTGTTCAAGGCCAGGTTGGATGAGGCTTTGAGCAATCTGGTCTAGTAAGAGGTGTCCTTGCCCATGGCAAGGGGGTTGGAACTAGATGATCTTTAAGATCCCTTCCAACCTAAACCATTCTATGATTCTATGATTCCATGGTTAAGAGCCTCATTAATAAGATATCTGTCACCTGTACACTTCTCTGCACGCTCAGGTATGCTCCTCCCCGCTCTCCAAAATCTTTACCCTCATAAGCATTTAGCAAATCAGCCATCTACCAAACCACAACTAGAATTTAAACTTGACTAAAATGTCAAAGCTGCAAACTGTGAGAATGACACGAGCTGTATTTCTGTTTCATCTCAGCACGTACACCAATAAAAATATTTTCTAAGAATGAATGCAATTTACTGCTGCACTTCTATATTTAGCCAAGTGGCTGAGGCTATTTCTGCCATACTGCGACTCAGTAATGTCTAGCCGTTGTTTGTGTATAGTTCGAGTGCCATTCTTCATTTAAAAACATCATTTACACCTAAAAAAGCAATCATAATGCATACAGTGAAATATGAAGAAATGATCCTTCTGACCCTTCGGGCTATGATCTAATGGATGGGTTGGACGTAAACATTTATTTAAAAGGTAATTTGAAGTTTATGACATTATTTCCCATCACATGGGAATTGCTATCATACTGAGGCACTTACTCTGTTTTTTATTTCCCAACATTTATTATCAAACTTATGTGGTGGTCACATGCAGTATATAATGGAAAAGTAATATCGCTGTGTGACAAAAACTGCCATAACCAAGATAAATATTCTGTAAATAATGTCCAGTTAAATGACTTCAAAGTACAGCACAATGATCATCTGTAGAGAGCTTTTTATTCAAGAAATAATTGATAACCTTAAACAAACCATAAAGAGTATTCTGAGAAAACCCCTGGACCTCTTCCAAGGAGGTTTTAAAGTGTTCCTAATACTTGGTTGTCCTCGTAGAGACAGGGAGAAGCATGAAGCAACAAGTATTGCCTCAGGTACAACAAATGGATTTTCAAATCCATTACAGTCCACTTGTTAATGAACCACATCATGGCATAAATGTAGTTTGTCCACATTTAAAGAAGGGCATTAAGAGACTTGTTGCACCTAATGGACAACAACACAGGGATGGAGAGCCAGCCTTACCACACTGTTTTGTTAGGTGGGTCTCTGAACTTGAAGAGATGAGTAAGAAACTCTCCTTTCAACCAAGGAGAGGTTGAGCCTGTTCAGAAACGAAGCCCACAGACACCTGTCCAGGTCTAGTTTAGAGATGCAACCTGCTTACTACCACAAGCATTAGGCCACCTCTTCTGGACATCCCCAGCCAGTGACAGCAGCGGCATTTGTTGCCACTTGGCTTTGTGATACACGGCAGCCATCACCATCACAGAAGGGGAAGACAGCAAATGATAATTTGGAGACATTTTTATCTTCCATCAAGTTCAACTAATACAGTAGGTATCTGGAAAATCCGTTAAGACCACAGAGTTTACTAAAATGTTTGGTTTTGGAGAGAAACCTATGTATACATCCTGCTAAGGACTAAGAGTATAGGCAAGCGTGGAACTAAAACCAGCTGGAACCGAGGCTTGAATGGTCTTTTCCCTTGTTTTGCTTGCAAAAGTGGAATTTGAAAACCTCAGGGTAGCACGTTACAGGCAGGAGACCTGACCTGGGCATCCTGGTTAAGAGGTGGCCAATGTGCACCTTGGCTTTCCGCCCATGACTCTTAAAGATGAGCCACTCCACCTCAACACTGCCTGCAGTGAGGACGTTGCTCTTTATTAAAACACATCTACTTAATGCAAATGCACTATGCAATATCTTCAGGTAGTCTGAGTCCAGCCACCGACCACGGCACAGGAATCGTTCTCATCTAGCTGGTACCAGGCGTGTTGCAAATGAAATCGTTCCATCCAAAGTAAATGAAAATAGATTCATATCTACAATACTGCTCTTCTTCCTCAGTCACATTCACCTCAAATCTGCTTAATAGGAACCTGAGATCTGAGGGAAACTCCAACTTTCCAATTTATTTAGACAAAGAAATATAATTTCATTACTATATATTAATGAAAATAACCTATTTTTGTAACTGATCCACAAATTTATGTAATTCCAAAAATAAAGTCCAGGAAATAGGCCTGACATTTCCATGTTTCTAAAAATCTTTTGCTTAAAAAATTCAAATGGAAATCACCTGAGCGAGTCCAGAAACAAGTGTGGCACAATTATTTTCAGAATTAACAAAATATATAAGAGAATAAATCCTTCCATGGTATAATTATTACAAAAATGCAGAGACATTAGGCAAAGAAATCAGTTTATTAAAAGTGATAGCTGAGTGTACACCAAGCCCTTTCAACCCGACCTGCCTAATATTCTATCAGAAACAAATCTGCTTTAAGCTGGCATGATCACAATAACACCGTATTCATTTTATATGCGAAACAAAATTGTTTTGTAGGCAGTTTAAATTAAAAATGCTGACTATCAATTCTAGAGGATTCAAGGCTATACCTTATGACAAAATATATAATGAAAACTAAGAATATGTGTAACCTTTTATATGCTAGGTATGGAGGAATAAGATCTTTAAAAATGCTTTTATTCTCAGCCTTAATACATTAAATTAATTAGTACCCTCACTTTCCTTTAAATTAAGGAGGCATTATTCACAGGATGAGCTGAGCTCTGCACGTACAGCATGGATTTAACCGTTCTGCTATGGATGCAGTCATATCACAGTGAGATTTTAAAAAATGAAAAAATAAGGTAAGCTCATTTTTTTTAAACAAATGAATCTAGGACTACAAACATCATTATTCTCTAACTAAATTTGCTTAGTGTTACTACAGGGTGAAGCTAAAGTCATCTGGCTGCCTTTGTTTTGCTTTTGCATACTTAATATGCTTGCAGGTGTTATAAATTTAACTTTAACTTATTTACTGTGTTTGTAGCTTTGGGGATAATTACAGCTTTATTACCATTTATTTTTGAGTTATTGAAACATACTTTCAAGCTTTAGTTTCATTTTAACACACTTTTTGTCCAGGAGTAAAAGAGCTGTTTACATATGTGGAATATTTGTGCATACATTTTTTTATCCTTGCCAAAAAAGGCAACTACTGCGATCAGTGTGCCTTCAGAAAAGGAACAAAGGGAGATATTGGAAAAATGTTTGAGAGTAATATTTTGAGAGACCTCATCTCTGCCACAGCATCAAATGTTATCATTACATATTCATACTCTGTACAATTCACATTTATCTAGACTTGTATGGGATAGATCGGGGGGGGGGGGGAAGGCGGGGGGAAGAAAGCAAAATGTATTTATTTGATTGCCAAAATATCCTTAGTCTGTCCAGTTGAGTTTACTATCTGCTCTCTCGTTCTGCACCAGCCTCTCTCTATGTGGGGATGTCTCTGAGCCTTGGCGCAGGGGTTTTGCTTTGTCTGGCTTTGAAATAACCTCAAAGGCAGGGCTGCTCTTTCTCTTTGAGAGCATTGCAGTCAGACACAGGCTTGAGACTCGTTTTCCTAACAAACCCCCAATTTTGATTATGGTCTGTGAAATTAAAAATTCCAATTATTTTAACATTCTGAGTGTTTCCTGGTGGTGACTCATGTAATTACGATTCCCCTTTCTTCATGTACACAAAGAAAGTAGAGGCCACGCAGGAGGGGAAAGGCAAAGAAAATATGGCTATCTTTACGTGGAAAATGACTTCTCCTTTATTTGTATTTATTTATTTTATTCCCTCTCTTTAAAATCAAGCATTTGCACAGTCTTATCCTACGAAATCAAACAAACAAAAAGCCATCACAGGCTTGTAGACATCTCCAGAAGGCCAGCAGATGTCAAAATTTCTGGCTTGCACAGAACTGAAGACACTGACTGTGCAATACAGCTTAAGGAAATATTTTTACTTTAATTCCTTCAGTGACCTCTCATCAATAAGGCAGACACCTAAATAGCCCAGAAGCTCCTGAAGGAGGGAGAGGCCTTTTATATGGCTCATGTCGCCAAGGAAGACATGACTGCATGGGTCTAATGGTGTTTCCCTGAAATACGGGTAGTGTGTTTGCCCTGCTGTCCATGCCAGGAAAGCCCAGGCATCTTTGGGGATAATATTGCTTTCCAGAGGATCAATGAAATTTGAAGATCATGTTTAGGTTACTGTACTGGGGATTGTTTTCCTATCCAAAAATACCAAAAATACCACTCTAACTGGGACTGTGTGAGTGAGTACGACAATTTAAATCCTTGATTTCTAAAAGAGGGAAGTTTTATGAAACAGATGCCTGACTCAACGTGACTGCAGTACACTGGACTTCAAAGACAGAAGATACACAAAGTTCGTTTCTGTTTCTTGAAAATTCTTTGAACTGGTATTTTACCCACATAATGACATCATGGTCATAATGACATCACGGTCCTTTCTCTCAGGATTTAAGGAAACTATCTGAATGCCTCCAAGGAAACCATGGTCTGTCTCTAATAGGAAAGATCTGCAAGCCATAGACCTGAAGCCACCCGAGATCTATTGGCATAAAAGCACCCAGGTTTTTCTCTGGGTGTCCCTGACAGTGTCTGAGCATTACTGGTCTTGCAATTCAGACGGCTGTAATTCTGGAAGCAGCAGGATGTGAGATTTACCTACCTGCCACAAAAAAAAAAAAAAAAAAAAAAAAAAAAAATTGCTGGTTTCAAACAAAGTTGGTTTCTAAATTGCATTTCCCACATTTCAGCTGTGGTTGCATGTAGCATTTTACAAGTATATGGTAAGTATGAAGTGGGGAGAGGAAAGATTTCTTAAGGAGTAACTAGACAGAGAAAAACCATGTGTAAAACAAACTTCACCTTTACTATATTTTGTTCATCTTAACTAACTCAAATACGTGCTCATGAGGGCACAGCTGCTTCTTAATACGAATTTGCACAGTAAATTCGCCGCTAGCACAGTGAGAGCCATACAGCACAGTATGGGTTACAAATAAACCGTAGAAATGATTGAATTAACCTGAAGGGCCATGCAGAACCATGTGCAAATTCATCATGTATTTTGACTTTGTCTAACCCACCCAAAGCCCAACCAGCTTCCAGCAGATGCCCCCGCTCTAAAAGATAACTGCCACAAATGTTCCCTTTTCCACTCCCAGCGTTTATAGTTGCCTGGGGCCCAAAGCAGGCAAGAAATGCAGTCCCAAGGCAGCTGTAGTTTCTCAAGAAAGATATACATGAAGGCTGCGTAGTCCACTATTTTATTGCCCTGCAGGACTAAAAATGGGAGATCATTTCTGCTAGAAATAAGAATTCCCAGCTCGCCAGCAGGACTCAGCATGCACTTCTAGCTCCGAAAGAAACAAACATATAGCCACAAGTTTATGTCTAAAAATGTTATTTTACCCCATTCCAAAGATTATTATTGCTTCTCCTTAAGCCTGTGTAACTGCATTCATGGTAACAGAGGTAATAAAATCAGGCAGAGAAATACAAAAAGTCCTAAAAACTTCTGAAAACCTCAAATACTTTTTTTTTTTTTTCCATAGAAGGTGGCTATACACCTAAGATGTGATGCTGGGATAAGGAAGTATTTATCAAAGACAGTCATCAGTGACATATTTTTTTTTCATAACATCTTCTATCATGACAGTTGAAATTGCTAGTCATTACCCTCTCCTGATTTGAAAACTAAAGTCATTGCTTTCCACCCATTCCACACCAAAAATAACAATGAAATCACTCTTTTAACTCTGCTAGGAGGAACAAATGCAAATTTTGTGAATGAGGAAACAGTGTAAAAAAAAAGAAAAGGGTCTACAAAGCACAAAGCCACTAGTAAGTCAGAGCAGGTTGTTATGAGCAAAAAACTTGGTAATACAGAGAAACTATCCTAAATTACGCAAAAAAGTAGTATGTATGAGTTCTGTTGTGTCTTTGATGACAGACAGACACAAAAGTCTTCAAGGATTAAAAATGTTGGTCAATATTTCTACACATTCACTTTATTAGTGTTACAGGAGACGCTGGAAAAACTGAGAGGGATTTTATACTCAGTTCTTCGTACTGATGGTCAGAAACACAGGGAGACTTCACATTTTGGAGAAAACAGCAACAACAGCAGAAATGCACATTTCTCTTTGCTCTCCCCTGCCTCTCCACACAACTGTGCTCTCAACGGGATCACAGTCGTGCCCTGGCACTGCCCACCCAGCCGGGAGCTGCAGACCTCCTCACCATCCCTGATCTGCCCCACGGCACTGCTTACAATAAATACCCTGCAGCGGCAGCAAAGAGTTAACGTGTGTGTTTGCTTTCAAAGAAAACAACTTCCTTGGCCATTACTGAAGCTCCTGGGTTTCCCTTTGCCAACTGGTGCAAGCACAGGGGTCGTTACTCCACCTTGGACCTCTCCACCAGGCACCAGTTTGCCTGCAAGAAGCACCACAGGAACATATGTACAAAGTAGGCGCATTCCTAAAATGGTCACATCTTAATTTTGTATTATTTTAAGACCTGGGGCATGAAGATACAGACATCTTCTAAAACATCATCAGCTATTTTATTACCTAGAATGTTTTTTTTCTCATGTGCTTCTTTGGTTTTTGAGATTCCTGCTAACAACTTATGCATCAACAACATTCTGCAGAAATAGTGTTGCATGTTGCAGTTGTATTATGCGATAGCTTTTCCTCTATTAGTCTTTTATTTTCTATATTTAATATAACTGAACTTCTTTGCCCTGGTGCTGGACAGAAGACAGAATAGGAGTTTCACTCTTCCTTCGGGTCCTCATTTTATATACTTTTTCCTTTCCTACACTGCCACTTGTTACTGTTTTGGAAGAAATAATGTGTCTTTTCAATCTCTCTTCATGCGAGTTTTCCATGCCCTTAATCATTCTTGTCACCTTTTCCTCACTCCCTCCATTTCTGCAGCGTTCCTTCGGCGATGGAGTGACCAGCACTCACAGAAGCCTCAAGCATTGATTTATACTTAATTAACTTCTAAAGCCCTCAAACAAGCAAACAAAATTATTAGTCAACAATGCCTGGAGAGCCGTTGGGTTGACCCAGACCTTCAAAAAGAAGCTGAAATTTGAAACAGCTTGCTCAGAAACCCTTCTGTATGTTTTAACTTCACACCCAAGAGCTTTCCAGTGAGGTTAATTAGGAATTGTAGCTCTTTGCTTCACTCTTGTGGGTGACAGTATATGGAATTTACATGCTCACATTCCCATTTTACTGTACATACTACCTCCCCAGAGTACAGAGGGAGATGCTGTATGACATAATTTCACTACATAACATGAATCTACCTATGTGGATTGTTCTTGCTCCCAAAACTACATTGAGCTCCATCACATTTCTCCTCCTATCTTACACGGATAGCCAGCCACTGGCACCTTTCGCTGTGATCCACTGCAGCAAAACCTCACACCGTTTCACTCCCCAAGAGGCATTTTTCTTTCCCAGGAAGCCAGTTGAAAAGTTGAAAAAAGGTAAAATCCAAGTTTCTTTTCCCCATGCTGTCAGAAAAGCAGCAGCATACTGAATTTCTCCTTTTCAACTTTTTCTCGTTCTTCTATTCATAGTTAGTGGGAAAGATCACTATTTCTCCGACGTGAATATTCTGCCTGAAACATTTTTGAAGATTAGGGGGATGTTCAGACCAGCAGTACTAGAAAATGGGTAGGGTTGGTAGTTATGGCTCTACTACAGCCCACTTCAAACCATCTACCTCTGCTGTTGTCAGACCGAACGACCAAGGAAAAGCCTTCCCACCTGCATGAAATGCATACATCTCCATGTTAGGTAACATTTGATGGGGGGAAAAGGGGTGGCTTTAATCAGCCAAGGGAAACACATAAACGCAATACGAAAAGTGAGTTTTGTCATGATAATGATGAGCTGCTCCCACTTCGGAGAGCAACATCAGCCACTTCTGAGATCTCCGAGATGCTGCCAGAACACAGTTCTGCAAAGCAGCAGTAGTCCTACGGAGAAGGAAAAAGCAGGAATCATCAAGACGCCTGCGACTATGTTAGCTAGACAGGAAAACAGAAAAAAAAAACTGCACTAAAAATGAATAGGATTTTATCAGCCTGAAATATTAAAAATTTAACAAACTATTTCCCTGATCAAAATCTGTGCTTGTTCAGAATGCAGTCATGCCAAGCAAACATCAATAAAACATCACTCATTTGTCTTTGGCAAAAAGTCTAGAAACTGGTCAGCAAAGCTGATGCGTTTTCTCCTTTGGATAAGCCACCTACACGAAATCTGATTTTCTCCAATTCAAAAGCTATTCTCTCCCATTCCCCTCCAAAATAATTTTGGTTCTTTGAAGGATTTAACTCCTAGGAGTGTTCTTTTACAGCCCACTTCTTAGGGTTTGGTTTAGTTGTTTTCTAAGAACACAAGCGATGAAAACTGGATCTGCATGCTGAAAGCTGAGAACCTGAACTGGAAGATGAAGAGGTGCAGGAATGCCCCCGCTGACTTGCACTGCGGTGCCATACACTGGTGCTGTGAGAGCTTAGAACCTGCAATAGCGAAAATCACAGAACAAAGAAATCAGCTGAGCTGTCTCGGTCCTCTACCATACCTTGCTGGTGTGCATTAACTCAAATTTTGTTTTACAGTTCTTATAACTGCTAGAAAGCATTTAAATCTCTGTTGTGCATGTAAATATACGGAAAGGAAAACATCTTGGACAGGAGGTCCTCATCCCTGGAGCTGTAGCTTTGTCCCTGTTGAGAGGAATGAAATGAGGCCTCTCGTCCAGTCAACACAAATCACATCCTCAACACCTAACTCTTTGTAGTTCTGCACACAGGCCATCCATGGGTCCCCCTGCCCTCACGTGCCGCACATGCTCCTGAGGCTGTCCAAGACACCACCTCTCACATGTGCCTTTGGGAAGACTGGAGCAGTTGAGCACCATGACCCTAGGAGATCTCCAGTCTGCTCTACTCAAACTTCTTCTCTTATAGTTTATACCACAATAAAACGAGCAAAAACACCACAGTCCACCCAGAATATTCAACTTTGCAACATCCCTGCAGGAGCTGCGCAACAGGGCTATAGGCAGAGGCAAGCTGAGGATTCAAAAACCTACTTTTGTTCATCTGTCCCTCAAAACGGCCAAGTCCATATGGGTTTACCAGCGTAAAACCTTAGGTGGCTGCCGTCAGCCTCAAATCCTTCACTAAGGCTGAGCACAAACACACAGTGCAGAAAGGACAAAAGACCCCTGGAGCTGAGATCTCACTGGCTTTGGGCAGGACGTGGACCTGCTCTGCCGGCTCGCTGCCGAGCACAGCACGTCTCCCCTGCCCGCACGGAGACAGAGAAAGGAAGTGGCCCTGTGTCCCCCACTCCTCTTCCCTTTCACTGCCCACCGTGTGAGACCGGCGTGCGGGATGAGAGATGTACCCAGGAGAAAGCAGTAAGAAGACTGCTTTTTATGTACCTTGCAGACTTCAGAGAATAAACCGCAACCTGTTCCTGCTCACAGGCAACATGGTCCTACAAGAATCCACAAACGTCATCTACAACAGTTCTTTATGTACACAAAATTAACTTCTACTCTCTTCCAGGGAACGCGACCCTGATACAAGCTTCGTTCCACAAATAAAAAAACTTCCCAGCTAAAACTTTAAAAAATATATTTTTTTTCTTCTAAGTGCAGCCCTCTGAGGGAATATGAAAGGCTCAGCAAGCCAGACCGCAGTGTTGGCTGCTGAGCATTCAGAGAATATACAATAGAAGAATGTGTCAAACCCGAAACACGGTAACAGAGCTGCTCCAAAAGAAAAAGGAAAATCCTAAAACAGAAAAAAGGGCAGAAGTGTGGAGGACAGACAGGCCTGATTATCCTCTACATTACATCAGAAAAAAAATGCCACTGAAGACAGTATAGCTATTCCAGAAAGAAATCGGGACACTTGAGATGATGTACTGCCTGGGACTGCAGATCAAATACTCTCCAGCCCATTAGGCAAGGCTGTGGTTATCTTTGGCTTCTTTATAACGTACAGGCACTGGGACATAATCAATTTGCCAGAGGGAGACAATCCATTGTACTTATCCAGAACCAGCCCACGCTCAGCTGGCAAACAGCCCGCCACGCAGCAGGGACGGGTGGAAGGGGCTCTGAAGCAGGAGCAGGATGCTCAGGAATGGGATGCTCAGGAGCGGGATGCTCAGGAGCGGGAGCCCAGACCTCGGCGGTCCAGGATGGGGAGTTAAGGCAGGTAAAGCAACAAGAATTCTCACCCTCTAAAACCAGGTGGTCACAATCAAATTATTAAGAAAACTGCCCGGTGAATGAATATGTACCTTTTTCTCGGCCTGTGCTAACTGTGCTGAGCAGTTGTTTGGGAGAAAGTTGGGTGGCTTGGCCTGAAATGGTGCCAGGGCCATTCGAACAATTTACCGGTTTAATTTACCAGGCGAGATGCAGCCTGCAAGTCCAGAGCACCTCCAGCACATTTTCTAAGAAATGCCTGTTTGGGTAAGGACTCTGGATTTCCCAGTAATTAAAAATGAGTCACTAACTTAATTTCCCCTCCTACTATTTTTTCTTAGCATTTTCTTACATCTTAAATATACAGAAATTCTACTGCAAGATGCTTGGAGCACGTTTGTCCTTGTTCCACAAAACACCAAGCTTCAGTGTTTTCTTAGACAGGGAAGCACCGTATTCTTTAGACAGGGAAAAATAAACAAAGTTGGGTAAGAGGGGAGGGTCGACATCACCTTCTCTCTGCCACTTTGCACTAGTCCTGCCCACATAAACAGCCAACTACTTGAAAAAGATGGTTTATATTACTCACACCTAAACCCACATGGCACCTTCTCATCCGAGCGCTCCAGGAGTTGCGTGTATACTCATTTTCCTTCCATACCTGCAAAACCCCTCTCTCTCCGCCCGCCCTAATGTAAAAAGTGTTTTACTCAAAGGCATTGCTGCACCGCCACTGCTGCGGCAGCCCAACACCTGGGCTGCCAAGGTAAAACCTTCGCCGGTCGGGGCAGGTCCGTTTCTCCAACACCGAGTCATTTACAAGAGTTATTCTCTTAACCAGGAAGAGCCTGGAGGACAGCCATTCGGAACAAGCCCAGTAAACCTCCCTGACACAGCCAGTGCGGTTCCCCCGGGGCTGCCCCGCTGCCGGGACCCTGCCTGCGGGAGCAGCGGGAAGAGCAGGGGAGGAGGCAACGGGAGAGCACCGCTCCTCCCAGACGGACACGACAAGCTCAAATACAGATTTCCTGAAGTGCCCTCTGAAATCTGTGCCTTTGAGCTTCAGCACTTAAAACGGGCATTTCTCAGAAAGCAGTCTTTTGAAGTGCACTTTCAGTGCTAGGGGTATGATTGATAACGTACCCCTATTTATTTATTTATACCCCAATTTATCAAACAGGCATGTTTGATAAATTTCTGCAGATTTATAAATTCATACAGTATTTTGAAATGCTATTTTGAACATTACTACCATTTAACGCTGTTTTATGGCTACCACAGGAAGCCAGGTGAGGGCATTACATAGTCCACTGCACCACAGGAATTGCGGATTGTTCTGAACGCTAATCAGATAAAAAACAGATTAAAAGTTAAATCCATATTTGTACACCTCTTGTTTGGCCTCATTCTGCTTTGGCCATCCACTGACTTCAATGAAGTGTTTAATATCAGGTAAGCTCTCTTCTAATCACCTTAAAACACTCCCCACTTCCTTCTTCTCTCCCATGATTGCTATGCATGACTATTGTGTAGAATATATATTTTGTTGTCCTAAACCACATTTGTACATTGTGAAAACTGTCTCACCTTAAAGTACAGTGGTTTATGTACCAACATTACATACAATGTATTTGCAGGTTCCTGAGAATTTATTTTAAGACAAAATTCTAATTAAAGATAGAGAAAATTGTTCACATAATACTCAATAAGCAGGCTTAAATGGACAAGAACTATTCTTCTAATGCACATACCTCCCCTGTATGTTTTATTACAAACAATTACAGTTCGTCCTGTTGTTTTACATAGTCACGTGAGATGATCTTTTTTTTTTCTCTTTTAATAAGGACATAGGAAAAGAAAAGATTAAAAATGCGTTATGTCCTGTGTTTTCCCAGAAGAAAACACAAGTAAGCCCTTCTTAGTACTCAGCCTTAAGGCAAAATTTTCATCTACCCAAAATCCTTACTAAAGGTATTCCTTACTTAAATGTTTACTAAATACTCATGTACTGAATACATCTCATCCTCAGCGATATCTTTTTGCTTAAGTGTATTGAGGGTCATTGAAAATGGAACAGTTTTACATAGCTCTGAGGTAATACTTCATTGTACTGATTATTCCCAGTTTGCCAGCTTACTTTGGTCCCAATCCTGACAGTAATTTGAATAATTTGATAAATAAGAACAGCAAAATTTTTCCTTTTTTTTTTTTTCTCCATTTCACTTAGCTCACAAAACTCCATTTTCTAAAGAGTTGATATGCAGTATTACTGTAATGTTAAGGTCTAATACTAGAAAACCATGTTTGCTTATGAGAGTCAGTCTACAGTGTAAAATATGAAGCCATTTAGAGGTAATGAATTATCTGTGTTTAAACACACAAAACAGGCAGGATGGTTAAGTAGAGAGTATGTTTCCTGTAGACTTTTTCACTTGGAGCCTTTTAAAACATTTGCAGCAAAATATTTATTGTAGTTGTTGTAAATACTGTGTTCTTAACATCTCCAATCAAAAATACCAGCAGGATCGAATCTATAAAAGCACAGAGAAGTTCTCAGTGGCTTTGAATACAGAAGGATCATGTAATTAATAAGACTGTATTTGACAAAGGAATATATAATTTATATATAATATAATACATGTAATAATGTAGAATTTAACATATAATTTACAATTATAAGCCTGCCAAATCAAGTTATTTGAACAAGTTTTTTAAAGAGCTGATGATGTAATCCAGCAGCACTGACGGTGCACGGCTCATGTAACCTTGAATACTTCAGGCAGTTTAAGAAGGAACTTCATTGTAAACTGTCTGAGCTTTGCCCCCTCGTTTTTTAAAGGAAGTTCTTTTGGCTGAGATGAAGGAAAATTAAAAAAGAACATTATTGACATAAAATATTAACAGGCAAGCTTTCTGAAGCCGGCTTCAGTGCGTTTTAACTTTTGCCTTTAAACTCCATTATGGGCAACGTTTTGCAGCGCATTATCAGTGAGGCAGAAGACCACGCTCATAATAAAGTTCTGCAGCGCAAAGTATAAAATACGCTGATGATTTAGCGTCTCGCGCAACCCAGCGTTCCCCGCACGGGGGTCAAAAGCCAGGGTTCAGCTGGACTCACAAATACATCACCCTGACTCAAACAGAGCATCCCTAAATAGCAGCAGTCACTAACTTACGCTCATTACATTAATAAATTGCTCGCTAATGGGAGCGGTGACAAGTAAGATGTGCACTTAGTGGCCCTGTTTGCAGCCGGCCCCCCCGACGTCTGAATGCCCATTTTTCTCTGGGTTACGTTCTAAAGGCTTGAAAGCGCGTGAAGAAAATCTGCTCAGTGTTGTGAAATAAATCAAAGAGTGTCTGCTGAAAATTCCTAAAACGCTTCAGCCCTAATCTCCCGGACCAGAGAGTGGGCTTGCAGAATGCTAAACTTGCTTTTCAAAGAAGATCAAAGCAACAATTAAGAACAGGGGTGCAGGTGTGCGCCTGCGCAGGGGCACCGCGGAGGCTGTAGGAACCTCTTTTCAGTCATCCCTGGATGCTACCGCCGGCTTATCTAACCATTACACGTGCGATTTGAAAGGACAGGAGAGGTGTTTAAAAGGTACGTGACAACTGTCCGCCTTTTTGTATAAAATGCGTTTCGTGCGCACGCACCATTTTGAGATACACTATTTCTATTCATTTTGAAAAGCCCCTCAGCCACTGCCTCATTAAACCAGCCTGTAATTTTGTTGTTCCGCGATTCAAAGGTAAATGAAGTTGCAGTTGTGTATCTACCCTTCCTAGCGCGGCGTAGTCTCTCAGTAGGGTCACTTCAACGCTTCGAAGGCCAGCCGCGCGCCTTGCCAAACACCCCAAGAACCACACTCACACCGCGGCCTCGTCAAGGGCATCGGGCCGTTGGGCAGCTTACCGAGAGCACCGCAGAGATTTTTTGTTTCCCTGCTTCCACTTTTCAACGGTGTTGGCCGTTCTGCCTAAGACTGGGTCACTTCTACGTGCACTTACACAAGAAATGCTGGTGCTAGTAGGGAAGCGGGCTGGCACGAGAGCTGCTCGTGCGAGCAGGTGAGTGCCCGAGGGAGAGTGACGTCGCATGACAGGCGCTACGCCTCCGGCACGGGGAGGGGGAGACTTCGCAGCCAACCTGCCATTTCCCTGACAATACGGTTTGTCTGTTTTCCCCTTCTCAAGCTGGTATTTCACTGCACACATGAGAAAGAAAAAAAAAAAAAAAAAAAAAAAAAAGAAAAAGAAAAAAAAAAGGCAGCTGTGGGAAAAAACTCTTCGAAGTTCACAGGGTGAGTAAGGAAGGAGTAAAACCCTGAATGAACTCTCCTGGCTGAACTGGGTTAGGATGAAAAATGCTTCTGCTAAATATTGAAAATTTAGGTCAGTCTTGTTTATGTGAAGATATAAACCACTGACATTTTGAGAAGCATGTGAATCGAAGTGATATTTCAGTGTTCTCTCTGAATCACGTTGGGCCACCAGGCCCTTTTATACCGACCAATTTCTCCCCCTTCAAATTTAAAAAAAAAAACAAAAAACAAAAACCAAAAACTGAATTGTCACTTAAACTGTAGGCAGCAACATATTTGAGTGTCGTGCTTTAACGTCTAGTGGCCGCAGCTGCTGAAATATTTCATATTTTTAAAATACACTGAGTTAACTGAGTAGATACTTGGGAAACTAACAGAAGACAACAAAGTAGGGTTTTTTGAAAGCTATCTGCTTTTTTCTTCCCCTGTATTAATATGGGTTACATTATTCCCTTATGAGTGTCAGAGAAGATGAGGGAAAAGATAATTGATGTTTTTCTGAGACCTAATTGATGTTATCCAAAACATGCATCACACCAGATATCCATTACATTTAACACAGCTCAACATAAGGCGATTTTGACGATGCGAATAGGGCTCAATCCTATTTCTCTTCAAATCCACGTGAATAGTTTATTATATGCACAACCAGGCTCAGTGATTCATTTTGATAAAACGCTACTTAGCAGCATCAAAACTGCCGGAGTATTTTGCCTGCCTATACTGGGGCCTCCTACTGCTGCCATTGAAACAAATGGCAAAATTCCCATTTACTTCCACGGGAGGAGAGCCAAGCCCTTAGAAACCTTTGTATTTAAGGAAAAACATTTTTCCTCCCACTCATGACTGCAGTTCCCTTGAAAAACCAATGGAAATCTTGAAGAAGTCAGGTGGTTAGGACTGGGCCCAAAGGTCAGGAACAAAGAATATTAATACAGTCTTGCTATTGAAAAACCGAGCAGCATCCTCGAAGCGTTGTTGTTGTTTTTAAACAGAAAGTGTCACTCTCAGATCTAGCTGGGAAGATTTTAAAATATATATAAATCTGGGAAGAAGAAATGAAGCACACATTTCATTTAGTGTCTGGATTACAGATTCTTATTAAACAAACCAGAGCTCATTATAAAATCAATATCAACTTAACCACTATACTCCCAGGAGAAATGGCAAAAAAGGTCACTCCAAGAAATTCAAACAATTTTCCTGCTGGAAGGGCACGATTTTAATTACAGATACTGTTAATTAGAGCTGTCAGTAGGATGATTGTCCTGTTAATTATCACAAATTCAGTTTCAAGTGTGATTTTGGAACCTGGAGGGCTTTTTTTTAAAACTAAGAATTTTTGTATTCACGTTTAACGGAAGAAAAAGTCTGCCTATCACTTCTGTGGTTTAAATAAGCCAACAACAAGTTCCCTATTAAAACCAAACAAAAATATTTAAGGCCACAGTCTCTTTGGCCAACAAAACTGATCTGACAAACTGCTGTTTTGTTCAGACTTTATCCTGGAGGACACTCCTTTTTTTCCACTGGAAATGCTCTTGCTCTCTCTTGCTTTCAAACTCATTAAAGATGTAAAGTAATGTAAAGATTTCTTTTTTTTTTTTTTTTTGGGGCAAACATTGCATTTAAACTGAAAACCAAAACCATTCCTGAAGATACTAATTGTTACAGAAACATTCATATTTATCATTCTGTACTACAATCTCCCTGGACCCAGCCTGGGGAGACGTACTTAATACGTTACATCTTTAACATGGAAGAGGTACAGGCAGACCCAAACTTTGCGAGGAAATATGAGTTTATTCCCGTATGACTCCCAGCTGCCAATTTAAATCTATCTCAGCTCCAGAATACAGAAAGGCCGTAATGTCTGATCCTAAGCAGAACAAGAAGGTAAAACTTGACAGAAGAGTGCCATTAGCGAGACCCTGTGGGCGCACAGCAGCCACGGATACTACAGCAACAATGTTTACACATTCTTGAATTCTTTTTTCCTGGTTACACTCCAAATATTTTGGGATAGCAGACCAGGGCTGTGTGATATATGACCGTACACATGCATTACCACACCAATAACACACCAAGAAATAAGTGCCGGGATGTAAACCAAACTTCAGGCGGGTGCAGTGTCTCCCCACCCAGCACTTTTGAAACTGAAAGAGAAAGCCTGAGGTTTCTGATTTATTTCAGGAAATCTGAGTGCAGTCCTCCCGTATTCCTGGGTACACATCTGCTACCATTGTTCTCCCAGAACCAGTCCTGGTTCACCTCCCCATCTATCAGCATTAGATTTCATTTTATCTGAATAATGGCAGAAGGTGGCAACAGATCGGGTCAAAGGCTCTTTTCATATCAGACCCTGAAGAAGTCGATTACTCAAAAAGAGAGACATCTTCAGATAACCGTGCAATCCATTCCTCATAAATGTTAAAGATTTTTTGTTATTAATAGTGGCAGGGGTGACAGATTATGGATATTAATGTTATTTTTCAGAGAATTTCAATGGCAAGGGCTTCTTTTTTCTTTCTTCCTTTTTTTTTTTTTTAAAATGTTTCTAATTAGGCACGAATTTACAGCAACTACCAGAATAGCCAAGGCTACCAC